>CM070693.1:16710000-17120000 GCA_036346265.1 Melocanna baccifera
TCGCCATCTATTATAACCACACAGCCAGGGCACACTGTGGAGCTAGCAATGATCCCTCCTCGATAATTTACCATAACTGAATGGAAAATTTGCTAAACACTTAGCTTTGCCTTTCTAGCAAACTTACTGAGCACAAATGAATAAGTAGCACCAGAGTCGAAAAAAACAAGGGCTTCACATGAGTCCACAAAACAGGGTACCTGTCACCACATCAGGTTGACCTACAGACTCAGCTGCAGGCAACGAGTAGACTTTGGGTGGTGCCAGTGCGGCGAGAGCTCGGATGTTCTACTGGGGTGGCATCGAAAATGGAGGCGTTGCAGCATGCTGGAGTGGAGGAGTCGGTGCAGGATGCCAAAAATACCCGACAAGTGTAGCCTAGGAAAGGGGAGGCTGCAACACAGGGGCAGCCGCCAACATCAAGACTGACCCCTGAGGCGTAGTGTTTGAAGAAGTCAAAGATACTAGCTTCCACTTGATGATGCTAGAGGGGTTCTGACGGCAAACCCTCTCCATGTGGCTCGACTGGCCACACTATCGACACTCTCCTGACTAGGAGCATTCAGCAGCACGGTGCCCACCACCGCACTTAAAATAGATCATACCCTGTCTTGGGACAGGACGATAATCTAGGGTCGCCGATGAAGAACAAGGTATAAAGGAAGACAACCTCGTAGACTTGGACTTCGACAATTGCGGGGAACGCTGGCTCCACTTGGACTTCTTAGGAGTGGGCCACTGAGATGACCCACCCCCTTCAGTGAAGCTCCTCTTCTAGTCACCACCAGAAGCGTTCGGACCACCAGAGTGTTGTAGCTATTTAGTGAGTTGCATGTCTATTTCCATCCCTCTGGCCTGCTTTACCATGGACCGAAAGTCATGTGGCACAGTAGCTCAAATGACATACCGGAACTCAGAGTTGAGCCCTCAGTGTAACCTTTTGGCCTTCTCAAGATCATTGCTCGTGACCGATGGTATGAAGCAAATTAGATTGTTGAACCATGCTTCGTACTCAACCACGGTCATCTTTCCCGCACAAAGGTTGACAGGGTGACCTCCATGCTCTCCACAAAAGAATCTGGCTAATACTTCACCTTGAACTACTCTGTGAAGTCTTCCCATGTAACAGGACCCTGGGTAGGGGTCCTAGCTGAAAAAACCCCTTACCAATAGCTATTCGTTTGGCCCTTCAATTGAAAAGCTACAATGCGAGCTTTCAACTGAGAGCTCATCTCTAGGGCTTCAAATTGTCTTCCCATATAGATTAACCAATCCGCAGCTTAGACTGATGTACCCGTACCATCAAAGGTATCAAATCGCAAGGCCAACCACTCGCAAAGGTCCATTCTTGCCTCCGGTATGACTGAAACAGTAGTAGGAACAGCAATAGGTACGGTCGCAACAGCGGCTGCTAGCACTTATCGGCGAAGTGCTCGGACCTCTTCCACGAACTCTCGCGGCAAGGCCAAAGACCTTGTTGGATCTCTAGCTACGGACTGCTCAGCGGAAGCAACCTCTGCATCGGATGCTTCCCGCTGATCTTCAAGCGGTGGCTCCGCATGGCCACGGCCTTGGCCACAACCGCGTCCTCTACCTCTCGGTATCTTTTTTTCATAACAGACAACCAACCCACAACCATCTTCCTCAACAGTACAAATCTATAACATAGCTAGTGAAAGCGTAAATGCAATGCAAGACCAATTCCCTATCCTATTGTGCACCAGAGTGTGTCAGTTTTTTAATTTATAGACCTCAGTCAAATTTTTAGTTGGATAATTAAGCTAAGTTGCCAAATTTCTTTACCATAGATTTAACAGTCGCTCTGATACCAACTGTAACACACCGCCCATCCTCTGAGTCTGAAATGCTACCATCATTGCAAATTTTTACCTTTTCCAACATCCACCAGTGATTTAAAGCACACACTGATTTATTCATAATACAATAACCTAACATATATCGTACCATTTTGATTCTAACCATCATAGCATATTGGTAGAGTCTAAACATACTAACAAAAAGTGGTACATGTAGTGCTGCTGGAACATGAAGTTATTCACATGCTACACTTGCCTATGCATGACGTCCTCAACGATCACTTAAGAAAAATAACAACAAAGTAAGTGTGAGTCCGAAGACTCAATAAGCACATAATAGACCGATAAACGCTACCATAAGCACAACCATTCTCCACAAATCTCGATATCTTAACCCAATCATTCTTTATGCAATGCAATGCTCATGATCAATCTTAATCTCCTCTGCAGCTTTTACCGATAAAGCGGAGGGCACACCCATCTGTCACCCTTTACCTCCATCTGGTGGAGGTGTTACCGATGTAGGTCTTTCTCTCTATTCTGTGGAGGTGCCTACCAAAGTAGGACTTGCTCAAGAGTATGTCGGACTAGTCAATAGCTTTACTCATAGCAATTGACTTTCCCATCGCTTTGACTCATAATGCATATGCCATAACATGAATGCACATCTTATCATTTCACCATGTATCACAATTTTCATCGTTAAACGTGCAACATCAAGTAATGTGAACAACACATATTCCATAATATTTACCGTCTACCGCTCTATCATGTCCTTGCCTGTTAACCAAGTGGAGCGGAGCAATGTACAGATAGCGTAGTTCCCGAACCTCCACCTGAACAGGCAATCAACTAGACTCAATATATCAAAAATTACATGCACACATACGGGTGTCATCGTTCCTACATGCACAACTCGACACTGGCATACGGGTCGCTCAAGGTTAAGGGATCCGACACGCCGGTACAAACCCCCCATTTTTCTCTTCTTTTTTCCCCTCTTTTCTTGTCCCCTCTCTATTTTTTCCCTTTCCTTTCTTTCTTCCTTGGCCGAACTCTCTCTTCTCTTTTCTTTCCAACCGAAAGGCCTTGAGGCGGCTCAGTTGGATTTTTTAAGGCGGCTTATGGCAAAATCTACACTGTAGCTGGCTTATTTTGTATTGTACCAAATGATGGCTTATTTGACATAATTAAATTTTAAAAAATAAAAATAGAAAAAGTAGGTTAGCCCATCACGGGCAATGCAAACTAATACGGGAAAAAGAACTGGCAAAAAAGCTCAAAAAAGCCAAAAAGTCAGAAAAAGATAAAATTTAGGAATAGTAAAAAATAAGCTGAACTCAGAAAACTCAAGCTGAAATGAGCGGTACCCTTATCCATCGGCCTCCCCCTCCATTAGTCTCTCTCTCCCCTGATCCGATCTCTCTCAGTTTCCCCCCAAATCCCCCATCCCCGAGTGGATCTGAGGCAACCGACCTCGACCCGCCAACCACCAGCTTTCTCCTCCCTGGCTCCTCCCCCTCACTCCTTCCCTCTCACCTCCTCTCTCTGCTTCTCTCTCATCCCCTTGATCTAGGCTCGTTGTGGCCGACTTGGGGCCCCTACCGCCACCTCTCGAGCTCGGCCCTACTCGGCGCCGCCACTACTTAGGCCTGGCCCCACTTGGCACCGCCACCTCTCGGGCTCAGCTCCACCCAGTGTCGCCACCCGACCTCACCGACGCCACCGCCCGCCTATGCATCGCCAGATGTCGCCATCTAGCGCCTCCCCCAACTTGGTTTGGTGGCTTGGCACCGGCGCGTCCCTCCATTCTAGCCCCAAGGCGTGGCCTACCCATGCGCCTTCCGGCACCGACGGCGATGCCTGAGCTCTCCTCGGCTTCGGCCCTGGCTACCTCCCCAACACCGGCTCTCTACTCCCTATGGCCCTCTCTCCTCCGATGTGACGTCGCCACCTTGGCGCCTTGGTGGTGCGCCGGCTAGGAGCTCGTCGTCCTTGCCGCCGACCTCCGGCCACTACGCCTCCTATTGTCGCCACCATGAGCCCTAAGGGCGTTACTGGTTCACCCTCCCCTCTTTACTACTGTGCATTTGTTTTTAGCCTCTATTTTCGTATTGCCCTACTCTTACTTACGCATGGCTGGGGAAGGTCTTTGTGGCTTGGCCGTCGCATTGGTACTTGGTGGGCGGCATACGCGAGGGAGCATGCCGCCTTCCAAGGGCACGTGGCGGTTCTTCTACAAACTTGCTGTCATTGCGTTGCAGCTAAGGGTGGTGGCTTTACTTGGTTCGGTTCAATTGAGGGCATGGTGTTGACGATGGCCGAGGTGGTGATGCTCTCCACGGGTTTCCTCTTCCCTGGCTGGCTCGACGTGGCTCTGGTGGTTGTCAAACGCCTTATGCCTCCGCAGTCGTCGTCTTCCCTCCCTCATCTTCCACAACTTCCTTAGCTCCCCTCCTCCGAGCTCTATCTTCTCGCTACGTTGGTGTGGCTACCATGGACTCGAGGTGGTGGTGTTTGGCCTATGTTTTGGTGCTGGTTGAGTTATGGTAATAGGGAGTGACCTTGAGAGTGCTCTCGATTTGTGCCTTAATGTTGGCTGAGGTATGCACTGGGTTAGGCTCTATTGCGTGGCTTTGCTGGCTCTCTGTTGGGGGAAGGAAATGGGAGTGAGATGAGGCTTCTTAGTGACTGGCTTGCTTATGCATAGAGGCATTGGTCTTATGACTCTCTCTCCTGGCTTGAAAAGACCAAGCTGCCCCTCCCTTTTCTCAACTCCCTCTCTGGTTGTTATTTGCCTTAAGGGCATTTTGGTCTAAAGGGTGGGCTTGCACTGTGTTCTTCTACTGCGATAGGTAAGTCGGTAAAATTCGTAGGTGTTGCATTTTTCTCTTTTGAAGGATGATGAAGCTCATAAATACGAGAGGTGTCGACCGGCCCTGTACGGTCTGAGAACCTCTGTGAGCATTATTGATTTGGCAATTTTAGAGCCAAAGGGTCTGATGGCAAAATTTATTTCATTCTCTTTTATTCTCATTTGGATCTTTTTCATTCCCCGCTTTTCATCTCTATTGTGATTTACTAGTATTACATGAGCTTGGCTCAGTTGGCAGAGGGTGCGGCTGTGCACCTCAGCCGCCCGGTCTCAAGCCCGCGGTAACCTAATTTTCCGGGGGTACTGTTCATATAAACAGTACTCTCGGATACTGTTTATATAAATAGTATCTCTGAGCACACGCGTATGTAGATGCTTCCAGTGATATCCGTGAAACTCTTTGGTCTCCACTCACTTCAAGTGTGTGCATTGGACACACCCACATGGATATGTGTGAGTGTGTGTGATGCCGTGTGTGTACGTGAGTACGTTCTTGTTGTACTCAATATAGAAAAAGTGAAAG
This sequence comes from Melocanna baccifera, assembly GCA_036346265.1. Taxonomy (NCBI): domain Eukaryota; kingdom Viridiplantae; phylum Streptophyta; class Magnoliopsida; order Poales; family Poaceae; genus Melocanna; species Melocanna baccifera. The sequence goes on from CM070693.1 coordinate 16,715,216, forward strand.
GAAGAAGCATCCCACAAAACTGTTCGCTGTCTTGCAGCAATTGGTTCGGTTAACCTCTATTAACAATCCAAAAGGCAGGAACAAAAATGCAACCATTTTTTTTACCGAGACAGTCAAGAAAGTTCACAGGCTCACTAGCTAACCAATTCCCAGGAGTCCACGACGCATGCAACAATTGTGAAAGAGCACGCGCGACAAATCACAAATGTGGTTTGCTACTCTCTCTCTCTCCCCCCACTACTCTACGCCACCCATGCGTATGAACTACTGAACTGTTCAGTAACACAGGATGACAAAGTAGTAGAAAAATTGTAAAATAGGGCCACTGGCTAGCCACAAAGGCAATGAGGCTGCATGAGTGAACAAAAGAAAACATATGATGCGATGTTCCAATCCCCAGAAGAATCTCCTGACCAAACAATGCTAGCTGCGAATCCACCAATCTCCTGACGAAACAATGCTACTGCGAATCCACCAAACGCAAAAAAGAGGGACCTCAGACTTTTATCAGAAGCATCCTCCTGCTTCTGGGGCGTGCCCTCCGATCTCCTGACCGCTGCCAGCTTTTCAGCCAATCTTTGCTCCAGTGCCCTTTGACCCCTTTCTCTGCAGTGAACCAACAGCAGTCAAACAGTCGGTCGAAATGAGATTGAGCATTGCAATTTGCAACCATGTTCGCAACTGACAAAGTAACTTAGTTAAAACCAAAATGCAAAATATTACGAACTTGTCGACCAACAACCAAGAATGTGTTGCCTGGGAGAGCAGCATTTTTCAGCTATGCGGTGCAAGCGGAAGCAGTGCAGTAAGCAAGGCCTAGGAAAAGTGCAGGATTTATGTTCACGGCACTTTTCTTTTCCTCCATAAAAAAAGCTACAGGAGCATAAACCCTGCACTGACTTTTGAGTATTTTCCAAGCTTTGTAAAGACGTGGTTCAATGAAAGCAACAGTATATGGTCACCATTATCAATGGTTGCGCACATGGGCAAGATAGGACGAACAGGAAAAGGAATTCCCAACCTCCGGTTTGCCTCAATAGAGTCTGAAGTCTGAACCAGGCAACAGTCCATCCAGTGCTCCATCTTTGGCTTCAGATCTTTCAGATCGCCCACAAACAAGTTTATGAAATATAGAAGCTATTGGGTCCAAAATTGGCCTGCATGTTTTCATAGATCAGCAAGAATGCCTTGTTAAATATGGCACAGATAAGTTCTGGGTCCAAGAAATTCTTGCAAGAGTCAGAATAAGATAAAAAAATCTGGGCTCATGAACCTAAATATAGAAGGCCCGGTTTATTTCTTTGGGGCATTTTTTTGTCCTGTATAGCTGGTTTAAAACTGTTGAGTAATAACTCCTTTTATATGAAAAGAAAAATCCACGAAGAGATTTCTGAAAACTCTTTGCAGAATCCGTAGAGGTTCTAGGAAAAGAGATCGATGAACTATGTGAATTATTAGGAGCTAAGTGTCTACCCTAGCTGGCAGAGTATTGGTTGGGTATGCACGGAGTTTATATGCCAGGCCAGGATTTACAAATTGAGCCAACAAACAAGTCTATAACAAGGGGTATTCTAAAATGTTTCAAGCATTTGCAGAAATATTGTGCAATTTCTTTGGACTTCAGATGGTTTGCAGAAAATGTACAGTTGCCAAGATCACGGGGGGAAATCAGTGTTAGCATTTCTATAAACTTGTGTTATTGCTCACTGATTTCATTTATGTAGTGGGTCAGTTTCTTCTAGTAATTAGTCAGTTTCTTCTTGCAATTAGAGGTCAGTTACTCATGCAATTAGTAGGCAGTTTCTTCAAGTATTTAGTGATCAGTTTCACTTGTAATTGCTATAAAAGGAGAAAGAAGTAATCAGAAAAGTGTGCCAAGTTAGTGCAGCACCAAAATCATACCTGTGTGCATTTTGTTATTGAGTCTGTTCTTGAGGTTTGCTCTTAGCCGGAGGGAATCCAGCTGACATTTGGTATCAGAGCACCTTGATCCAGGGACAAGATGTCGAGGCATTCGGCCCCGAATGTTGGTCGGTCGCTGACGCCGCCACGCCGTCATCTCCCCTTGCTTTCACCCACGCAGTGCCGCGGTCGCCGTGGCCAAGAAGTCGTCGTCCGGCGCGTCGTCAAGGAGACGAGCGCTGTCCAATATCCAACCCTCACGCGCACCAAGTATCAAGAGTGGGCGCTCCTCATGCAGATCAACATGGAGGCACAAGGTATTTGGTATGCGGTTGAGCCGGAGGAGGACGACTGCATCGACTACCATGACGATCGCCTGGCGCTAGCGGCTATTCTTCGATCCGTCCCGCCGGAGATGCTCAACACCCTTCGTGGCAAGCGCACGGCGCAAGCTGCTTGGGAGGCGGTCAAGACAATCCGGGTCGGCGTGCAGCGCATACGCGAGGCGAACGAGCAGCAGCTGCATCGTGAGTTCGGCGCCATTGCGTGGCGCGAGGCTGAGACGGCAGAAGACTTCGCGAGCCGCATCACTGGAATCGTGAATAACCTCCGCGTGCTCGGCGACGACATCACTGATGGAGTGGTCGTGAAGATGTTGCAGGTCGTCCCCGAACATTTGTCGCAGGTTGCGATCTCCATCGAGACCCTCCTTGATCTGGACTCTGTCTCCATCGAGGAGGTTACTAGCCACCTGCGCGCCGTTGAGCAGCGCCGCAAGCCGCCACCAGTTGTCGATAGCCAGGGCCGTCTCCTCCTATGTGAGGAAGAATGGCTCGCTAAGCTCAAGCTCCGCGAGGCTGAAGGCGAGAAGGGTGGCACTAGCAGCGATAGCGGTGGCAGCAAGAGGCGCGGCGGCAAGCAAGAGGCGCGGCGGCAAATCGCGCAGGCGCGGCCGCGGAAGCAGCACCAGCGACGGTGGTACACGCGAATGGTAGGGCCCAGCCGGGGGAGGTTTAACCCAGGTGCGAACATCTGATCGCTGTAAGTCTTGTGACAAAGTGGGCCACTGGGCTAGGGATTGTCGCAACAAGCCCAGGCGGGGCGAGGCCCACATTGCTCAGGGTGAAGAGGATATTGAGCCCACCTTGCTCATAGCCCGAGCGACTGTCCTCCCCAGCTGCCCTCTCCGCGCCGCCAAAGATCCATCTCCGCGCTGCCCTCTCCGCACCGCCGAAGATCCATCTCCGCACTGCCCTCTCCGCACCGCCGAGGATCCATCTCCGCGCTGCCCTCTCCGCGCAGCCAAGGATACATCTCTGTGCCGCCCTCTCCGCGCCGCCGAGGATTCACAGCCTCCGCGCCACCCTCTCCGCGTCGTCAAGCCGAGGTTTTCGTGCAACTCGAAGGGGAAGTCAAGAGCGATGAAGGTCTGTGGTACCTCGACAGCGGCGCCACCAACCACATGTCCGGCTGCAAGAGTGCCTTCTCCGACCTCGATACCCAGATCTGCGGCACCGTCAAGTTTGGGGATGGATCCGAGGTCGTGATCGAGGGCTCCGGCACCATTCTGTTCCAGGCGAAGACCGGCGAGCACACACCCCTCACGGGGGTGTATTTCATCCCGAGGCTCACCACCAACATTGTGAGTCTCGGCCAGCTCGACGAAGCGGGCTGTGACGTCCACATCCAGAACGGGGTACTTCGGATTCGTGACGAACAGCACCATCTCCTCGCTCGTGTGCGGCGGTCGGGGAATCGCCTGTACATCCTGTGGATCAATGTCGCGCACCCGCTCTGCCTAACTGCATGCCGCGACGATAGCGCGTGGCTGTGGCACGAGAGCTACGGGCATCTTCACTTCGACGCCCTGTGCAAGCTCGGACAGCGTGAGATGGTGCACGGATTGCCACTAGTGGAGCACGTGCACCAGATCTGCTCGGACTGCATCACCACCAAGCAGAAGCAGGGCCCATTCCTAGCGCAAGCGAAGCAACGAGTGGAGGGCCTCCTGGACCTGGTACACGGAGACCTTTGCGGCCCCATTTCGCCGGAGACGCCCGGTGGCAAGAGGTATGTTCTGCTCCTAGTCGATGATCAGAGCAGGTACATGTGGCTGGCGCTCCTCACCGCCAAGAGTGATACGCTGACGGCGGTGCGAAAGATCCAGGCAAAAGTAGAGGTGGAGTCCGGACGCCGTTTGCGTGTGCTTTGTACTGACCACGGGGGGAATTCACCTCAGTGGAGTTCGAAGAATACTGCGCGGAGCGGGGGATCCAGCGGCAACACTCGGCGCCCTTCACCCCACAGCAAAACGGGGTGGTCGAACGGCGGAATCAGTCTGTGGTCACCATGGCGTGGAGTTTTCTGAATGGCTGCAACCTGCGTGCATTTTTTTGGGGAGAAGCAGTGGCTACTGCAGTCTTTCTACTGAACCGAGCGCCCACGAAGAGTGTCGACGGTGCGATGCCATTCGAGGTCTGGCACGGACGCAAGCCGGATGTGCACTTCCTACGCATGTTCGGGTGCATGCGTATGTCAAGACGACAAAGCCCCATCTGAAAAAACTGGAGGACAGGGGCACGCCAGCAGTCTTCATCAGCTACGAACCCGGCGCCAAGGCATGGCGTTTCTACAACCCGGTGGCATGCCGCGCTATTGTATCCCGCGACGTGGTGTTCGATGAACACGCGTCCTGGGATTGGAGCAAGGAGAAGGACGAGAGCTTGGCAGGTAACACTACGTTCTCACCGTCAAGTATCTCACAGAGGAGTTGACTGGAGGAGATGTTGCTGTACCTGCTCCCGGCGTCCAGGGGGTGGGAGCAAACCCAGCGCCAACGGCTACTTCACTTGCACCAAGCCCATCAACACAGCCTCTGCACGAGTTTGTGTTGCCACCACCAAACGCCGCTGAATACCTCGACATCGACAATGATGTCACACCGAGGTATCGCGCCATCGACAACATCCTCGGCCCGGTCACACCTCCTGGTTTCGCGCCACGTAACCTCGATGCTGAGCTCCACCCACAGATTGGGGAAGAGCCAGCATCCTTCGCCGAGGCTGAGCTGCACCAGTCATGGTGGAGAGCCATGATCGAGGAAATGGACTCCATCGAGAACAACCGTACATGGCGACTTGTGACCCTGCCGCCTGGCCATCGACCAATCGGATTGAAGTGGGTCTACAAGGTGAAGAAAAATAGCGCTGGGGAGGTGGTCAAGCACAAGGCAAGGCTGGTTGCGAAGGGCTACGTACAACAGCATGGCGTGGACTACGACGAAGTGTTCACACCGGTGGCACACATAGTCAATGAGGTTGTTGCTTGCGCTCGCCGCCCAAGAGGGGTGGCCAGTGCACCACATGGACGTAAAGTCCGCTTTCCTCAACGGGGAGCTGCGTGAGGAGGTCTACGTCACCCAGCCTCCCGGTTTCGTCGTCGATGGACAAGAAGAGAAGGTGTTGCGCCTAGATAAGGCTATCTACGGACTCCGTCAAGCGCCGCGAGCGTGGAACGCTAAGTTGGACCAGACTCTGGCGGAGCTAGGTTTCCAGCATAGCACGTGCGAGCACGCGGTCTATGCTTGCGGGCACGGTACATCTCGACTCCTGGTGGGCGTCTACATAGACGACCACGTCATCACCGGGAATGGCGACAGCGAGATCGAGAAATTCAAGCAAGAGATGCGAACCAAGTTCAAGATGAGTGACCTTGGGTTGCTCTATTTTTACTTGGGCATTGAGGTGGAGCAGAGAAGTAACGGAATCATCCTCTCCCAGGCGGCGCACGCGCAAAAAATCCTCGAGGGGGCGGGCATTATTGGGTGTAATCCGAGCCACACCCCAATGGAACCTCGCCTCAAACTTACCAAGGGGAACACCACGCCACCGGTAGACGCCACTGAGTATCGTGGGATCGTCGGGTGCCTCAGATACCTTATGCACACGAGACCCGACATCGCATTCGCCGTCGGCTACGTCAGCAGGTTCATGAAGAACCCCACCACTGAGCATTTTAACGCGGTAAAGCGGATTCTGCGCTACATCGCAGGCACCATTGACTATGGCTACCACTACAGAAGAACGGGAGTGGATGTGAAGCTACTCGGGTACAGCGACGCCGACATGGCCGACGACCTCGACACTTGTAAAAGCACTTCTGGCGTGTTGTTCTTCCTTGGCTCCTGCCTAGTAAGCTGGCAGTCCCAGAAGCAGAAAGTCGTCGCATTGTCATCCTGTGAAGTAGAATACATCGCGGCAACGACAGCGTCCTGCCAAGGCATATGGTTGGCACAGCTCCTCTCTGAACTGAAGAGTGAGCAGCGCACGGCCTTCACACTGAAGATGGATAGCCAATCGGCAATTTCTCTCAGTAAGAATCATGTTTTCCATGATAGAAGCAAGCACATAGATACGATGTTTCATTTTATTCGTGAGTGCATTGGAGACGAGAGGATTGATGTTGAGCACGTCAGTACTGAGGAGCAGCTCGCCGACGTCCTGACAAAACCACTTGGACACGATCGGTTCTGTGAGCTACGCGTTCAACTTGGAGTTGTCAAGATCGGCAAGGAACATCAAGTTTAGGGGGTGAAATGTTAGCATATTCTATAAACTTGTGTTATTGCTCACTGATTTCATTTATGTAGTGGGTCAGTTTCTTCTAGTAATTAGTCAGTTTCTTCTTGCAATTAGAGGTCAGTTACTCATGCAATTAGTAGGCAGTTTCTTCAAGTATTTAGTGATTAGTTTCACTTGTAATTGCTATAAAAGGAGAAAGAAGTAATCAGAAAAGTGTGCCAAGTTAGTGCAGCACCAAAATCATACCTGTGTGCATTTTGTTATTGAGTCTGTTCTTGAGGTTTGCTCTTAGCCGGAGGGAATCCAGATGACAATCAGTACCTCAAAAATTCCGGGAAGAAGCTTGAGAATGAGAATTCATCACTTGGGTCCCCTTTAAGGCCTGCTTCTAGCCTCTTTTGGAAGTATCGCAGGTAAATACAAGTCATGTAGATGCCAAATAGTATGATTGGAAGGTATGACATTGATTCCTTCAGAAAGAAGCTTACAACAATGGAGATAAATTCAACACGAGAGGGAATCCACTGAGTAAACAGAAAAATGGGGCGTTAGGAAACCCTTGAGTAGAATGAAAACTGACTACCAAATAGGATGAATTTAGTAATAGATGTGGGCAAACACCTTTGCCTTAATCTTCAGCACAAAACGATTAAGCTCCTGATCAGGTAAAATATGCTTGATGCCCACCAGGAATCCTGAAAGAACTCCACAGAACCCAGAAAACGGTGTGTAACTGCAGAATGAAATAGGCGCATGTCAAGATTCATGGGTAAAAGACAACTAAGTTGGAAAAGTAATTCGTTCATGAAATACCATGAAGATCCAGTATTAAAAAAAGATCAGGAAAGTCCTATTTCTGCATCTATACTAAAACATTGCTGCTGAACAAGGTAGATTAGGGGGGTTGTTAGAACCATCATTTCAAGTGAGCTACTAAAACTCATTTCAAAGAATTTAATCATGGGTGAGCAGAGTAATCACACATTTATTGGTTCAATCTGTATGATGTGTGTCTAGCAATGTTTCTATTAATGCACTCATGAATATATGCCATATTTACAAGATAGTTTTAAGATGCAGAAGTGTTGTTTTCTTTTCCACAACAAACTGCAACTAATATCTAAAAAGTATTTTAGTGGTAAGCTATTACAGAATTGTGCACTCACAGGTAGATCTCCTGCTGTGTTATGTAGTAAAAAACAATAGCAGTTACGAAGACACACATTGAAGTTGAGAGATTGACAATAAAAATGAACTTCAGTAACTCTTTAGCATGGTTATTAAGGCGGTGCGGCGACTTACCACCTTCACACAACAATATCGCTTATGGCGTGCGGCGTAGCAACGCCATGCACACAACAATATCGGACTTCCAGAGGGCCTAAACAGAAGAAATACAAAGAGAGGAGGACTTGATTGCAATTTCAGAAAATTGTGAGGGCTCAATCGCAAAATGCCAAAATCACCCTCATAACCCTAGCCGCCATCTAAGCTCGGCATTTCTCTTCCTCCCCCACCCCCATTGCTTCTCTTCCGCATTCCTCTTCCTTCCCCCATCCATTGCTTCTCTCCCTCTTCCTTCCCCCATCTCCTCCACCTCCGGCGAGGCCGAGCCAGCTCGCCAGACGCCAGCGGCCATTCCCTCTTCCCGCCGCCACTCTCCACCGCCCCCAAGCGGCAGCTAACAGACCAGAGGAGGCGGCGGAGAGCTGGCCGGCGAAGTAGGAGGCGGCGGTGGACTGGAGGAGGCGGCGGAGAGCCGGCCGGCAAAGCAGAGGCCCGAGCCCGATCTAGCGGAGGAGACCATGGATCCGGTGGCCGCGACGGCAAATCTGGCGGCGGCGACTCCTCGCTTTTTCAGGCGATGGCTTAGACCTCTCCCAAAACCCTAGCCCATGGCCATGAGGTATGCGTCTGGACTATAGACTCGAGTGACTTTTAACTTCCACCCCCCATGGTGGACGCCACACGCCGCTGCTCCATGCCGTCCGGACGACATGGCCCTCCAGTCCGCCACGCTAATATACCGACGATATATCGCCGATATACCGACGCCTCAATAATCATGCTCTTTAGCGCCCCATAAAGGCTCCAACAACCTCCCAAATAGAAGACGACCAACCACACTGACAATCACCTGGAAGCGCATCATCCATGTCAGATAAGGTTGCAGTCGCACTAATGCAATAGGTAAAGAATTTTCATAACATAGTTGCACTAATGCAATAGGTAAAGAATTATTTCGAAGAGCAAATGTTTGATGAAACTTAAGGTGTTTGCCTGGCTACTGCTAGTCGACAGACTAAATACTAGATCCATGTTGCGTCGGCGCCAATTCTCTATAGGAGGTGAATACCATTGTCTACTTTGTAATTTGGCGGTAGAGGAGATAGTAAATCATCTCTTCTTTCGATGCTCCTTCAGCCAACTCTGTTGGATCAAACTTAGTGTTCATTGGGATTCTAATGATGATATTATCACTAGACTACAAATGGCCTGTCAGCAGTTTCACCATCCGTTCTTTATGGAAGTTTTCATTATTACATCATGGCATATTTGGAAGCAGCATAACAAAATGATCTTTGAGGGACAAGTCCCTTCGTTCAACAATTGGTTTTCTCTTTTTCGTATTGAGGTCGCTCTCCATATGTGTAGAGTGAAAACTGAAATTTAAGACCTCCTGGCAACATGGCTTGATACTCTTTGATTGGGGCTTTTGGCCCTTCTTTGGGCTTGTAAATTTGTTGTACATAACTTTGCTTTATTCTTAATTAATTCTTTACACTATAGGGGTTTGACCCTCCTATAGTCTTCGAGTTTTCAAAAAAAAAAGGCAAAGAATTTTCATAACATAGGTGTGATATAGTGTCCAAGGTTAAAGAGCGTAGCAGAATTCAGGAGACCGTACTTTCCTAAAGAATGGGAGATCAACACACAACATCATGACATGTTATTTATTTAACATAAACATTCACAGGCATATAGGGGGGAATACGATGGACAATGCATTATAATATATTAGCAGCCTTTATTGTTTTCTAACATGTTAAAAGTTCATATATTTTGCTTCGATGTTGGGCAGAAGAAGCAAAGACAAAACCAAATAGAATGGTATCCGACCTTATTTGAGTTCAACAAAGCCTAACGTTCTTTTAGTAAAAGCGACGTTCAACCAACCAGGCAGGCATCGTGCTCAACTCCACTCAGCAAAATTTCTTCCACTACCATATTGATACATTTCATTCTTTATTTTTCTGAAGATTTGGTTTCATAGGGGCAAAATTAAGACAAAAGTGCATACTCAAGAAAGGAAAATATGACTGGCAAACAAAATAGGAGTACAAAATAACAAGTCAGAATGCATGCTCTGGATATATGTCAAGAGCAAAACCTACCTCATGAATTGTTTGCTCAATATAACCAGCAGTTACGAGGTTCCAAGCAAATGGGATTGTCCTGTAGAAAGACACATATAATTAATCACTTGGAAACAATCTTCTGGATCCGCTTTCATTTCATGAAAATGGTATAATAAAGATCTTAATAAGTTACACACTATACATTACCGTAGTTATATATCTGTCATTGCAACAACTGAATAACAGAGGTGGGGGTGTGTATTAAGCTCACCAAACGAACATGTAAATTTACATCAATCAAATGCAACTGAGCTCCAACTACTGCCTGGCACATTGTCGAGAGCATGTAGAAGTAAAATTTCTCCTAATGCTGGCAGAACCCAACTGGAGTTAAATTAATCTGGTGGGTTTAGGATTACGGATTGGCCTGGAGGGAATAAGCGTGAGATAGGTGGCAGCAGAAGGGAACAACTGGATCAAAATGTGGCCGAGGAACAGGACGACGGCAAGGCCCTTGCACAGCTTGGTGAACACTGTGAAGGATCTTGCGCCCTGCATTAGCGAAATCAAGCAGAACTAGTTAATTGCGCAATTTTAGTCATCGTTACAATAAGGAAACATTATGACACATTGAATGCATCATCCCACTGCCCAATTGGTAATTTGGTAAAAACTAAGGTGATAGCTCGAGATGGGACACGAGAGAGGCGAGCAATTCGAATGGCGCCGAAGAGCACGCGCGCCCGATCCGAAGGTTCTAGGAGGACGCGCGATGGATCCTAGGCGAGGGGAAGTGGTAGATCATCAGAGGGATTCAAGTGCAAGCGAGCGCACGGGCTCAGAGAGAGGGAGAGGTGGTGGGGTGGCGGTGCGTACCGCTGCGGGGAGCGCGGCAGAGGAGGGAGCGGAGGCGCTCATCCTGGCGGTGGCGATGTCCCTCCCCGACCCCAACGGCCTCGTCGACGTCACCGACGGCAGCTCGGGAGGGGATCCGGCCAGCGGCCCACGGATACAAGCGGCGGCGGCGCTGTACCGTTGCCGCGGAGTGTGATAGGCGGCGACGATCTCGCCGTTGTCAGCCGTGGCCGGCGAGGAGCGCGCGAGAGATAAAGGTCAGGTGGGGAGAGCGGAGCGGACGAGTCGACAACGTCGTATGGTCGTGCCTCATGTACAACCTCCGTCGCCGCCCTCTCGCCGCATAGTTGTGTCCACGGCAGTTGTCCCTCCAATCATCACCCCTCCGCCCTCTTCTCGTTTTTCTGCAAGTGAACTCGGATGTTAGATAGTGCAAAAAAAGAGGTGCACATAATGCGCAAATGGATTAAATAAAATGGTAACAAACCTGTGGGCCTATGGTGCAAGAGGTCATCCCAGTAGTGCTAGCACTTATTGATATAGGTCAAACTGTCTTGTTATGCACTACGGGGAGTAAGGCTCGACCATATAGGAGAACACTAGATGGCAAGTCATTACCCAATACAAATGGTCCTGATCGCACTAAAAGGACAACTCGTACAGGGCTATGCGCTGAATGAATTGTGGAATCCATGGCTACCAGATGATCTCATTCTCGTGTAGAGTCTCAAACTAGTTATAGAACTTACGGTACATACGCCTCAGTCTCTCTCTGGGCCATCCTAGGTGAGCACGTGTCCAACGAGTACCTATTGTGGGCTTGTCAATGGGGTCGGCACCGTCAACCTGTTTGTATAACTTAAGGACGAGCTGAAAAGGGTGCACGGCACTCTAGAAGTATGGCCTACCCACTAGGAAGTGCTCCCATGACCATAGCTATAGGAGGATGTAGCATATCGCGAGGACTAGCTCCGTGCTTATACTGCACTACGAGGCATCACACAACCCTCGGTACATGGCGCACAGCACCGCAAGCCCCGGCTATACTATGGCAACTCATCCGACAAGGCACCCACCAGCGCCTCAGTAAGGTGGATGTAACTAGGTTACACCTAATCTCCCTTGATGGTAGGAACAAGTACATAAGGTAATACGTCTGCACTACCTCCTACATCGCATGAGTGAGGTAGGTCATGTACTGTCGTAGTAACCAATGTGAAACACCTGATATGTTCTCGAGGACTGGCTGATCGAATAGCTGACCGAACCTATCCGCCATACGCACCCTCCATCTGCGCGCTTGGGAGGTGGCATTACCGCAGTACCCCGCAGTGATAGACCGGTGAGCATACTGATATCATGCAGAATAATGGTCATCTTCCCCCACCAAAAATAGAAGGTGTGAGTCTCTGATGACCAATGGTCCACGAGCGTGAACAATAGTGTCGTATGGCTAATTACGTGCTAATCGCAATGGTATAACTATAATCACATGTGCAAAAAAATTACCTATTGTTAATACTCACAAACCGATCTACAACTTTGGCATGTAAGCGATAAAGTTTGAGACTATGAGCTATACATGTGGGCTCTATCCTCTTCTACCTTGGCAATAACGCTTAACTACTTATTTATTTTTTTCATTAATTTTATAAAGATAAGTATTCTAACAGAGTACATGTAAGCCATAAAGTTTGAGACTATGGGCTCAAATCCTACAATCGAATTTTTTACCATAGGTTCTGGAACCTTCCATTCGTAGCTCCAATCCTGGATGGATGGATGAGATATTGAGACGCTCTCGTTACGGGGTTCAGAAAGGTCTGTGTACTTTAATTAGCCTGTCGGAGCCTGGGAGAAAAACTCTATGGGGATAGGCCTTCAACCCCAGCCACTAGGGCCCCTTCCCGATTCATGCCACATAGCAGCACGCATCTTAGAGCGAGCAACCTTCCAAGTACTCTTCCTTTTCCAGAGCGAACCCAAATCCAAATCCAACGGGAAGGGGGAAGGAGCAGCGCGCGCAGGCGATGGTGTCGTGGACGGCCACGAAGCCGCCGTCGCTGAGGCCTGCCACCGGCCACCCCGCGGTGCCATCACCGTCGCTGGTGCTCGTGATGTAGGCTGAGAAGTCGCGGTCGAGCGTGCTCGCACCGACGGTGGCGACCCCCGGCGCCGAGTTCGCAAAGGTGGCGCCAGACCAGCCGGAGTTGCCAGCCGAGCATGCGACGAACACACCGGCCGCCGCGGCACCGAAGGCGCCCACTGCCACGGTGTCCCGGAAGTACGGCGCTGAGCCGCCGCCGAGGGACAGGGACAGCACGCCCACCTCATCGGCCACGACAGCGTCAATGCCGGCAAGAATGTTAGAGCCGAGGCACCCCTCCGGTCAACACACTTTGTACGCCGCCACGCGCGCCCCAGGCAACATTCCGCGTGCGGTGCCTATGGCGTACCCAAGCAGGCTAGCATTCACCACTGCCGAGCCTGCCGCCGTCGTCGTCGTGTGCATCCCATGCCCGTCCCTGTCCCGCGCCGACGCGAACTCCCTCCTCCCCACTCCCATTCCTGCGCCCGCACGGAGCCCCCGCGAGAAGCTCCGCGCTCCCACCAGCTTCCTCCTGCACACGCTCGGTGGGAAGTCGATTCATAGCATTATATTCACCATGTATTGCTTCTTTCCTTTTGAACAGAAAATAGAGAAAATTGCCCAAAATTCCTCTCACGGAAGAACTCTGCCCAAAATCTTTGAACCTGGGCTTATACCAACAGCGGGCGGCGGTGGCAGATCCCCGCCGGCGAAACTCGGCGACTCCGGCCACACGCCGGTATCAAGAACCCCTATGACCACGTCATGTGTGGCCGCCTCCAGGTTGTGGATAGCCAGCTGGTATGCCGAGGCGAGCAGCCCCAAGAACTCCGGGGAGCGCGTGGTGTGGAGCTGGAACACGGCGTCCGGCACGAATCTCTCAAGTCAAGTCTCGACTATGTTTTGTTCGATTGGCCCTTTCTCCATTTTGCTTCACGCTCCGTCACTGCTCCTGTAAAGAAGACAAGCTAGTATTTGTTCTAAACGTTCTGATACTTATGCTTCGGTTTTGATTGCATGGACAGACGTACGAGGACGAGCTCGGCCACGTAATGGTGCCGCTGCATCCTCCGCGGTGGTCGCGCGGGTTCGGCCGCCGGTAGACGCTCCGGCGAGAAGGAAAGCTGGCAACCGGCCATGACGGTCAGTTCATTAGCTGTGATAGCAAGGCGATCGACTTCTGGCTTGTGAGACAATGGTCGTTTGGACTCGTACGTATCGTATGCCGTTGCTGCTAGCTCTCGGATGTTGTACTGCTGCATGCTGTACTTGGTTTCCATTTCCTGGTTCCCGTGAACAAATCCAGTGAGTTGTTGTTGGATGTGGTTTCTATGCTTTTGTTGGTATAGCTAATTGATGCGGTTTCAGATGCTGATTGGCGCGATTTCTGCTGCCTCATGCCCTGTTTAGGACGTATGAATTTCACTTGAATTTTATAGGAAACAATATAATTTTTGTAAGAATTCTACAGAATTCTAGTATTCCAAACAGGACCCTAATTGTTGGTATGCTGGGGGCCCTAATTGTTGGTATGCTGGGAACTGGCTAGTTGCACCGGGATCTACAACCGTGGTTGTAAAATGCCATCTGAGTTTCGTACTGATGGATGCATTTTCTTATGTTTGCCAATGTTCATGCTAGGCTTGGAAGGTTGCCCCAATATTCAGGGTTGATAATGCACTTGAGTAACATTACGTCTAGGATCCTTCTGATGATAGCTACTGAGACAAGGGTTGACGGCCCCGGAAACTGGCCAAATAGTACCGGCAATAATACTCCTGACCGGGGATACAAAACCCAGAACTAAGGGTATTCCTGGCCAGCGGCTGGTAACAATAACCGGTATGTTATCGGAAATCTTGAGAAAAAATCGGTTGAAATTCACAAATCGACTTTTGAGTTTAGCCTATTTGAAAACCGGTAACTGGAACAGTTACTGAAAAACCATTTAACAAATCAGAAAACCCGCTAAAAAGGAAAAAAACTAGAGAAAACCAAACACAAAATATTGGGACTAACGTATTTATGCACATTAGTTCATACAATAGGTAATCTAGCCCAAAAAGACTAAACCAATCTAGAAAATGCATTTATAACCACTAGAATTTCAGCTGATTTTTCCCTCCGGGTACCCGCCAAGATTTCTATCCCTGCTCCTGATTGTGCCCCTAAAAACAGACTCCTGATTGTGAATTTTTTGATGCTACACATCACATAAAAAACACAATTTATCTGTTATAAAAGAAGATCAAAAACCACTGCACTCGCTATTTCAATTTGAAGATTGCATCTTTTTGTTGCCATTTCCCTTTACCATAATCTCATGTCGGCAAACTGCAAAATCCTCCAAAAATGACACAGTTCTTGGAGGCTTCCTGTGATGTGCATTGTTTTGGTAGGGTTGGTTGACTAAGTAATTAAGTTTAAACATTAAGATTCGAATGTTTGGAATAATAACATTAATTTGATTATCTATTTATTTTATTTTTTATGTAAAATAATCAGATTATGGTAATATTGATAACAACATTCTTCTAGTCGTAACTCTCAATAACATATAATTTAAACTATTATTCTAGTCATGAATAAGATATATTTATTAATCAAATTAAATGCCAAATGACCAAATAAACACTCATATCACTCTTGGAATACACAGTAAATTAAAAAAGAATATCTTTTGGTAGAATCAGATATGATCTTAGATTCTACGATTCTATTCTAGAATACGATCCTACTAGAGTGTCTTCGATTTAATTCAGGATCATGATTTTGACAACCTTGGTATTATCTATTAGCTAGATAAGTTATTATTAGATTAGATTATTAGAGACAAGTTTTCTTATAAATTATTTCTTAGGAGTTATGTCAGGTCGTCTCTATAAAAAGGATAGTATGTATCCATTATAAATCAAGCAAAGATGAATAAACAAGTCTCTAGTCCATCAAGTGTACTTGTGGTCATTCTCTTGACCAGCTATTCTAGATCTATTCTTCCCTCAATCAATGTCCTCTTCACCTAGCTCCATTCTAATTCAAGTCATCGTCGTCTAACCTCTCTTCGATGGATGATTACCTTCTTGTTGTGCTAGACCACAACAATTGGTATAAGAGCCACTCACTATAGCTTCCGGTGCTGCACCATCTCTCTTAAAGAATTGGAAGGCTAATAACAAAAAGCAGAAGGTCTTCAACCATGGCCACCATCGCAGCTCGAGGACGAGCTGCCTTGCCGCAAGAGGTGTAATGTTATGGTCTAATACTGAGGAAAGTACTGTAGCGCACGCATATTAGGCATGGTTTATTATTTATGAATCTATCTATTAAGTATTTGGTATTATCTGTTAGTTAGACAAGTTATTATTAGATTGGATTTTTAGAGATAAGTTTTCTTATAGATTATTTCTTAGGAGTTAAGTCGAGTTATCTTTATAAAAGGGATAGCATATATCCATTATGAATTAAGTAAAGATGAATAAACAAGTCCCTAAAGTCTACCTGTGGTCATTTCTTGATCAGCCATTCTAAATCCATTCCTCCAACAATCGGTGCTCTGTTCACCTAGCGCCGTTCTACTTCAAGTCGTCGCCGTCCGACCTCTCTCCAACAGATGATTATCCGTATTGTTGTGCTAGACCACAACAATACCTATTTTGGCACATGAAAATGGTTCAAAGGAATTTTCTCAGTTATTACTACAATCTGATTATTGCAACAACAGTTTAATAGATTCGAAGAGGGCATTGTGCACTTGCATCGGTGGATACTTGTGCACCAGTGTGTGTATGTGTGTTCATATTGTGTGCCTACAGCACATGCCTGTGTGCACATGTATGTACACTTAAAGCTGATACCTTAAAAACGTGGAAGGCACATATTCTGATATTTTTGCTTGAATCCTACAAAAGTTGCAGATTAGTAGTGACATGGCTTGACAAAGATAGGATGCCTATACACATAAGAAAATTAGACTATTTGTGAGGAAAAGGAGAACTTTTAAACAAATGCAACGATTTATTTACTCGATGGTTTTACAAAAATTGCATCAATGCATGTTTCAGAAATGTGGCATCTCAGATGTACTTTTACATCTGAAAATGAAGGCAACCACTGGGACTCTTCAGATAGGATCATAAGAGGTAGAGTTTTGCATTCAAAAGTGTGTAAAAATCTCAAACAAAATAAAGTCAGTAATTATGATGTTGGACCTTTACTTTCAGCAAACTGGTAAGGATGTAACTAATGTTGTCACTCATCTTGGAAAGAAATGGAACTATTACTATTTGCTGTTACCTAACTTTGGTAACAACCAAAAAAGCTTGTGCAGATTTCCATTTTTATATAGGTTGGAAAATTCTTTAGCTGGCAACAAATGCTGAGGCCAATTAATAGAAGCATGGTTTAACAAACAGCTACCACCACCAAAAATGTGGCACTTGTACAGCTGTACTGGTGCATAATGGCCTCTACAACGGAAATTTCGGAGAAAAAATGCCTTACATGAGCACTCACAAAATGCAATGACAACCCTTTTTGTTCAAGTTCTTGGTGAAAATCTATTTTAAATGGAACCAACTGCATATTCTAATTTCTCAATTTGCACAACATCCATAAGATAAATCACACGGGGGGAGTTTTAGATATGAAATAAGAAGAAACAGAGTACTGCGACAACTGAAATAAGCATGTCTTCTGCCAAGTAATTTTTGGTGCACCATTATCATATATAACCAAAGAGTTCCCAGAAAGGGAAAAATCCAAACACATGAAGCACTTCATTTATTTTCTTTTTGGGGGGCATATAGGTATTTCTATATTTATTAGGGTAGGCAAAGAATCACCTAAAATGGTAGCCGGAGAAAATGTCTTAATAATCGCAAATAAAGGGATGTCCCAACTGAATGAAAATTTTGAAGCCTTACGTGGCTAATGTTGGATACTTTATGCATTCTCTCAACATGTTCCCACAGTTCAGTGCAATGTCCAAGTTCATGTAGCTGTTGCAAGAGTTGATCAATTAAGCTTAAGAAGACATATAGTGTAGACATAAAAGGACTAAGAAAGTATTATAGAAAGCTGCCACCAAAAAACTGTTAGAATAAGATATGAATTCTTTTGTTTTCTTATATAACCTTGTTTCCTTATTTATGTACGGTATATTTTTTTATAATATCTTCTTGCACTTTCTATATATATTGTCTGTTAGTCCTCACGGACATATGGCTTTGGCCTCTAGGCCCCACTTGTCAACCCAACACACGACGCTATTTTACAAATTATACATCTTTGCAATGATATTGAGCTTCAACATTAGCTGTTGTATTAGTGTGATCTGTGTTTGTATTGACATAACTGATGTACATAGTTACATACATTATTACATGCATTTGTCAGCAGGAGTTTCCCCACCACCCACCATGCACACTACAAACAAGAACCAAACAAATTACAACATGACCTATACAGGACGATCGATCAAGAGCGAAATCAAACAAGAACCCCCCCAGAAACGAAAGAGAGAACCAAAAACGAAAGAAAGGAGCTTGTACCCTCCTCAATTTGCCTTCCCAATCAAGACCCCAAGAAACAGCACCAATGTAGTCCTCTTCTTCAACTTTGTTGCACGCACAGATGCATATGTTTTGATCATCTGTTTGCATGCATGGTTAGGTGCTGCTCACTCGTCGAGCACCGGCGACGATAGCCGGTAGAGGTCGTAGGGCTCCCAGAGGTAGTCGACGGCGCACGGCCGCCGCGCGTCGAGCCGGATCCACGGCTTGCCCTTGCCGCTCCAGTGCAGCAGACTGATGGGCCCCGGGTGCAGGCCCCGGCACCGCCCCTTGACGTTGTCGCCGCCGAGTCCGTGCTGGTTCCACCGGTGGTCCACGGCCTGGATGTCGCCGGCGAGCACCAGCAGGAACGGCGGCAGCGAGCCGAGGTGGTAGATCCTCTTCTGCTTCTGCACCGCCATCCACTGCTCCACCCGCCGCGTGTACCCGCCGGCGCGCCACTTGTCCACGTCCATCACCATCACGCCGGTGTTGAAGTAGCACGGCCGCCGGCCGCGGAACGTGCCGTTGAGCGCCGGGTCCGACCAGAAGGCGTCCGTGAAGTAGTTGGTGAAGTTGGCGTGGCAGTACTCCGGCGCGCCCACCACGTGGCCGCCGAGGTCGACGGAGGCCAGAGTGCGGATGTCGTCGACGACGATCACGTCGGAGTCGAGGTAGATCACCCGGCGTACGTCGGGGGGCAGCGTGTCGGCGAGGTAGATGCGCGCGTAGTTGAGCGGCTGGTCGAGCGCGTGGCGGATGGACCGGGAGATGCGGCCGCGGACGCGCGACGGGTCGAAGCGGTACACACGGAGGTCGAGGTAGGGGAAGGTGGTGCGCAGAGCGGCGGCGAGGTCAGCGTCCATCCCGGCGGCGAGGAAGTGGAACGCGACGCTCTCGGGGCAGACCGTGTGCTGCAGGATGGAGAGCACGCCAGCCATGGTGCCGCGGAGGTAGTTGGCGTCCAGCGTCATGGCAACGTCCACCCGCCCGCCGGCCGCGCACTCGTCGCCGTTGCGGAAGGCCGGGGCCTCCCGGAACGTGGGGATTTTCTCGGACGGCCGCCGGATCATCATAGCGTCGACGCGGATGCGGGCGACCGCGGTCACCGCGTGGCCGCCGCCGCCGAGAAGGACAAGGAGGCCAATGACAATGACGCAGCCAGGAGGCGGCATTGTGTGTGGCCGGCCGGAGCGCGCGGGCGAGACAATTCAAGGACCGGCCGGAGGGTGGCCGAGTGGGGTCGCCGGCAAGTAAAGCCGGTGGCGACAAAGGCGGCGCGAAAGAGGCGGTGGCCACCCTGGCCCTTGGCAATGGTAGGGGAGGGGGTTTAGGAAGGGAGGGGGGCCACCATGGAAATGGTGGGGAGAAGGGGAGTGGAGGGGGGGAAAGGGATAAAGATGGTGGCAATGGAGTGGTGATGGGAAGGGGTGGAGGGCTGGGAGAGAAGGTAGGAAGGAGAAGGTGGTGGTGGCAAGAATAAGATGGCTGCTTTGGGTGCTGCCTATAATTGGATCATCTCATTTCATGGGGTGCATTAATTCTTCATGCATTTTGTGTTGCATGGTATTTAGAGAGAGAGTATATGTTGGGTTTGAGTTGACTCCAAATTAATGGCTATACCATGCTAAATTGGTCTACGGACTACTTTTTTTGTTTAAGTTTGTAGAGCGTATTTTTTAAACGGCTATGCTATTGCACAGTTGATTGAAATTTTTTTATCTTTTAATTACCTAAAGTTGCATAATACTAATTTCCGTCTTCGAAAAAATTTCCCCTCCAAAAAAGGGCCATTGGAAGATACTTATCTAATAGATAAAAAAGTGATTGAGAATGGAGAGAAAAACAGTCGCTTATGTAATAGTCAGTAATGACCTTGTCTATAAATATATGACGTATTTTATATTATAATACAATATTAGTGTAATATTTCTTTTATACCACTAATAAATGTATAATTTTATTTACTATTTTTTATATACATGTATTAAATATACTGCTTAGAGGTAATAATTAAAAGTAATCAAGCTATTTTCATTACTTTTTTTTGTCTATATACCAATAGAAAATACGATTTATGAGTACCGTCCAAGAGGGATGATTAGAAAGAGGACGAAGATCACTTCAGGACGAAAATTCCATTAGTTGCGTTAGAGGGAGATAAGGGAATCTAAGAAAGTTCTTCCGTGTTGGTTTTGTGCTTTGCGTCTTGAGACGGCTACAAGAGGCTGCACACCGTGCATCAATGCATGTGTGCACAGGGAAGAGCGCCAGCATGAGCAGCCCCCACCCCCAATACGGGCCAAAGCTCCTGATCATTTGGTGGCCGTCGTGCGCATTTCATTAATCAGGTGGTGTTTTGGTGGGTGGCAGGGAAGAAAATTCAATGGAGAACGTCTTCTTCATATGGTCTGTTTTTTTTACTGTAGTTTATAGATTTTGGTTGAAATTTTTGAATTTTAGCTGTTTACAACAGAGATTACGGAGAGACAGATACCTGCTTACGATTTTGGATGGTACAGATATTAGACTTTTAACGTATACTATAATTAACTTGTAGACTCTATCTTAAAAAATACTTCGTTTGAAAGTTAGGTACTGTAACAAAAACTAAATGCCGTTTTGAAAAATTGAAAAGAACATATCCATAGTTCCTTTTTGGGGAAGGTGATGATCGAGCTAGATTTGGACGACGGCGAGCGTGAGGCACCGCCGGCGGCCAACGGTGATGGCAACGAAGGAGGCAGCAGGGAAGACAAGGCCAGCGGACGGGCGCTGATTACAAGCCCTCCTGTTACATCTACCTGCGCTTGTGAGGCTTCAAAATGGTCAAAAAATTCGCAGCATTTGGACTTGCTGATTGAAGCTAGTGACGAAATAAACCTGCCCTCACGCTTCCGTCTCTTGAAGCATGACCGGATGAGGTAGTCTAATGCTTATGTTACAGGTTTGGACAACCGTTTCCAGTTTATTTTGGGCAGAACGATGCCGAATAACTTGCAAACAATTATATGTGTATTTTTTTAGAGCAACAAACAATTATATATGTGATGGTAGAGAGAACAAACAGACACTTGAGTCTAAATAAATAATTATCATGCATCAGGATAAGTCAGATCTGACCCAGCAACGGGCCAACAATAATTCCACACTAGTATTATGGCTCTTCATACGTTTATTTTTGAACACCGCTTATCTTAGCACGGTTTTATCTCATCTAACTACTGAACAATCATGGTTGTCACAGCTAGTTAGCGACTATGGTGCCTAAGAGCAACTCCAGCAGGGCCCCTACTTGAGCCCCTAAACTCAGTTTTGAGAGCCAGAGCAAAAAACTGAGCTCCAACAGGGCCCCTACTTGAGCCCTCAAAAATAGGGACCTCTCAAATGAGGCCTCCAAGCCCCTATTCCTGGGGGCCCTGCTCTGACTCTCATTTTTCAGTTTTACTAGTTTTTCTTCCCGCACAGTAAAACTCCCCACGCGCCAACACCCCACGCCGCCTCCATTTTTCCGCCGCCCATTTCTCCGCACCGCCTCCCACTCTTCCTCTCGCGCGCGCCGCAGCCTCCTCCTCCCTCCCCCACCCGGCGCCGCCGCCTCCTCCCCTCTTCCCTCCCGCGCCCTCCTCCTCCCCTCCTCCCCACCCCGCGCCGCCGCCTCCTCCTCCCCCCGCGCCGCCGCTTCCTCCTCCCCTCTCCCCCCCCCCGCCGCCTCCTCCCCCCCCTCGCGCCGCCACCTCCTCCTCCCCACCCCGCGCCGCCGCTCCTCCTCCTCCCCGCGCCGCCGCCGCCGCCTCCTCCTCCTCCTCCCCCGCCGCCTCCTCCCCCTCTTCCCCTCCCGCGCCGCCTCCTCCTCCACTCCTCCCCACCCCGCGCCGCCGCCTCCTCCTCCCCACCCCGCGCCGCCACTTCCTCCTCCCCTCTTCCTCTCGCGCCGCACCGCCTCCTCCCTCTTTCCCTCCCGGTAATTTCTTTTTTCTTGTTTGATTGTGCCACGTTTGTGCAGATTGTTCCAAAATTCATGCTTTTAGTAGCAGGGAATTTAGCTTCACAATTTTTAGGGCAATATGTAAACTTGATTATCACAAGTTGGACATCAATTGTGCAGATTGTTCATGAGTATTTAGGGCAATATGTAAACTTGATTCATGCTGTCAAGTTGTGTAAATGCTGTCAAGTTGTATTTAGGGCAATTGTGCAGATTGTTCATGAGTATTTAGGGCAATATGTATGCTATTGTGATGTTCATGCGGTTGATTTGATAGTATATAGTATACTTATCTTTTTTACATGTTCAATCTAAACATTTATGAAGAAATAAACAACCAAAATTTATAAAGTTTAATTGTACATAACCTAAAACATCACTCTTTTTGTAACTGCACTAGTATACCTCTCAAAAGAAAATCGCACTCTCGCAGAGTATGCAACTAGCATGTCAGAATAAGAGCTATTTGTCAAGCTCACCAATGGAAATGCATGCTGCCACTAGATCTCTACATCAAGAAAATACAAAGGGCACTAGTATGCAAATTGTGAATATGTATGCTATTGTGATGTTCATGCGGTTCATGCGGTTGATGTGTGCTGTGCAGTCCACAGCTTGAGATATGTCGCAAGGAGGACAGTGGTCAAGGATGATGTCCGAGGAGACTGAGATTGATAATATTGATAGTTCACCAACTGGGCTCCAACTAATTGTGTCTCAACCAATTGCTAGTGAACGTAGTGCATCCAAAAAGAAGCCGAGCCGTGCTGCCAACTACTCTCAACAAGAGGATCTCCAGCTATGTGAGTCATGGGAGAACATTAGCATGGATCCTATTATCGCAAATGAGCAACCTGGTTCAAGATATTGGAAGCGAATTCATGATAACTACCATGCCAACAAGAATTTTGAATCTAGTAGGACTGCCAACTCTCTTGAGCATCGGTGGGGCATAATTTACAAGGAGTTGCAGAAGTTTCAGGGCTATTTTGAAGAAGTTGAGCGTCGCCATCCTAGTGGTGTGCCTTTCCAGGAACATGTAAGCAATCCTTTCATATTGAGACATTAGCATTAATCAATTCATTAATATACCAAAAATGCTGACTAACACATGTCTTTGGTTTCAGGTGTTGGAAGCACAAACTATATATGCAGACAAGGAGCCAAACAAGAAGGGTTTCCCTTTCTATCACTGTTGGTTGAAGGTTAGGCATTGCCCCAAGTTCACGGCTCTTATGCCCTCCAAAAGGCCTAGGACAAGCAACTCAACACCAATTGATGTTCCTGATCAAGAAAAAGATGATAGTGGCAAGAGCCAAACTCCTGACTCATCCATGCCTAGTGCAAAAAGGCCTATGGGGAGGAAGCAAGCAAAGGAGAAGGTGAAAAGTGGAGGGGAAGAATCTAAGTATGTAGGAATGCTTGAGAAATTGCTTATGGAAAAAGAAAAAATGAGAGAAGATAGATGGCAGGAGACCAAGATGATGCAAGAGCGCAAGGCATCGATTGAGGAGCGCAAGGTTGCAAATGAGGAGAGAAAGTTGATGTGGGAGCAAGAACAGAAGATTATGTTTTGTGATCTCAACACATTGGACTCCGATGTAAGGGCATATGTGATAGCAATGAGGGCTCAGCTTGCAGCACAAAGGATGGCGGCCTTAAACAGTGGCTTTGCTGGCAGTGGAGGGTCTGGTGGTAGAGAAGAAATTTGAGACATCGATGTTTGTTTTGTTTATTACTATGCATGCTCTATGGATGTTTATGTTGATTTCTATGTATGGTTGATGACTAGAAGCTGTTGCATCAGAGGATTTGTGGATTTGGCATTCATTTTTTGGATTGCCTGGATCACTTAATGATATCAATGTTCTGAAGAGGTCCCCTTTATTTCAGCGGTTAACTTCAGGAACTTCACCTACTATTGAGTATACGATGAATGGCAACAAGTACACCATGGGTTATTATTTGGCAGATGGGATCTATCCATCATGGGCTACATTTGTGAAGAGCTACAAAAACCCACAGGGTAACAAGAAATGTTATTTCACAAAAGCTCAAGAAGCGGTAAGGAAGGATGTTGAGAGAGCATTTGGTGTGTTGCAATCACGCTTTGCCATGATTAGAGGTCCTGCAAGATTTTGGAATAAGGAGACACTATGGTATATAATGATAGCGTGTGTGATCATGCATAATATGATAATTGAAAATGAGCGAGATGCAAATGATGTTGGGGGCTATGACTATGATCAAGATGGAGGTGAGGAGCTGAGGGAGGAGGAATACCAACGCCGCAATCCACTTGTGTTGTCGGAGTTTCTAAAGATACACAGGAGATTGAAGTTAGAGAGGACATGAGAAACTCGCGATGATCTTGTGGAACATTTGTGGGCGATACATAGCGCTAGCTAGTTGTTTAATAATTTTCGTAGACTTCATTTTACATGTTATGATGGATTATAAGAAATGTTATTTGATGTTATGTGATGAACTTTGTGCTTTCAATTTAAATTCGGAACAAATTTGAATTTAAATTTGAATATTCGTATTTGAATTCATAAATTTAAATAGTGTCCCTCATTGTGAAATCGTAAATATTTTATTGTGTATTGTGCTTTTGTCCAATACATATATATGTAGTGTGTGAGGAAATAGAGGGAATTGAGAAGTAGGGGCCCTGTTTTGAGGGCTCCTGCTGGAGTGCAGCTCAAAAAACAGGGCCCTCAAAAGTAGGGGGAGCCCTCAAATAAAAAGTAGGGGCCCTGTTTTAAGGGCTACTGCTGGAGTTGCTCTAAGGGTGACCTGGACATCATGGTGTCGTTGTTGGGATACGGATAAACTACACTAGTACAAATTAAAATTTCTACCGCGTAAACTAGGAAGCCATACGAGTAAGAGATCATAGATCATTACCACTAGACGTGCAGTACAACGGAAGTAGAGTTGAAATAACTGATTCAACGACGAGCGCGTCGGTATAGGCGAAAGTAGTTGATCGTCCTCCGACCAACCGTCTCCTTCTTGCGATCGTCCCGATCAGCGCCGCAGTCGTAGCAGCGCCTTTACCAAGGTCAACACGTCTAGGGAGGAAACACCATACGTCAATGTGCTAGCACTAGCGCGCACGGCAGTAATTGTGAGAGATGGTTACTAGGGTTTTTTGGGATGTCGCCTTCAGCCCCTACACATATCATATATAGCCTTCAATCGGATCCTTATCCGATACGAGTGGAGATCGAATCCTACTCGAAAACTATCATCTGAACATTTATCGTTCTAACCCATTAAGTATGTGACTCTGTAGGTTCATGTATATTTGGCTATGAACCGAAAACTCCTTTCCAGTCCATAGGTCGGTAACGGTCCCTAGCAGGACATAACGACCCCCAAATATACATAAAGATCATATCGGACGAACCTATATAATATTTATGTACCGACCCCTTTGCCTCACGATACTAGATCGAATTTAAGGCGAGAAGCGTGCCATCCTATGATAGCTCGATCCTTTACTCGAACCTGTGATAGATTACTCAGTTGTGATTGACTCTTCCATCACATTCGGTATGACCATGCACTTTCTTAATCCAACCATATCGAGTAGCTCAGAGATATCTCTCCTGTTATATAGGAGGGGTAAATTCCATCTTGATCACTCATATTCATCCGCATATTTCATAGTAAACCCAAAAGCTACATTTATGACCACCCAGTCACGGAGTAGTATTTGATAACACCTAAGCAAACTATTACGCATGTAGGAAACAATAACGATCTTAGATCTAAGGATCGTACATACACTATATATGAGACCAACTGATGACACTTAAGAATATAACAATTCCCGCAGTGTCTCATGGTGGGTCAATCCAACATCATGTTCTCTAACATGTGTTCATATTATTGATTTGATATCACATATCTATGATTCGTAAAACATGATCATCAATCAATACATGTGTTGATCTGTAAATCATAATTGCCTCACATAATGATATAAAATCAGGGATAATTAAGAATAATATCAAAAACATAAATAAAGAGTTTTATGAACAAGTCACATACTTGTCGATCAATATTAAAGATATTTATTTAAGGGACAAAATAATATATTATTTAAAAAATCATAAATATAGAAGTGATACAATTATCTCTATGATCGCTTCTAGGGTACATCATCGCAGTGGCGACGCCTAGGTAAGTGTCTAGCTCTGCATGTACACACACAGAGGTATATATCCCAATCATAGAACACATACATAATTCATGCCTACTACGCTCTCTCTCTCCCTCTCCCTCTCCCCCGCACTCACTTCTCTCCCCGCCCAGCCGCCTCGCCCAGAACCTCCTCTCCTCCTGGCCGTCTCCTCCCCAAGTCACGGTGAATGGCGACATGTCCACCCATCTCCACCATGACACCGTAACAACCATGTGAACAATACTACAAAAATATAGAAGGGAGCAGGAAATTTGTGCCAAACGAGCAGCCCAATGGTGAGCATAGCAGCGATAAGTAGTTGGTTTAATAAAACTATGTCTACTGATCACTGTTTAATCCAGTAAGAGAACAAAAGTTTTGCTTCTTTATTAATACCCATAACCTGCTTTATAAAGGTGTTTCATTTTGATTCACACATTTTTCTTCCTCCTAAATAAAAGTCACTACCCCACGGTATACCATCGGTATGCTTCCCGACTGCATACCCCCCTTCACCGCCTCTCCCCTCCCCCTCTTCTCCTGCTCTGGTCATAGCCCTCCTCTCCCACTCTCTTCTCTATGCTCACAGCCCTACTCGCCTTCTTCTCCAGCATCGGCCACAGCTCCAAGCTCCTCCTCCACCTCCCCCCCGTCCCCTCCTCCACCACCGACGGCTGGCAGTAACCTTGTAGCCTCGCCGCGCCGCCCTCTCCACCTCCCCCGTCGTCCCCACCCCGCCCAACCTAATATTCTCCGCACCGTCGTGTCACCATGCTGGCCTTCAGCACCGACCACCGCTATCCGACGCCCTCCACCACCGCCTTAGCCTCCCTCTATATCCGAGAGGTCACGGTGAACCTGTCTGAGAAAGGCAGCGGCAGCACCCCCCTCGCCAGAGCTCAAGCTCAAGAGAGGAAAGAGAGTTACGGGTGACTCATACCATCAAATCGGATACAAATGGTATACCATTCTGTAGATTTTCTCTAAATAAAATCGAAGTGTGTTCAACTCAAAACAGCTAAACATACTGACAAGCAACAAACATGTATCACGGGAAGGTCCGCACGCAAAAGCACTACGTAATGAAAGAAGTTTATGCTCTACCTGGTGCACACGAGCAAGCGCAACCAGCTGCGGCACAACATAATGTGCCATCTCAAGCCTCACAGCTATTAATCAATCTTCGGCCCAACATAATGTGCCATCTCAAGCCTCACAGCTATTAATCAATCTTCTACAGAACCCCATGCATCATGACAAACTAATTCAGCTGCTACATTTTGATGGGAGAACTAGCAACAAATTCTCTGCTGAAGCAGCCATGGTAAACAAAAGGGACGTGAAAAACGGACAAGCTATCTTTAGCTAAGCCTGTTATTTGTCTATAGATATCGTTCGAATTTGGTACAAGTGCAGCAAAACTAATACAAATAATCCACATAAGAACCAGATTCCTCCCGTCTGCAAGGTAAAATTTCACTTAGTACAGATATCATCTTCCAAGTAGTAAAACTTCAAAAGAATTTTACCAACTGGAACATAAAGGCCATTAGTTCAAGGGGATCCCTCCACCAGCATACTCAACCTCCTGCCATGAGAAAAATTAATTTTCAATCGGTTCAAGCAACCAATGTATACAACAAACTATAGCAGTACATTGTTGGGAAACTAGCCTGTTATTGGACTTATAGAAATGTTGGCTGGGCAAGGTACTACTATCAGAGGCAAAGAAGTGAAAGAATTTGTGGAAATGGATTAAATTTGCCTCACCTAGAATGCGGTTTTTACAAGTTACAGCAGTAAATGGTGCTTTTCATGATTTGACGGGACAACTATAATGCAGATATCATCATAAATGAAACCTCAAGTGACAAGTCACAGTGCAGCATGGATTTTATCATGCAATATATGATGGGTAATAGTTCAAGCTATAGATACTTCTAACTGCCTCAGAATGTCTTAATGCACATTTTTGAGATTTTGCATTTTGTTGGGCCAAAAGCAGTAGTGTACATCTTGTGTGCCTACAGTCTTCAACAACGATAAATGTTTTACTATAACACAGTTAGTGCCAGAGTCCCAAGATCTACCTGTAGCCTAATTTACTGGCAAGGATCATTATTTGGTAGGTTGAGCAGTTCTAGAAGAGATCTTTAGACTTTAATGTTGTTTGCATGAATGATTCTGGCCAAGCTTCATGTCAATCATGCGGTGAACAGACAATCTCACAATGTTCCTCTAACAAAACGAGTTTCGGTAAACAGAAAATCTCACAGTGTTCCTCTAACAAAACGAGTTTTACTGAGATTAGCCGAGATGGATGGTTTTGAGCCAGTTCATAAGTCAGCATTCTTAGTTACAACCAACTAAAACCTAACAATGGGAAGCAAGAAGGAATTTAGGTGGTATCAGCAACATACCCGAGCAGGAGCCAGAGAAGATACCCAATCTGATGCATTTGTTGGAAGAAGACCCAACGTATTGAGCTGTAGAAGAAGATAATTAAGTGCCCAAAGTGCTTACAGAAATACATAAAAATTCTGGATTAACCATCTTATCATAACTTACCTTCCATACACCCAAACCCATAGCAGCCAAGTTGAGAGCAATAAAGAGCAACTTAGGTGCAAGTGTATCCACCCTTGGGTCCTTAAATGGTTCAAAAACTGCAAAAAAAAAACAGATGTTTCTTAACGGAAAAAAAAACTCAATGTCTGGGCATTGAAAAACACAATCCTGAAGTCCATGGACACTAATCACTATTTTGGTATATGATGGCTAAAATATGTTCTACAATACAACCTAAATAAGCTCAATAATGCATCCCATGCTGGCAACAAAACATAGGAGTATATATTTTCAGTTCCCAAGAGAATAAAACAGCATGAGCCATGGAGTGCTACAGAACTACTATTGTTCTTTCCCATTTATTATACCAAGAAAATTCACAGTGGTTATCTAGTTTCGGTGATAATTTATAGTTCATGCTGTTCAATTTTTTTCATGAAGCACCATCATCACTTGGTAAATATATCACCATACTTCTAGACAAATTGCAGAGAGATGATTTTTGTTAACATATAATGAAATGTGTTTCAACTTTCAATATATGTTATGTTCATACGTTCAAGCAACTTTGTGCTGTTATGAATGTTGAATGTTCCATATGCTTTAACTGCTAATAAACAACAAATGAATAATTCAGTTACCACCCAGTTTTACAGTAGAAACCAACAGCATTGGCAGTCAGTACAATGCCCTATCTCTGGCATTAATCTTCTTTTCCATGTTCATTGCAATGGATCAAAATTTAAAATTTGAAAGTCAAAGAAAATTTGCAACATTGGCAACTCTAATTTTAGGAATTATGAATATGGACACACATAAGCTAACATCTATTTTATGAGGCAAAATACCTTATCTTCTTTCATGAGTAAAACGTGCCTAGAAGTTAGTTGCACATAAAGAATGATTTATCGTGAGCACACATCCAGTGATCCACAATTAGGAATGTTTTTGATCACACAACAGG
Source organism: Melocanna baccifera (assembly GCA_036346265.1). Taxonomy (NCBI): domain Eukaryota; kingdom Viridiplantae; phylum Streptophyta; class Magnoliopsida; order Poales; family Poaceae; genus Melocanna; species Melocanna baccifera. The sequence continues at coordinate 16,745,265 of CM070693.1, forward strand.
TGATCAACAAAATCTATATCACAATATGGAAGTCCAAAGATGCATCCAGCAAGATTAATTAGTACCGTTCACTAATCACAAGAATACCTCCTAGTCCTCCTAGCACAGCTATACTAACATTATAGCCTCAAATAACATGTTAAAACATATACCGGAAGTGCAAATTAAAGGGTCCAAAAGTAGTACAGAGTTACCAATCCCTTCAGATAAATTAGCAACCAGTACGGAGAACCTGCTTGCCTCAAGACAGTACCTTTCCCAACAGATCGGAGTGCGCTTATCGGCTGCCACAGAGCGGAGAAGGTGATGCCGATACTGAACAGGTGGACAGTGCTCCCAGCCATCCACATCATGAACCCCATCATCATCAGGTTCTTGAATGGCGCCTGCGCCACCTCCCACGCTTTCTGCTCGCACCAAGACCACAGGCAGTTTAGTTTCAGAGCCAAAACCTAGAGACTAGCAAGCAATTGAACTTTGGACAATCAGCCAAAACAACTAGGCATCAAGATCCGGTTCCTCCCCAATTATTTCTTTGCTGGTCCAACACAAGTTTGTCAAGTCACACTGCATCGGTACAGTGATGGAAGTATCTACACTCTGGATCTATCGCCCTATGAGGCTACGACGCATCAGAAAAATCGAACGAACCTGCGCCTTCCAGACGGCCTCGGACTCCTTGCGCTGCCGCGTGCCGGCGGCGTCGTCCTACGAGCCAAGGGAAGCAGGTGAAAACCGCGATCCAAGGGAGCAACCAAAAAAGCAGATAAAGAAGAGAGGGGGAGGAGGGTACCGCATCGGGCGCGGATCTGGTGAAGCCGGGCGGGTCGGGGACTGCGGGGGAGGAGGAGGATGCGTTGTGGAGCTCCACCGCCCAGCGGCGGGCGAGGTCCTTGCCCTTCTCCATCGCCGGCGGCCGCTACGAGTGATCTCACCCGGCTTTTGGTTTGGCGTTTGGACTCTTGACGGAGATGGGAGACGGCAGCGCCAACCTCCCAGCTCCAACAAGTGAAACTAGAGCTGTCCAACGGGCTGAGCCGGACTGACACAGCCCACGGGACGAGGGCTGTGCTATATTAGCACGGACACGGTTTAGACTAAACGGGCTGTGTCAGCCCGGATGCTTGGATCAGGTCTACAGTATCGAGCTGCAGATCGGCCCGCACAGACACAGCCCATCTGGACAGTATAAGTGAAACGGTGATTTTCCGGATAAGTCCTTGTAGAGTCCTGTTTTCAAGTGTAGGTCCTGCTTGGAGCCGAAGCTTTCTGGGCCTAACCGTGTACGGAGCTACGGACTAGTTTTGTTTTGGGTCCGTGCATACAGTTTTTTAATTTTAGTTAATAAATAGTAATAGTTTATAGAAAATTTTATAAAGATATATCAATGTGAGATTTTAATCGATATAAATAAAGTTACTATAATCTACTAATAGATCTTATATTAAAAAAATATTTTATTTAAAAGCTAAATATTATAACAAATTATTTATCATAAAAAAATATTTTTTAAAAGTTAATATGGACAGACACTTCGCAGGCCAAGCCTACATCAGCTGCAATTGCTGCCATTTCAAGCCCAAAATTAGATACGGCCCAGTCTGGCATACATGCAAACGTGTGCCCTAAAACATGGTGAATTGTGTCGACTGGATAAGTCCGTAAGGTGAAAACACTCCCTAGCAGCGCCACTTTAGATGTACATGTCCCTCGTAAAAAAACAAGTACTCTGTTCGTATCCTATCAGAGCATATAATCCCTCATACAGTAGCTTTAAGTCGAAATCACAAAAGCACGTGTATACCATATCAACCGAAAGCTACCACCTAAACACCCTACTCCAATATATGGTAGCTTTCATATGGGTCTAAAATAATATGAAATTAACCTACCCCTGCTCCAATGTATAATACCTTCAAGATAGGTATACAAATTCTGAAGTGAAGCTACGACGTTGCTCTTCGATGCACTCCGGAAAGAATATCGCCAAATTGGGATGGTATAAATTAGTTCAAGTTATCGTACCTTAGCTTCATGAATTTATTGTTAGTGATATGTTTTAGAGATAATCATAGCAATAATTGTATCATTTATATATTTATGATATTTTGAATAATATCTTATTTTGTCCATTGAATAATGTCTTATATATTGATTAATAAATATGTGATTTGTTTGTATAACTCTTTATTCATATTTTGATGCTATTTTAAAATATTTCTGATCTTATATCATCATGTGGAACAATCATAATTTATAGATCAACACATGTGTTCATTGATGATCATATTTCACAGATCATAGATATGAGATATCAAATCAATACTAGAGACACATGTTGGAGAACATGATGTTGGATTGACCCACCATGAGACACTGCGGAAAATGTTATATTTTTAAGTGTCATCAGTTGGTCTCATATATAGTATATATAAGATTCTTAAATCTGATATCGTCATTATTTTCTACATGTGTAATAGTTTACTTAGAAATTACCAAATACTACTCCGCGACTAGGTGGTTATAAAGGTAGCTTTCGGGTTTACTATGAATATACGGAAAAATATGAGCGATCAAGATGAAATTTATTTCTTCTATATAAAGATCATATCTTTGGACCTCTCGATGTGATTGAATTAAGGAAGTGTATGGCCATGCCGAATGTGATTGAGGAGTTAATCACACCTGAGTAATCCATTACAGGTTCGATCGAACTATCATAGGATAGCACGTTTCTCACATTAAGTTCAATCTGATATCATAAGGCAAAGAGATCGGTACAAAAGCACTATATAGGTTCGTTTGATATGATCTTTATGTATATTTGAGAGTCGTTATATTCTGTTAAGGACTGTTATCGACTTATGAATCGAAAAATAGTTTTCGACCTATGGCCAAATATACATGAACCTACATGGTTACACACTTAATGAGTTGGAACGATAAAGGTCCAGATGATAGTCTTTGAGTGTGATATGATCTCTACTCGTATAGGATAAGAATCCGATTGAAAACTATATAAGGAAAAGTGCAGGTCATAATCTCGAAACACACCCATCAAAGGTATCTCGAAACACACCTATTGAAACCTTAACCGCCGCATCTCATAATCCCCGCCGTGCGCGCTAGTGCTAGTACGCCGACGCATGGTGTTTCATCTTTAGATGTGTGGACCTCGGTAGAGACGTTGTTACGACTGCGACGTTGATCGGAACGATCGTGAGGAGGAGACGGTTGACTGGAGGACAATCGACTACTTCCACTATATCGATGCGTTCTTCATTGAATCAGCTATTTCAACTCTGTTTTCGCTGCATTGTGTATTTAGTGGTAACGATCTATGATCATTTACTTGTATAGCTTCCTAATTTACGTGATAAAAAATTTTAATTTATGTTAGTATAGTCTATCCATATTCCAACATCTACCGCAACCATCCATACGGATGTATCATCTATCTCCTACCGTTTTTAAAAGAATTGTCTGTCTTCTACGCGAATAGCTGAAAGGAATGTTCGTGATGGAGCATTCCAGATGTTTTACTATGTCAGGTTTCTATGTTTCCTGGGTCAAAGTTTCAATGGATTTTAGGCTTCAAATGCCAGGTTTCAACGCTTTTTTTAAAAGGTAGGTTTCAACGCTAATAGGAATCCAGTTTCGTAAGGTTAAAAGGTATGCTTCAAGTTTCACACAGGTTTAAAAAAACAACAATCAATGTAGTTTAGGGACGAAATTAAACCTCATCGGGTTCCGTCGACCGGCTCTAGCGCCATCGCTTCCTGGATCTAGCTCATCCACGACGTGTAGGGTAGCTCGCTGTCGTGTTGGAGGAGCTAGCAACCTCGCTTTGGTGTCTCCCATAGTGCAGGAAACCAGCAATGGCGGTCTAAAGGTGTTACGTCGAGCTGGTGAGAGGAGAAGTACACAGCAGCAGCACCGGAACCGTGATTGGCCACTGGAGTTGCTGGTTTTGGGCACTCAAGATCCAGAAAATGTTAGGAGAGGAGGGTCGGACAAGAGAGAAGGGCCCTGAATGGTCGAAGGCAGAACATAGTTATTGAAATCGGATCGATCATCGAACCGTTTGAGTTTCTGGTTCACGGTTCAATAGTCTAACTGGTAATTAACTGGTTAAACTGGTGGTTCAAGATAGGTTAATACTCTAATTAACTTCTTTATGTCACAAGATCTTCCTTGCTCATTTGGCTAGTGGAGCGAGTGTACGTGCGGCGGTCAAAAGGTCCTGGGTTCGAATCCCCCTGCGCACTCTATTTTTCTCAGAGTCCGCGTGCGTGTTGGTCTATCCGGTTCAACCGGCACTGATTTTTATTCGGTTTTTATCAAAACCGGCTGGTTTAACCGGAAATTATCCGGTTTAAAGCGGTTCACTTGCATGGCCGGTCTTATAAGAAATTGCATGGCCGATCTTATAAGAAAACTAAACCGGTTTAGGCTTTGGTTCTGATTTTTTCCGATCGAACCGTCGATCCAATCCAGTTTTTATAACTAAGAGGCAGAAGTGGTTTCTTGATGTCTTAGGTCAGACCATGTTCAGGGATCCCGTCCAGATGGGATCTGACGGCTTCTCGTTGTCTTCGAGTGCTACGGAGGTGAAACATTCTATTGGTTTCGGTATCTTATTTTTTCATTGGACTGCGGCTTCTAACAAATGGAAAAGCATCTTTAAACAGTTTTTTAAATCTATTTCTCTAAATAATTTCTCAAATTTATCAGTATATGTGTTGTTCATATCAGTATTTTTATCGGCCATCATCAACTTAAAAAACATAAAAAAACATCAATCATAATCTAAAATAATACGAGCTTACATGGCTAGTCTAGATTTAGCCCAATAGCTAACTCCTCCGTCCCCGAGAGCTCCCCCCGCCTTGTCGGCTTTTCCTGCCGCCCCGGCGACGAAAAATCCCGGGAGATCACACCTGGCCCAATCACTACTCCGCGTGCCGCCCCCTATCCACCTTATCCTCCCACTCCACCAACCGACAAAACCATCTCACTCTGCTGCTCCACACTTCCCCCCAAGTTTTCTTACAGCTTCCCGAGAAACGCGCACAAGGGCTCCAGCTCTCGGCCATGCCCATGGAGGAGGTCCTGCTGCGCCACGCCAGCCACGGCCGCCTCCCGAGACCGGCCGCGCCGCGACGCCTCCGCGTCGTCGCCGTCGCGCTGCGCACCAGGCCGACCAGCCTCGCCGTCCCGGGCTTCCCGCCCGCCACGGCGCCGGCGCCTGTCCCGGAGCCCGTGCTGCCGTCGCCGCCCGTGGCCGCGGACGCCGCGGCGGTCCTGCTCGCGGCCGGCGTGCCGCCCGCGGACCTCCGGCGCGCGGCGGGGATGTGCCCGGAGCTGCTGTCCGTGCCCGTGGATACCATCACGGCCGCTCTGCGGTTCCTCACGGAGGAGGGCGGGGTGCCCGCGGAGGACCTCCCGCGGGTGCTGCGGCGGCGCCCACGCCTGCTCGTGTCCTCCGTGGCGGCCCGGCTCCGGCCGACGCTCTACTTCCTCCGGGCGCTCGGCGTCCCCGACCTGCCTCGCCGCGCCGACCTGCTCTCCTTCTCCGTCGAGGACAAGCTGCTCCCGCGGATCGAGTTTCTCGAGTCGCTCGGCCTCCCCTCCCGCGCCGCGCGCTCCATGGCGCGACGCTTCCCAGCGCTCTTCTACTACGGCATCGACGGCAACATGCGCCCCAAGGCGGAATACCTCCTGGGCGCCATGGCCCGGGACGCCGACGAGCTCTTCGGCTTCCCGGAGTACTTCTCCTACGCGCTCGCCACGCGCATCGCGCCGCGCCACGAGGCCTGCGCCGCGCGCGGCGTGAGGATGCCGCTTCCCGCCATGCTCCGCCCCGGGGAGGCCAAGTTCAGGGCCAGCCTCGCGGGATGCGTCGAGTCCACGCCGCCACGGAGGCGGTCGCCGCTGTGGCACGCCTACTGGGTGGACGGCGCCGGCGCCGGCGCGGTGGAAGAGAAGGCAATGGTGTGACGCGACCCGAGCTTGTCATTACACTGGCATGTGCATTAGCAGTACTTAGTGGACGTCCTTGGCCGTGTAAGCTGTGCATAATTACATGTGATCTGTAAGTAACATACCATCTGTTTGGTTTCTTGTGTTAATCAATCAAGGGAAGGTCTTATAGTTCATACTTTCAGCTCATAGCCTCATATCATATTATCAGACCCATTGCTCATAATTACATTCTGAAGATAAACATAGCTAGCTCTACTTACAGAACAGGGCAGGTCCATATTCGAAAGAGAGAAAAGAGGTTCGATTCCGTAAGGCCACGTGGTACATTCATATCCCAAATGAACAACTTAGCCACATCTTCAGAACAACATGCATAGATATGATGTGATGCTTTCACTGGGTTTCCATTGATCATCCAATGTTAATAAACCCAGTAGATTCGACACCTGCCTGTGAAACAAAGATAACGATGAGCATCAGCTGTGCGTTTCTTCTTCTAGGAGACTAGCACAACAAAATGCTGTGAAATATCACTGATCTTGGCAAGTTCCTTCCGAAAAGCCACAAGCTCATTTGCTCCGGGTCAATTCAGAATAGCCGAATCAGCTCACCGTGCTTGATGGGATCATTGATAATCAGGTGATGAGGCAGTTGAAGTGCGGTAGAGGAAGGCAAGGAAATTAGGACAGGGGCAGGGTGTTCGTGATTCTAGGATGGGAGGATGACTATTGATTCCACTTGGCAGGTCAGGCTTGCCAAGCTAACTGTAAGAGAGAGAACATTAGAGCTTCATTCGTTGTCTTTGCCTCCACTGAATCTGAAGGGGCTCGAACTGAAAGAGCCAGTTGGAACTTGGAAGCAGAACCGACGAGTGACTTGCCTCCACTGAATCAGGTGATGAGTGAACCGACTTGGAAGGTGAGGAAATTTTTAGAGTTGCTAAGTTTAGGATCGTTGGTGATAATCAGATAAGAATGATTGATTACAGTGGCGAAGTCAGAAATAAATTTGAAGGGGGGCTAAACTATTTATAAATTTAAACTAAGGTAATACAAATTTAGTCTTTTACTTGTATGGAATTTGAAATATACACAGAAATTACATAATTGAATAGAGACAAATAATTAAAAACAGAGAAATACAAAGTACGTACCTCGATAATAGAAAAGTGTATATCTAAAAATATATAATTATTCTGTCTTGAGTGCGGAGTAGCGATAAGTCACCTATGTATGAAATACATTAAAATTAGTGATATAATAGAAAATTATGAATGGCAATGAAAATTTAGATCATATGAAACATACAAAGCTATAAAAATTACATTGATAAAGACTAAACTATCCATATACATCTATAATGAATTAGAAATCTATAATGAACTAATTATAAAGACTAAACTATCTATATACATTGAATCTAAAAATCTAAACTCTAAACTGTAAAATACTAAATTGACAAAAAAGATACTAAGAAAGTAAATTACTTACTACGCTATTACTCAAAAAAATTACTTGCTTCGCTCGGCCCTTCACCCTATTTCACTGGCCGCTCGCTCGCCTTGTTATTTTTGTCCGCCTGGCTATTTCACCCGCCGCGGCCCGCCTATTTCTCTCCGCTCCTCGCCTCCCCCCACCGCTCCCGCCTCCCGGCTCCCCGCCTCCCTCCTCTGCTTCGGCGCTCCGCCTTCCCCTTCCGCTCCACCCGTCGCCTCCGCTCCATGCCTCCCCCCTCCGCTCCTGGCTCCCCGCCTCCTCCTCCGCTCCGGCGCTCCACTCAGCTCCCCGCCTCCGGCCTCCCCCTCCGCTCCGCTCCTCGCCAAGACGCCGCTAGGCGCCGATCCGCCTGGTCCGCTCCTCGCCCTAGCTTGGCCTCGCCGCCGTCGCCTCAGATCCAGCCTTCTTCAGCTCTACTGCTCAAAGACGCTTGTGTCGCCTAGCCCCCTTTTCATTCTTGATCCAAAGCTAGATTGCTATTTGCTAGGTTTGTGACTTGTGAGTTGGTATGTTGTATCTTGGTGGGCTTTGCTGGGGCTGGAACATACGCCAAGGGGTTTGATTTGTGGACGCATTTGGGAAACACATCTCTGGGTCGTGAGTTAGGGGGGGTCTATCAGGGGAGGTGAAGTTTGAGCATCACTAAGCTCTTCCCTTGTCTTCGCCCCTGATTGATTAGAACCCTTTAGTGGAAGCTTTTTTCAAAATCCTAATATTTTCTAGATGATCAACCTGCAACACAGCAAAAAAAAAAAATCAAAAATAATAAAAGAAAAATATCAACTTACTCTTGCAGTGTCCACTACCTTTGTTTATTTTGCTCTGTCCAACCAAGAAGCCGTCAACTTCTTGGCGAGTTGGCGTTGCTTTTGGTCGCGTGCGATTCGAGGCAAGATAACAACCGAAGAACCGAGCTGCTGCGCTTGCTTGGACCGAAGAAAAACATGCAGACACTGCGAATCTACTGCGCTACTGCTCAAACATGCAGGCCGAGCAAGCCGCGTGTACTGCTGTGCTGTTCACACGCGAACGAAGGAAGCAGTACAGCGACGATGACGGACGATCTGGAGCAGCGACGATGCGAAGCCTCGGCGCAGAAACGGCGTTGGCGCCGGACCAAAGCGAAAGGCCAACGCAGCTGCTTCGATCGGGTGGACGACGCGGCGCGCAGTTCTAGCACGTGTAACGAGGAACGAGATGACGCGAAGGAAAAACGAAAACCGAGATGCCGACGAGACCAGGACGACGCGAAGGAAAAACGCGCCGCCAGAATTTTCTAATATTTTATTTCTAATTTATGTTTATGACTACAAAATGCTTTTTTGACACCACTAAAATCCTAACATAAAATTAGCGCATCAAAAAACCTACTTTTGACTAAGTCGCACCCCTATTTATATACTAGTGCACAAACCAAGATCATGTCCCTAACATCACAGGTTCTTATTCAATTCTAATAATTTTAATCTTTTCACACTATCTAATTTTGAACACCTCAAAATTATCATGTGTCGTATCATCTAGATTGCACTATAGCTTCAACACACATCATCCATCATGTGCTATAGCTCCGGACCGTAACTCTATAGCTTCAACGCGTATCATTCATTTCTGATCTCCATGCACCCTAAGCATAAGTTCGACCATCTCGTGACATCTTTGATTATCTGAACCTTAGATCTCCCATCCTAGTCTCAGTCCACCTCATCATCAAACATGATCGCCTTCATGCACGACCTGCACATGTAAAGACCAAAGAGTGTTTTTCTAACACAAGTTCGTCTCAACTTAACCAACATCAGTTCACATACACGTCACACATCTCAAGTAATAATAAACAACGTTATCAATTATTCATCATAAATTAACTGTTGTCAATTATTCATCATCAAAATATATTAACCGTAGCCATTTGGTCTAACACTAACGGAATGAAAAGAAAGGTCATGTTCTTTTGGGTTTCTAGGGAAAGCCAAAACATACAGGATAACTTCTTTAAACAGTGTGCTGTTTATCATCATCTTAAAAATACAGCTAAAAATCAACAGTTGTAGCCCAAAAAAAGAAGCTTGTATTGACTAGCATATGTATTCCGTATTCCTAGCTGTTTCTGTTCGGCGAGCTTGCAAGCTTGTACCACATCTAACGAAGTGCACTCTTTGTGACGACTGCGATCTGAAATGTGCATGCGGCGGCTACGCCATCGCTTGCCAGTTGCCAGATATGGCAATCACGCGCGCACGCCTTGCTGCCACGCGCATAACGTGCGGCTAGGCTGGGATTCGTCCAATGCACACCGCAGCACATCGGTTTCCGTTGTGCGACGGGCATACTCTGTTCTCCGTACTATTTGTTACGAAATTGTTGAGTTATGGGTAAATACCAAAACTACCTCTGCTTTGCTATTCTATAAATAGAGGGCTTTGTGCCATGTAATGATACTAACAAGATCAATAAAGCTCTCATTCTTGGTACTCTATTATCTGGTGTTTTATGATTATTGGTTGATTACCCCCGACGTTTGTATTGTGATTGTATTACCGTTCATCGATCTACAAGGTTTCTCAACACGTTATCAGCACGAAGCTCTACGAGGTGTACGATATGCAAATTCACGAACTAATCTCTTATGCAGTGTTGTTCAAATTCTTCAATCTAGATTGATTTCGTATTATCAAGCAATGCTGTGTCTTTGGATCAATGATATGTGTTAATTAGCAGTAAATCAATTCGATGCATAATGGGTATAAATTTCTATAAGCCATAATCTAGAAGTATTGATCGATTTCAAACATCGGGAAAGAAAGCATAGAAGATCGATCCGATGCCGGCCCCTACACGGCATCACCTGCAACCGAATAGCCAACTGGATCTCACCACGGTAGCGCGCCGATCACAAATTGTTGACACGGCAGCCCACCGGCACCAGCGCACCACCCGAGTTCACCCGGCGCATGCATCGGCCGGCTGGCTGCCACGGTAGTCCCCGGCAGCTGGATGCTCGCCACGGCAGCCGTCAGTGACTGGTCGCCTCACCTTGGTAGATCTACAGCCGCCAGATGCCAGAAGCACCCGGCCGCATGCCCATGGGAAACCCCAGCAGCCGAATGTCCACTGCAGCATGGCCGGAGGATTTGCTAGAGGCTGTTGTGGCCGGAAATGGGGGAGGTGCGGCTGAAAATGAGGGGGAGGTGGGGCGGCTGCTATGACTGAGCAAGGAGCAGTGGGCATTCGGTGGAAGGGATAAGGGAGAGCCGGCGTTTTTGCAAACGGCCCCCCAGGTTTCTCTGATATTACATCTTCGTGATGGCATTATTCAGTTCACCCCTGAATTTTCATTAAACTGAAAATAAAATTTACAATTACATCCCTACTAGTTATTATAATTATTTTTTGGTCCAGTAATCTTGAATATTCCAGAGGTTCTCTATGATCTCAATAACATGTGATATTATTGTTTTATTTGCTGAAATAATGTAATTACCTTGTGGTATTATTGTTGTATGTTTTCTGGATTTATTTTATTCAGTATATTGTTTCTGCTTATTTAGTAATTCTGAAAATTACTTATTGATTAGCATAAAATTATTAAAATTGCCAGAAAATTCTAGAAAATCCTAAAACATGGTTTTTAGGTATATGGGCTTCCGTAAATTTGTGAAACCTTAGACTTAGTACACCTTGGAAGCATCATATCTCTTTATGGTTTATTTCCTAGCATTGTGTGTTTTGGAGATTTATTCAATGGGTTAGTAATTCTGAAAATTGCTCAAATGCCCTCATAATCATCATAAAATCCCAAAAGTTGCTAGGATAATCTGGGAAATAATATTTTATCTATTGAATAGATAAAATTAAATTATTACTTCTTTGTACTCATTTCATACAGTTGAGATCACTTACCAGAAGTAAGTATATATATACTTTGCATGAATATTGTATGATCATGGGCATCACTAAGTGGATGTTTGCACGCCCCGAATGGCTGCAATAGTATTACCTAGGCTTATTCCATTGGCATACAGTCATACCGCTATCAAGCATGACGCTGACGTAGTTGTACCCTCTTACCGCTGAAAGGTAAAAACTTGGTAGTCGATGAGGTATCGCTTCTACTCTACTATGGAGTATCACTGGTAGCCCTGAAGGCACTTTGCCAAAATCTATTGCTTTTCCAGGACCAGAAGTCCGTATGTGAGTATTACTCCACCTTGCACCACAATGTCTTTAAACCAAGTTTAGGTAACTTGTATGTTACCGACAAACGAGTGCATTTATAAGCAAGAGTATGCATACGGTGAACACTATGGAGACCAGAAGCATTCTCCTAGTTATCCCTCAGCTTTATTTGGATGCCATTTTTCCACATGAGTAACATCAATTATAGATGCAGCTCTTGTCGAGCTTGATCTTACTCATAAAGAGCACCTCTTATCCTTTGCTGAAATTATGCATTAGATAATTATTTTCCCAGAAACCATAAATATTTAGTCTCATATGTTCTGTTAAAGCCTTACCCCTGCTGAGTAGTTACTTAACAGATCACATTGCCAAGTAGAATACCTTACATGCAGTAAGATTAATTAATCATGCATGGGATAACATTTGTAAATATTATGCCTGACATTTCTAAAGAATGATATGCCACAGCTCATTATTGCCCAGATGGCAATAGAAAATGTATCCCTCTTGAAGATGGAATTTAGTCAAATGTTGAATCCCAGAAGGATCACCTCGACTAGACAACACTATGAACCCTAGAGACTGGAAGTCTATATACAATCTCCATCTTCCATATTACCAAGTGTATGTTGGTTTCACGCCTATAAAATTATACTCTTGAAGTAGTATAATAATAACTTATTGCTAAAAGATCTGAGTTAATTCGAAGTAAATGCTAGAAGCATATGCTATCACTTGGAATTTATGTGATTGGCGTGAAAAGCGAGAGGAATTGGGCATATAAGGAATATAAGAACCTTCGAAGCATATTCTAGGTCAAATACAGAAGCGAACAAGCCTGAAGCTATAAATTTGAGAGATATTTAAACCTATTATCCACTGTTGGCAAAACATTGTAACCCTCGAAGGGTAAATTGATTTGTCTCCAGTAATCTAATCGCCAGTATGCGACCACATACATGAGTATTACATGGTAGCATGAAACTACCACACATATACCACTGGAAGGTATAACCATTTGCTTGAAGCAAACATAACTCTCAAATACTAGATGACCTATTGGATGATAATGATCCTAAATGATCTACATATATTACATTCATTTAGCGGTACAAACTATAACAGGCATATAAATTATCTCCCAAATTAATCACATATATTCCTGAAGAATAATTATTTCATCTGGGAGGTTAAGCTAGAAGTATATTCCAGCAGAATATATATAAATATATTCCATGTAGATTAATTGTTAGGCGTGCTTACGTGATAGTATTATATTCATCCTTTAGCCAACATCCTGAAGATGTACTTTATGCTGTCAAAGCAGAATACATTTTGCACTGACACAAAATCTGAAGTTTTGTGCGATGTAAATTTGAAGTCAGAAGTATGAGAAATTAGATCATAATATTGGGCAATATATAAGAAGCTAGAATATTTATGCTATCGCAGATCAATAACCCAACAGATGTTTGGGATAATCTACTGGAAGTAGAGATACGCAGTTATCCATGCCACTGCATTAATAGATATCTAGCTCACTGCATTAAGAAAAGGAACCCCAATCAAGGGTTAGTGCGTATTATGAGAACCAATCATTTCCTATATGATATCACCACCACAGCATACCGAGGGGATTTTAAAGTATGCTGTTAAGTAAGACCACATCTCGGCATTAGGGGGAGAGTAATGCCCAAAATATTTGAATGCCGAGATATTTTCCTGAAGAAAGATCTTTACTATATGGTTCACGCACTAACTAAACTAAATATAAATTTAGCCGATACCCTTGTATGCCAGAAGCGGGGAGATTGCCAGATTTTCTTTGCTCAATGCATGGAGGAGTTACATAATATTTACTTGAAGTAAATGTGTCGTTAAGTTTGGAATACCCCGGGTTGAATAGTATTTTCATCTTTGCGAAATTGACTTATTGGTCAGTAACCTAACTCTACGGGGACGCCTGTGGATCTGAGGTCGGTGACACTAGTCAAAATAATCGTTAAATACTCCTTGAATACTCTAGAAGAGAATTCACCCCGAAGGTGAAAAACCTCATGAAGAGGTTCATCCTGAAGATGAAAACTCCAGTAATAAGGCGCGCGCATATTACAATACTGGGGAACACAGAACTACCAAAATGCCTTCGTTTTGGGAAATGATGAAGTTTTGGTTAAACACTGAAAAACACTCAATTATGAGGATATTTGGAGAAAAGTTGTCGACAATCAATTTGCCTCTAAAATTGCTAAAGGTTTCTCATATAAGAACATAAATCCGGAACCAAAATCCATAGCCGAGCACCTGAAGTGTTCATATCGGGTCGAAATGAAAGAAAGCAATTGAGGTCAAACCATAATCGCAAATGAAAGTCTTGGAACCTGTTCATCTAGACTTGATGGGTCATTATGAAATAATGAGGTGGTGAAAACGATGGTTCAAAGATCTCTGTAGAGATCTATATTCTCCTGTTATGAATGAAATAATGTTCCGTTATATAATAACTCTGGCAAATGACATGAATAAGATATGCAGTTACCTGATTCTGAAAATCCTTGATAGGATCCCTGAAGGAATCCAAGACTCGATCCCTGAAGGACTCGATGTTTTAATAAAAAAATAAATTGCAACATGTATACATTTGTATACAAAACTCATACCTGGTGAACTCTTACTTGAAGAAAGAGTATCCCCGAGAAGAGAGGGTATTTCCCTGAAGAGAAATCACCAGTTGATCAAAAATATACCAATGATTATGTGATCCCCATGAATGGATAAGGACCCATCCAAGACCTAATGAAATGAAATGAGGAGACTAAGAACCAGAAGTTCGCTACATAAGCACATATTAAGTGCATCTCCTACCAGAAGTTAATAGTGTGGCAATATCCTCTATTACCACAAAGGCATCATATATTTGGTGTTAAATAGTAAATTTGTTAATCCACTGAGTGCCAAAATTAAGACCGGTTAGTATGACCATGCTTTTAGTTCTATAGAACACATTTTTGGTCATAAGGTAACACTCAATGATGATTGCTGAATGTTAAAGACCCTGAAAGGGTTCGATGAGTCACATCCTGAAGAAATGTGGAACTGCAATTAATTACCCCCATATCCTGATAAGTACACTAGCCTGCACTCATTTCTTAAAGGTAGTGGGATAATAGGACCTCACCAGAAGTGGTCTTCAGGGGGAGTATATGCTAAACTTTTATAGTTATGCATGAGATTTAGAAAATCTTAACTTTGTCAAACCCAGAAGGTATTGACTTAATGATCACGACCTTAAAGATTTTACCACCTATTGATATAAATCCAATCGATGGATATGATAAAGGTCTTGAAGATCATAATATATCCTGAAGATAGTTTATGAATCCTGAAGATAAGTATCGCAAATCCTGAAGATAAGCGTTGTACTCTTTTCTCTTAGTAAGTTTTTCCCATTGGGTTTTCTTGCTTGAATGGTTTTTAATGAGGCAACAACTGCAACATAATTTTAACGTGTGCTATGTACTCTTTTCTCCATTCCTTTTTTTCCTACTGGGTTTTTGGAAGGAGTTTTTAATGAGGTATATGCATATTGTGGTATGAAGCCTCACGAGAATGTATTTGGTTTAGACGAATGGTTACCCACATCTAGAAGTCATGTGGCGTGAACACCATTACAAACCCCACTATTATCTATGAAGATAATGCCGCTTGTGTCACATAAATGCAAATGGGCTATGTTAAGAGTAATATCACGAAGTATATTACTCCTAAATTCTTTTATTCTCATGAGCTCTAGAGGAATGAAGAGGGAAGATACTGAAGGTAAGTCTTGTGATAATTCGACATATTTATTCACAAAATCTCTTACAGTTTCTAGCTTCCCGAAGTGTGTTCGAGGCATTGGTATAAGATGACTTAGAGAATTACAAGGTTCAGAGGGAGTGAATCTCTAAACCATAGCCTATATGTAAAGCCAGAAGACTTTCATGATTCTGAAGATCTAAATGTTGCACTCTTTCCTTTTGTGAGTTTTTCCTGAAGTTTTCTCATGCAAGGTTGTTAAATGAGGCAACAAGTGACAACAAGTAAACAGATACAATGTACTCTTTTCTCTATCCTTTTTTTCCCACTGGGTTTTTGGGAAGAGTTTTTAATGAGGCATGTGTATACCGAGATATTTGCCCAAGGGGGAGTGTTACGAAATTGTTGAGTTATGGGCAAATACCGAAACTACCTCTGCTTTGCTATTCTATAAATAGAGGGCTTTGTGCCATGTAATGATACTAACAAGATCAATAAAGCTCTCACTCTTGGTACTCTATTATCTGGTGTTTTGTGATTATTGGTTGATTACCCCCGACGTTTGTATTGTGATTGTATTACCGTTCATCGATCTATAAGGTTTCTCAACACTATTGACTACCAAACAAGACTTCTGGTTAAGCCACGTCATCATCAAATAATAACCATCAGATATTAATTCTTTGCAGTGTCAATGCTCCCTGCATCATGGTTGGTTACTTAACTGCTCTCCTTTCAACCAGCTATCACTTTTCACCACGTGATTGCCCGAAAAAAAGAAAAAGAAAAAGCAACAGGCAAACATGCCCCTGAAAGAAACCACCAACTTCCACAATATATAATGCCATGATGCCATGATGCCTCAAGACGTCTCTGCAGCGTCTACATTGCCTCCGGTTCTAACTACAAATATTTATTTTCCTCTTCCTAACATGTGTCCAGGCCATGCATGACCAGTCCCCAACTAAAGTGGAGACATGCCCAATGCACTGACGCAGAGCAAGTCAAGTGAGAAATGTCCGCTGTTGTTAATCTGTCATACCCGTTTGGTCCGCTGCTGTTAATCTGTTATACCCATTCAAAACAGCTTTTGTTGATGAATTTTGGTTGTAGTTATTGGTTTTTGGTCCAAGTAGACACTGTAGCTATAGCAGCTATTAACTTTTAGCTGAGACATTTAATTAAAAATAATAATAATAATTCGGTATACTTTACAGATAATACAAAGAAAAAAGAAAAAAATCACATTAAGAAACCAATACATTTGAAATGGCTTTTGGCTTGTGAAAGTCAGAAGCCAAAAACCCGTTCTGAACCGGTACAGATAAGACTCTGATTTTGGACCTTTTGATCCATGCAGCAATTTTTGAGTGTTTGAGCGAGGGAGATTTCTTTGGTAATTAAGGATTAAAAGATAACGCTATCCAGAGAAGTCATTTACTTTGTTAGCTCGTGCAGTCGAATTTTTCCCTAATCAGGTAAGCATTTACCAACAGCCTATCTATGTTTGCCTTCCATAGATTTACCATGATAGATTGCGTTTGTGAACCGGTTTACACATGTTTGATCAGTTTGCTTTTCCTTTTTCTTCATTATTCAAATGCATGCACTATCTTCACACAGAAGTTCAGAAATGTGTTTTCTCCATCAATGTTATGCGCAACGTTTTATGGTTTGTTTTGACATCGTGACCGCGACCAAGCAGACCAACGGACCAACACGCAAGCTGTGTAATTTGCTTGCCTCCTGGCTTATAGCTTGATTAATATACCAGAACGCGCCATCGTATTGTTGTATTATGATCTTATCATTTTTCTCTCCATTTGATTTTACTAGACTTCTATAAATCGTATGCTCAATATTAAATGACGTCGATAAACACTACAGAGATACAAGTTGTAGCAGTAGTAAAACAAAAATCATAATTATCGTGTTGGGAAAATATGTCAGAAGAACTTCAACATACTGGAGCAGGTTATTGGTAATGATATGAGAACAAATTGCAGAGCTCACAATAATATTTAGGCTGCTGGTTGGGGGGATGGTAGGAGGAGGATAATAGTTCTCACTAGATCTTCTCTGGTTTGTGTAGTAACAACAACTGCGATGACAATTACTGCCTTCAGTAGTAAAAATATTTTGAATTTTGATAGCCTTCAAAACACAGTTTTGATCACCAATTTCAATTGCAGCATATTTGTAAAACCTAATAAAATTGTAACATTCAAAAACTCATATTATTTCTATATGGCTAGCGTAAACATTCTTAAAAATATAGTTGGTCAAAGTTAAAAATAGTTAGACCACACGCAATCTAAGACATCTTTTTTAAAAACGAAGGGAGCAGTGCATATGGGCCTGTTCTTTGCGGCTGCGGCTGATGGTTTTTGGCTGCGGTTGATGGCTGTTGGCTGCGGCTGATGAATAGTAGCGGCTGGTAGAGAAGCTGTTGTGTTCTTTATGGCTTTTGGCTGCGGCTGATGAATAGTAGCGGTTGATAGAGAAGCTGTTGTGTTCTTTATGGCCTTTGGCTTTTGGCTTTTTATTGAAAAAGCTGAAGTGTGTCGCATTGTATAAATAATTATGGAAAATAATAGATACAGAATGAACAAAATAATCCGAAATTTGCAACCATACATACGTACGTAATTGTACATAAGAGGAGCATACAAGCTTATTTGTGCGACACATGAGTCACGCCACCAAATCCGCTCGCTATCGCCTCACGGGCGATTCATTTGTGAATCTCCGTGCTATGGGGACGTCAACCCCAAAGGAGCCGTGATCGAGCCGAGGGTGTGTTTTCATAATCTATGTCACTTTGTGCCTACGGGCAAGTACAAAGTTGTGCAACACCATGGTGGCAATAATTATCTTCCTCTGCGTTTCTTGGTCGAAACTTGGGATGCGTTCTAAAATACGCCATTTATTCTTCCACACGCCAAATGCACGCTCAATGATGTTGCGCAAAGATGCGTGAAGGAAATTGAATAGCTCGTTGCGCCTCGTACCGCCATGCAAAGTCGGGACATGGTACCGAGTGTTCCGGAACGGTGCTAGATACCCAATCCTGTTAGGATAGCCCGAGTCCACCAAGTAATACTTCCCTGCAATGAAAAAAAGCACCCAAGTTGCAGTTAAGAATGTACAACCGTATGTATAGCAATATACCATATACCTGGAGGAGGATGTGGAAACACATTGCCGAAACCGTTCAGTGTGTCCATCAAGATGCGTGTGTCGTGAGCGCTGCCAGGCCACCCTGCAACCACAAATGTGAACCGCATGTCGAAGTCGCACACTGCCATTACATTTTGCGTAGTGTCCCCATGCCGGTTGGTGTGCATTAAACGTTTATCAGCTGGCACAACAACCGGGATGTGGGTAGCGTCGATAGCACCTATAGCGCCTGCGAAGTGAGGATAAAATCTAGGTTCCATCAACCTAGCATGCGGTGTGGTAAATGAGGGACCGACAGTCCACAAAAACATGCCTAATGCTTCCCTAGAATGTACTCCTGGCGATGAACGCAAATCATATGCACTGACAAGGGTGTCATGCAGCGCGTGAAAACAATCCACGTCCATTCTAAACATCCTTCGGCAAAGGGTTGGCGACGCTAGTTGCTCATGGACCCATTGTATGCCGGACTGCATTGGCTCGCGGCGAGGTTGTCGCGATGACCCAGACTCAAACTGTGACATGTACTGAATGAGGGCAACCTCCAACACCGGTGGAAAGGGAACATTGCCATCGTTAGTGCCGTCTCCTTGTTGCCCAGACATTAGCAAACTGCATCAAAAGATTTATGTATGCCATTTTTATCCAACTGAAACTCCACAAAAATAATACAACCAACAATGTCCATTAGGTGTCATCTGTGTACTTTCTATACAAAAGCATGACGAGATTGAGCAAAATGCCCAACAGAGCAATGAACTGATCAACAATCGCATGACGAGTGCAGCAGCAACAATCGCAACATAGCAAACAATCGCAACAGAGCAAAATGAGCAACAGAGCAAAACAATATGGCTTACTGAGAATGCAGCAGGCGCACTGGGTAATGAGCTTTGTGGTTTGCACACAGAGTAATGAGCTTACTGAGAAACATATGGCAGCACTCTTGAATTGCACACAAAGAACATATGGCTGCAGAACAGAGTAATGAGCTTACTGAGAATGCAGCAGGCGCACTGGAAACACTGAACAAACAGCAGCACAAGGGAGCAATGGAAACACTGAACAAACAGCAGCACAAGGGAGCAATGGAGAGGGCAGCATATATGGAGTCCGAACCAATTATTGCAGCACATACTATAGTACAGAATGTTCTCTCACAGGGCTAACAATAACAGTAGCACCACCAGCACTAATAGCAACAATAACAGTAGCAACGATTGCACTCAACAACAACAGCACATATGAATTAAAAAACACATTAAAAAACCTGATGGCCTCTCATGGGAAGCCAGGGCCTGCTCGGGCATTGAAGATAGGCCACATCATGCGCAGATAGTTAATACGACCTTCCACGGTACGAAAGCCTGTGAAAACATCTCTGAACCTACTGTCCATTAGCATCACCGCGGCGTAGCAGTGCTCGGGCGTGCCCTCCGGGAACCCATCGCTGACCATCAACTGCATCAACCGGTGAACCTCCGTGCGATCCACGTTGGTGTTGCCCCCCCGTTCTGGCGGTCGGGCCTGGTTCACGGTCTGCTCGTACGCAGTGGTAAGCCGTATCATGCACTCCTCTGCTGTGCTTCCCCGGCTCTTCTTGCTCTCGGGCCCTGACTTCGTGCCCCCGCTGCGCTTTCGAGATGAGCCGCTAGGCTCGTAGAGTGTCTTCGGCTCCGGCTCTGGATCATCGCTGGCATTAGAGGGCACATGAGCATGCTGCCTGGTAGCCCCAGGGACTTCCGCATGCTCGTTAGTGCAAAGGCCCTCCTGGAATATGATGTCCATTAGGTCCTCATGAGCCAGCGGGCGATTGGCAAATTTCTTGGCCCCTGGCATTGTCTGCAACATGTAATCACATTTTCAGCTAAGCGCTATCACTCCTGCACCATTGCTGAAACATGCATGCAGCCTGAAAATTTTGTTTACCTTGCTTTGCTCGTCAAACCGTGCCTCCGTTGCCGCAATTGCGCCGGTTTCTAGATTCATCCCCAATCCAGTCGCGTTCAGCTTCAAGGTCTTCCAAATGGTGTAGTCCTTCTTCATGGAGTCCCAATGATTCTTGAATTGCTTTCTGGTGTAGTCACGGCCGGTCCGTTCCTTGAATTTCCTCATCAGGTTCGCGTATCCACGCCTGTTCAAGTACCCCCCATCGTGTTCTGCGCCTCGAACTCGTCACGACATATTTCCAGCATCGCGATATGAGCGGCGTCGTCCCAGCAAGCATTGCCGGTGTTGTCCTTCCGAGCCTTCCCACTAGCCATCTGCGGGCAAGAGTCCTCGACAATCAGGCAAAATAATGACATTACATGGACAACGAGGAGCAATTACCTCCGGTGGCCGCAACACCACGTCCGACACGTGCTCTTTGACGTACACAGGGACCTCGACGGCTCGTCCGGCCGGACGCTTTCTTTCAGACCGCGTGGACGGTGCAGCAAGCCGGTGAGGAGACAATTGCGCAGGAGAGTGCCGTGATGGATCGTTCGATGCCGACTCCGAATGTACGACAGAGGTGGCGTCTGACGCTGACGAGGAGGACAACGACTCCGCGGTCGCTGCGTGGGGGTTGGATGGCGACACCGACGCCATCCGGGAGGGGGAAGCCAGGTCCACTCAACTGGTGGACAACGCTTAAGGACACCCCGACCTGCAGGAAGCCGGGCGCGGAAGGGACGGGGGGGTGGAGCGCAGCAGGGAGGCGGCAGGGGGGGTGAAGGGAAGAGGCGGCGGGGGAGGGAAGCGGCGTCGGGGGGGGGGGGGAGAGTGCGAGGAGCCGGTCGTCGGATCCGGGGCGAAGCGGAAGGAAGCGCGGGGGCGCGAAGGAAGTGGCGTCGGGGCGGAAGGGAGGTGCCGTCGCGGATCTGGGAGGCGGGGTGGGGCGCGGGAGGTGTTGCTCGCCGGATCCGGGAGGCGCGCGGGGCGCGAAGGAGGTTGCCGGTCGCCGGATCTGGGAGGCGGGGGGCGGAAAGGAGGCCGGGGGGGTCGGAAGGAAAGCGGTGGCGCGGGAGGGGGCGCGGAAGGGAAGTGGGGGGTGGAGCGCAGAAGGGAGGCGGCGGGGGGGGGGGGGGGTACGGAGGGAGCGGCGGCGGGGGAGGGGGGCGCAGCGGATGGGAGGCGGGGGCGGGGGGCAGCGGAAGCGAAGTGAAGACGCGAGAAGGCGATGCTGTCGGTGGATGGAGAAGCCGAGAGTAGTAGCGCTAGTGAGCAGCGAAGAGAAGAAGCCGAGATGTTTGGTGTGCACTCATGGCGGCTTTCGACTTCTCCGTACAAAAGCTGAAGCCATAAGCTGGTCCATAAGCCCGTCCGAACAGGCCCTATGTAAAACAAAAGCAAAACCGTCGTCTTGGACTCTTCGTAGATTTTTCCATTGAGATGATGGGGTTGTAGTTTTCTTGCCTTCTGCCATTCCCATATCCTTTCGACATACTAGTAGCATAAGTGCGACGTAACGTCGTGCTAGCTACCATATGAATCAAAGTAAAAGAGATAAAAATTCATAGAAGGGGATTATCTGAAAAAGTGAGGACCCGAACATATTTTTAGAAAAAGCAAAGGGTTTTTTTCGCATAAAACCAAGGACCTAAGAGTAATTTCGCGAAAACCGTGAGATGCTACCGAGTAAAAGGAGGGCCTCCATGAAAATACGAAAGATCTATACATAATATCGAAGAAGTGGAGAGGGATTTTGAGAAGAAAAAACGTGCCAAGGGTTTCTCTAAAAAAAAACCAAAAATTTATATATAATTTTAGAAATTTCGAAGCACCTTTTCGCGAAGTAGGTGACGTGGAGGCGCTCTCTGTCCGCGCTTCCTCTGGAACGTAATATACAGAGATTCCATGTTCGTGAACATCGATGCTTCTTTATAGACGGTTGGACTACATGGATTGATGGCATACTCATTTCTGGTTTTGGCTTCAAGTGATTTATCTATGCCTATTTTTTAAGGTAATTATCTATGCCTATTGTTGTGGAGACCTTTTCTCAAGGGACGGTCCTTGCCCTCGGAGTCGTCTGATCGAGCACAGTAGCACAAAACGGACGGCATGGGATAGTCCCCACGTGGGGACAGCCCCCTGAAAAGTCTTGTCCTATTGTCATGGAAAATTTTCTAGTAAATTTACCACTAAGACCGGAGAGTACTCCTATTTAGTTGATTTATAATTCTTAACTACAACAAAAACTCAAAGCCTCCTGAACTACTTGAGCTTCGTTTAGTTTCTGGATTAACTAAACGTCAACACGAAAGTCGATTGAGCACTTCTAGAGGATGATTGGAATAGCGATGGCTTTTGATTTTTACTGAAAAAACACTGTAACTAGCTGAAAAAACACTGTAGCTGAGTTGGTTTATTGAGTATAATTAAATTTTAAAAAATTTAAAAATAAAAACGGCACACTAATCTAGAGCGGACGATGCAAAGAAACATGAGAAAAAAAAATCAAACAAAAAAACAAAAAAAAGTAAACCATCCTGAGCGCAGCCCTAATAGGTAGGGTTTTTAATCTTCTAAAAACCGAGACAAGGTTGGATAATGATGCGAATAAGCTGGCTTGTTGTTACCTTTCTACTGCAGTACTTTATTTTTGTATTGAACATACTAATATTTTAAAGGAATAATTGCATGTAACACTCAAAACGTTTGCTTTAAAGTTTGTCCAGCAACCTAAACTATAAAATCACATATTTAACTTTGAACTTTGTAATTCGGTTTAAATAACACTTTGATCCAATTTCGCATGACAATATTGTCCATGTGACGTGATGATTGAATGATTTTATCACATAAGATAATATGTTACTCAAATCGGATCAGTGATATGTGGGGTTTACAAAAGCTACTCCCCCACCGAGCTCCTTAGAGTGCTTCTATGGCCACCTACCATAGTTCCCTCCCTCTAAGTTCCTATTAGGGAGAGAAAGCACTATACCTCACTTATTATTTACTAAAATTTGATCAACGTATCATTTTATGTTGTAAAACCATCTATTTATTGTATTACACGAGTAATACCACCATTTGAAATTGGATCAGGATGTTATTTGAATTGGATTGCAAAATTTGGGTGGTCAAATATCTGTTTTCTTAGCTCAGTGTGCTGTACGGATTTTTGAGTAAAGTTAAGATAGACTTTTTTCTATTTTAAAAAGTAAAAATAAAAAATTGTGACATAATTTTTTTATATTTGCAAGATTCCTTTACATATACAACTAAAATATATATTCTAATCAGGTCTGCCGCGACGCGCGGTTGGTACACTTGCTTCATTTGATTCTAATCAGATCATGCATCTGTCTTTTGCATCATCTCAAGGAGGAAAAGATGTGAGATGTTTTGAGAAAAAAAAACTGAACTAGTCCGTGCATGTATATGCTATTACTTTTCTGTTTTTTGTTTTGATTTATTTAAATCAAAAATCATTTAAAACACATTAACTTCTAATTTAGTTTATTTTAATTTTTTTACTTTTCTTTTTCCCTTTATTTCCGGAGAATATAACATTTTTTCTATTTTTTCTCATTTTTATTTTTATTAAATAATTAAAAAAATTAATAATTACTTTAGTATAATTTTAACAAAAACCAATTATCAAAATCATAAACCAGAAACCTGGTCTCTTTGAGCGGGGGCCTTAAGAAATCCGTTTGATTCCCGTTCCCCATCCTGTGGCCCTGTTGGCTTTAGAAAACGTCCCCGGTCGCCACCACAGTACCACACAACAACTACTGCTGCTACCCCACCCCCCTCCGCTTCCATCTGCCCCTCGCTGCCCTGTTTCTTTGTGTTGGCTTCGTTGGCCGCCGCGATGGCGTCGGGGGGCAACAGCAGCGGCGGCAAGCAGAGGAGCGAGGAGGAGTGGCGCGCCGTCCTCTCCCCCGAGCAGTTCCGCATCCTCCGCCTCAAGGGCACCGAGTCAGTATCCCTCGTCTTCTGCCTCCTCCAGTCTCCTCGCTCCCGTAACTATAATCACGAGTTCGATCCAAAATTGTTTGTCACCCATGGCCGCCATGTGTGTTTCCTTGCTACTGTACCTAGCGATATGGCCTGGCATGCCAAGGTTCCGCACGAAACATCGCGTTTAGTGACAGCCATGCTCTTAATTCAATCTGTGCCTGCGCGTGATGTTCTTAGCTTCTTATCCCCTTTCTTTCTCTCCGGCTCGCTCATGGATGGATTGGATGCTCGTGCGATTCTTGGAGTGCCCGGTGCCTGACGCTCGCGAGCGTCGACTTAGATGTCGAGGCCATGGCCATCGATTGGTCATTTGGTCGGTTTCTTCGATTTTTTGAGCCGGTCCTCGAGTCACCGACGGGTGATTCTGGTTGGCTCGTTGACTCTCTGCGCCGGTGATTGTTCGTCTACTTCGTTGTGGATCATGCCAAAGCTTCTTGGATCCTCATTTAAAACTATTCCAAGTTGGCTTTTGTTTCTTCTTGTAAGCCAACTTGTCCAAGTTGACTTCTGATATGAAGGAATCTAGAGCTAAAAAAGGATGTATAGTGGCAAATTGTTAATCCTAATCATGCCATGCATCTAAATTTTCATACTTGTCATGATGATGCATTCCATATCTTAGCATGTGCCCTCTTGTACTCAGTTCAGTCTCTGTGACTCTGTGTATAGAGAAAGAAAACAGCAGCGTTTTTTTTGTTTAAAAAAAATAGTAGCATGCTGCGAATAATGCGACAAATGGTTTTTTTCCACCTCAGTTTGAAGCAAGATTGAATGCGCGGTTCTGGACATGGGGTTACAGTCTTACAGATTAAGCAGCCAAACACAAGCCGGGGTGCAGTGCAGAAAACACCCTGGCAAAGGCAATAAGAACTCCAGTTACCCTATTGAAAGTTTTAAATAGAGATTTGTGCAGTAGAAGGTCAAATCGAAAAAGAAAATACTTTGATTTCGAAAGAATGTAAGAAATTTTGCTGCTAAACATCTTTGTGGGGGGAGTTAAATCCGTTGATGGGCTTTAAAAGCCTATAACATTTTCAAGAATCTTTCTGGAAACCATCAGATTCTAGTCATTCCCTATTCCTGACTACTAGTGGGGATATAGCTTAAACAAGGGACTTGAAGATGCCCAGTAGTGTTAAATTGTCCACAAATATGGAACCCTATTTCTGGAATTAAGATCCGTTCTGAATAATATATTCGTGCTTAAAGAAGAAAAGTAGTTCCAGACATCATTTTCAGTTGTGGACCTTATGGCGCTAGACTGCTAGAGTCTAGACCGTATGTTATTTGCTTCGGCCCCGCTCATTTGGGCTTAGGGTTCTGGCTTATTTTTCACTTTTCATAATTTTTTTCTGACTTTTCGGCATTTTTTGAACTTTTTTACCAGTTCTTTTGATTTCCCATGTTTGTTTGCATTATACGTGATGTGCTAATCTGTTTTTTTCTATTTTTAGATTTTTTAAAATTAATTATACCAAATAAACCACCGTCAGCTACAGTGCAATTTCAGCCATAAACCACCAAATTTCAGCCCAACCGAGCAACCTCTATTCAGGTGAGAGGCTGAGAGCTAGTCTTCACTTGTCCATCATATATCATGCCTAGCATATGTCTGTTACGGACTAAGACTAGTAGCCGCACAGCACGTAAATAGTACCGTGCATGGTACTGTAGCACCACGTGAACAATACCACATGGTGTGGGTGCTGTTAGGGGTGCAAGTGGGGTGGGCTGCGGACAGCCCACACCTACCCGCACTGCCCACTTAATCAGGTTATTGCAGCTACCGCAAGCTCACAAAGCAAAATGCGTGCGCGGTTGGTGGGCTTTGCAGCCGAGCCCGCCAAGCTAGGCACTAACTAGTTAACTACTAAGAAGTAATACAACTGTACTAGTCCTGATCAATTAAGTAAAATGCTTTGGAAAAATCCCAAAAATACATTTAAAATATGAAAATTTGAAAGAACCAAAATAGGGCTTTGTTTCAACATTTGAAGTTATTACATCATTTGTACTCATCTGTCTTACATATATTAAGAATTGTCTCCTGAATTACATCATTTGCCTAAAAGAGGTGGGAGCTAAACTTCACCTTCCAAACATGGCATCAAAAAGTTGGTAGTTGAACTTCATCTGGAGAACACTTTAGAGTTATCATTTTTGCGGACCAGTGTTATCTGCAGAGCAAAAAAGAACAAGATTAAAATAAATCAGAACATACAAGGTGTTTTAATGACTCATCAATTTTAACTTGCCATAGATATGGTCACGCATCATAGAAATTTATATTTTCAATGCCCACACAAGCATGCAAAATCAACTCTTGGTAAGCTTACACACACACATAAGTGTCATAGGGGTGGGCCTTGGGTCTAGTCGGTGAATTATTAAGAAATAGAGATTGGTTTCTATTTGAGTTAGAGATTAGATTCCTTTTGTTAGAGATATAATTAGAGATATGATATGAGTTTCTATATTTGTAATTGAAGTTAGATTTGATCTGTTAGGGGGAGCCCATCTATATAAGAGGGCTACCATATGCTATTGGGAGCAACCAGAGAAATACTAAAGTCTTCCTCGTCTATAGCTCCTCTCTCTCCTTCTACGCCGACACCATCCGGCCATCTTCTTGGTGGTGTTTACCCCGGTACATGACAACTTGGTATTAGAGCAGTCGATCCCTTCCCATGACTTCGGCTGCCATGGTTCCTACGACTCGTCCTGCTGCTGAGTCGTTGGCCATAATAAAGGCTAACGCCGACGAGATGGCCAAGCACGGCAAGGAGATAGCGGATATCATCCTCAACATACATGGCATCTTTGAAAAGATGATCGCGGATCGGGAGATGGCCCCCCTCGCCAAGATCCCCCTGCGCCCGAAGTTGTCCTCGGCGCCACCGCCCGGATCTGCTCTCGGTGCTGCCATCCGAAGTCACTCGGCCATCGGCGTGCCAGATGCCGCCGCCACCACGGCCATCTCTGTGCTCGGTCACCGGCGTGCATCTGGCCGCCACAGCTCGGCCGCTTGCAGTACGACGACAAAGAACGCACTCGGCCATCGAGCCGTTCGACGCCGGCGCCACGGATGACGGTGTGCCCGTGCCCGAATCCGCCCTCCGTCGCTCGGCCTTCTAGCCTCGCCGCTTTCTTTGCGTCACCGCCGCCGCCGTCGCCGCCGAAGTTCCCGGCAGCCGCTCGGCTTCCGTCGCCGCCGCCGCTCGGTCGCCAGCGTCCGTGGCCCCCGACGGCCACCGCTCCAGATCCGCCGCTGCTGCTGGGCTACTCTCCGCCGTGTCGCAGCCGCCGCCCGATCCGCTCCGCTCGAAAGCTGCCGCAGCGCTTTGCGGCCGTTGCTCGCCGCCGCCGCCGCCTTCCGTCGGCCGTCGCTTTGCAAGCCGCCGCTCCGTCGGTCGCCGCTCCGCTGGCCACCGCTCCTCCAGCCGCCACTACGCCGGTCACCCATTCTGTCGGCCGCCGCCACTCATCGTCGTCGCCCGGTCGCCAACGCCGCTGCAGCGCTTCTGCCAGCGTCGCCTCCTCTGCTTCAATTGTTTCGCGCGGAGTCTTGCCGGTGAAGGAAATAATAATAATAATAGTAATTATAATAAATCAAAAAAATTCAAAAAAAAAAAACTTATTTTGCAGGCATCTTATACCCGAAGGCGCTATACTTCGTCGACGTAGAATTGCACCCTGGCCACCGCCTAACAGCTCGAGGACGAGCTGCATGTCTGGGAGGGGTGTAGTGTCACAGGGGTGGGCCTTGGGCCTAGTCGGTGAATTATTAGAAAATAGAGATTGGTTTTTATTTGAGTTAGAGATTAAATTTCTTTTGTTAGAAATATAATTAGAGATATGATATGAGTTTCTATATTTGTAATTGAAGTTAGATTCGATCTGTTATGGGAAGCCCATCTATATAAGAAGGCTACCATATGCTATTGGGAGCAACCAGAGAAATACTAAAGTCTTTCTCGTCTATAGCTCCTCTCTCTCCTTCTACGCCGACACCATCCGGCCATCTTCTTGGTGGTGTTTACCCCGGTACATGACATAAGGTTGGCAAAAAAGGTTCCATAACAAAAGTTATACATATCTAATCAAAGCTACGAAGTGGGATTACTCTTTAGAGATTACTCCTCTGTATGTATAGAACATCAATAGTCTATAGAGGTTACTCTTCTGCTACATAGCATGATCCACATGAGCAATAGCAGACATACTAAAATGACCAGTATGCAGACACACTGAAATATACAGAAGAAAAGGACATGCGGAAAGAAGGGAATGGAGGGAAGGTTAGAGGATGGTGACTGTTTAGAACAAGAATTTGTTTCAACTAGTACTAAAACTGAGCTTTATCATCTGAAAGAAAGAATTCAAGAATAGATATAGATACCATGAATGGAGCTTACATGGTAACATAATGCGGTACAATAATTGACAAATCACAAGAACAAACCAATCAAATAGAAGAACCACTTAAAAGACTTTTAAGCGTGGATGGTTAGTCAAATATGGGAGTTGGTGCTATCACTTGACATTTGTCATTCTTATATTAGTACTACTTAATTGGACAGGCACTGTCCAGTACTTTGACAAAGTGAGTGGTTCAATTATGTAGATGGTTAAGGACCATTTGAAACAAGACTTTGTGAGAAACTGCCATCAAGATGCTATGAAAATATCAATTCTACAAAAATGTGGCATTCATCTATGCATCAGAAAATGTGGCATTCATCTATGAGACTATGAATCTTGAAGTTATTAATAAAAAATACTCTACCAAGATAACAGTGAATCTGAGACTATGAGTTGATAGTTTAACTTCGTCTGAAGAACACTTTAGAGTAGTCATTTTTGTCAAGAATTGGACTAGTGTTATCTGTAGAGCAAAATAACAAGATTAAACAAAAGAACATACAAGATTTTTTAATGAAACATACATCTCAATACTCCAATATGATCTGGTTGCTCAGTACCCAAACAATTTGAAGGACACAAAGAGAAATTGGACCGTATGGAAGCATCGATTGGTCAGCAATGACAGGCACCACACGCTGAAATTAACTTATAGAGATACAATATGAATTAGTGCATCACCATTCACCACATATCATCAAGAAGCGACCTGAGATCAACCCCCAAGCGCACATTTCTTTTCTAGCAATAAGCAAAACAATTAACGGAGCATATCAATCAGTTTAGCTTATCTATCTGATTAACTGTTCTACTAGCATGTACCAATTCGTGCAGAACCATTCCAAGAACATGATATCCATATTTATCTAGAGAAAGGTTGAGGAAACACTGCTATGAAATCAATTAACTAATCCAATGCTACAACAAGAAGGCAACGGATCTCAAAAATTAACTAACGAATCAACTATCCAAAGAACCCTAAGCAACAAATGAAAGATCTTGAGAGACTGGGCTGCAAAGAAAGCTACGAAACAGAGGAATGTACGAATCCTCCAATCTCACCTCAGTATGAGGATGATGACGACGTTGGCAGCAACGGCGTTGGAGTATTCCGTGAGGTGGAGGTTTCTTGATCTCCATCCTCTCTGCTTCTAGCGTCTCTATCCATCTCCTCCGCCTCCCCCTCCTCGCACTTCAGCACCTCACACTCGATAGTTCACCGATGATGAGCGCCGAGGTGATCGTTAGCCAAGGCGTCATGGAGCTCATGTTTGTGGGAGGTGGCTAGGGTTTGACAAAAATATGAGGCTTGCACGATGGAGCGACCTGTGATGTGCGACACGATGCGGCGTGGCAACACGGGTCGGCCCAATTAGAAACGCTAGCAGCTTGGTGGGCTGTTGCGGGTAGTTTAGTAGGCTGTTTTTGGGGGGCGGGCTAGCGGCTTAGCGGACCGGCCCGCCCCACTTGCACCCCTAGGTGCTGTATCAGTGTTATCTATATTGGTAGTTTTCTTATTATTTGAGTTTGTTTCCTTTTAAATTATTTTCATGTATTAGCAATAAGTTTTATATTATTAGGATTAGTTTCCTTAATATAGAGATAGGTTTTTTAGAGATTAAATTTAGCCATCCCTATAAAAATGACAATATTGTATCGTTACCATTAAACAAAGAATAAACAAAGTTCTCTAGTCTCTCTTCTTCAACAGGCCTTAGAGCCTTAACGGTGGCATGGTTAGCCGATCAAGGATGAGTGTCTTACCCTTGGTCCTCGGACCTATACCCAACCAATCCGTACCACAACATTTGGTATCAGAGCTACTCACCATAGCTTCTGATGATGAGTTATCTCCCTTGGACAGATTAATGGCTAACAACAAGTAAAAGAAATCCTTTCTCAACAACATGATGGCCTTATTGAAGAAAGCTATGTAGTTGGTGGACAACTTGAGGGAGCAGGAGGATGTGTCGCGTGCCATTGCAATGGCCGCCCTGCCATCACCTCCCAAAATGCCATCATCGGCGTTGGTCTCGCTATCGCCTTTACCAACGATGACTCCTCTCCAGGCTTCACTGTCCTTAGCTACACCTTTGGTGCCTTAGTCGAGGAGGAAGGTTGTCACTATCCAACGGTGATTTTCTCCATGTGGCCGACCGACGCTATGCCTTCGAAGATGTGGAGCGCAATGACTGTTATGTGGGGGTTAGCGATGTCGTCGCATCTCTCCCACATCCATTGCATCCCAAGGTGAGAAGGATGCTACTGCTCTACGCTGATTGCCCTTGTGCGACTCCTGTGATGTCAGCCAACGCTAGAGCGTTGTTGTCCTCGCTGTTATATATCGGGGCTTTGCTGATCATTTCGCTCTGCGCGATGTGGTCATTGTGTCATTTCGTCGATATGAGGATGCGAAGGTCTTAGTCTATGGCCGCCACCTAACAACTCGGAGACGAGCTATCTCATCATGAGGGGCGTAATGTTACGGAATCTTGCGCACAACACGTGAAACAATGCCGTACGTGGTATAGTATCGCCGTGTGAACAATACCGACGCGTGAATACTACTGCATGGCGTGGGTGTTGTATCTGTGTTATCTATTTAGGTAGTTTTCTTATTATTTGGGTTTGTTTTTTAGATTATTTCTATGTATTATAGATAAGTTTTCTATTATTAGAATTAGTTTTCTTAATATAGGGATATATTTCTTAGAGGGTCAAGTTTATCCTTCCTTATAAATGGGACATCATTGTATTGTTATCATTAGGCAAAGAATAAATAAAGTTCTCTAGTCTCTCTCTTCTTCAACAAGCCTTAAAGCCTTGGTGGCGGTATGGTTGGTTGATCAAGGGCGAGTGCCTTACCATCGGTTCTTAGACCTGTACGCAACCAACCCATATCACAACATGTCACCCCAAAAATAAGATGAATGCCTGTTTACGGAACTTAGTTGTGTAGGAAGTTAAAAATTAAAAGCTGCCTTCAGCATATTCCTTAGCAAAGCTGGTTTACACTCTTATAATTTGTAGATCCATTGTTCTAAAAAAATAATTTGTAAATCCATGCGCCAGTATTTGTTGGTATAATTCTTATCGGCGAAATCAGATCACAAAGTTTGACCTGGCATTATCACATTTAGACATTCAAGAATCAAATTTGTGTATATTCAAAACCTTATGCTGCTTTATGATCTCTATCAGAAGAGGTTAGTAATTAAGTGTGTGTGGATTACTGATGCAGGTACATACCCAAGAAGTTGACTTGGTTGATTGAATTCTGAATGTGTATCTGTTTATTTTGGCAGAAACTCTATTTCACATACGCGAATCTTCTTCCCGGACAAGGGGAGCTATAAACACGAACATGTTGATTTGTCACTTGATGCATAAAATGATTTCTGAAAATGTTGTCAGCATGCTGAAGTATGTGTCTTCAAACTAACTCACATTGCTGTCCAGGTTACCTGGAACAGGCGAGTACAACAAGTTCTATGGTGATGGGGTGTACAACTGTGCTGGCTGCGGAACGCCCCTGTACAAATCCACCACCAAGTTTGATTCTGGCTGTGGCTGGCCAGCATTCTTTGAGGGGCTTCCAGGAGCCATAAACCGAACAGTATGCTTCAATAACCATTTTCCGAAAGCTTTTACACCTTCCATTTCTCTGTATGACATACTGACAATTGTATTCCCTTCCTTTAGCCTGATCCTGATGGCCGGAGGGTAGAAATCACATGTGCCGCTTGTGGTGGGCATTTGGGCCATGTGTTCAAAGGAGAAGGCTTCACGACTCCTACTGATGAGCGCCACTGCGTGAACAGTGTTTCGATCAAGTTTACTCCTGCCTCCTAAATCATCTTCCCAGGTTCTCTGGGTGAGCTTGTCTGTTCTGAAACTGTGGAAACCAGTACAAAACCATGAATAAGTTTTCACTGTAGTCAACCTATGCAATCTGTCACCTGTTAATTTGGTTGTAAGCACGTAACTTGCATTGCCTGGAATGGGAACCGACTCTGTTTCATCAGAACTGTAAGTGATCTGTATTTCACATCAAATGCTTTATTGATTGATTTATATCCAAAGATAGTGTTCTAGCTAATTGCTATGATGATGTTTGCTTATCGAGTGTACATAGCTTTCGCACTAGGGGGCGCTCGTTTTAGCGATGGCTTCTAGCTTTTGGCTGAAATTTCACTGTAGCTGTCTTTTTTTACTGTAGCTGATTTGGTTTTCTGGGCATAATTAATTTTTTAAAAAAATGTAAAAATAGAAAAAACATGTTAACCCATTAGGGACAATACAAAGAAATACGGGAAAAAAAGAAAATACAAAAAAGTCTAAA
The DNA here is from genome assembly GCA_036346265.1 of Melocanna baccifera. Taxonomy (NCBI): domain Eukaryota; kingdom Viridiplantae; phylum Streptophyta; class Magnoliopsida; order Poales; family Poaceae; genus Melocanna; species Melocanna baccifera. Next base: position 16,778,628 of record CM070693.1, read on the forward strand.
ATATCTAAAAATTTCAGAAAAAGACGAAATACTGAATAGTGAAAAAAGCAGAAGTTAGAAACAGAAGCTGAAAAAAAACTGAAACGAACGGAGTAGGAAAGTAGGGTGGATTCGTACTCTGAAGACTGAAAGCCTCCTGTCATGAACATTTCATATGCACACGGCTAAAAATGAAATTAATGCAGACTGATGGAGGATGGTGGCTATCATCTCATACATAATAACTACAAAAATTACCTCCAACCAGTCCGACACTACGAATCCTTATTTGCTCTCACATTGACAAGCTACCAAACATACAGACACTCAGGTTTTTCTCGTGCAGAAATATCTTGAGCATATGGTTGAATATTCAGGCCCGCTCAGTGTCCAGACGCCTGCGTTGGGCGATTCATTCACTGTTGATTTTTTTGTTTTATTTTTTTATTATTTGATTTTTTTATGTTTTCTTTTTTTTATTTTTTTACATTTTACATTATCTGTGATAGACTATCATGTTTTTTCTATTTTTATTTTTTTTAAAAAAATTAATTATGTTAAATAAACTAACTCAACTACAATAAAAAAAATTAACTAATTACAGTAAAAAAAGTCATAAGCATCGCCATTCTAACTCTACCTCAGTTTGGCAGCCATACGATAGCCTCGTGAATCGTGATGTTCCTCCTATCCGAGGTGATCACAATAATTGTGGTAGACGATTATTTGGTTTGTGTTAGTGCCACTCTATCACAATAAGAGACGATGACGTTTCTGTGCGTATGCAAGTTTCGCCTTGGTCTCAACCAGTTGTTTTTTTTACTGTCTATCGAAAACTCAATAGTTTTTTTAAAAAAATAAACAGTCGAATTTTGGATGGATCCGAATGGATGTCTCCTATGTTACGAAACATATTAGGGTGGTTGGTGGGTAAATACTGAAACTAGAGATTTTTAACTATAAATAAATAAGTCTATATACAAGGAACAATCAATCTTGAGATAATAAAGGCTTCATTTTTATGGTATTTTCCCCAATTATTCTATGTTGATTCTATGTTGATTGGTTGTATTGGTTGCATTAAGAATTATTTTTCAACACGTTATCAGTATAAATAGCTCTATAAATTGCAAAGTACGCAAACCTCAACCAATCTACTAGGCATTGCAATCCCATAAATCAATTTAGATTGAAATTCTATTCGTTTGCAATGTCATGATTAGATCGATTGCTCTTTGTCTAGTAGACCGGTTACAATAATCACCGAGTAATCTACATTTTGCTTGCATGATTATTCACCATATTTATGCACTTCTATGAATATATTAGATCAATCTACAACTCTCTAGATCGGATTACCTAGATAGATTAAAATTGGATTGATGATTCAATGTCTAAATCTTGCAATGGATTGAAACCTATGCACAGACTCGACACTGTGGTGGGAGTCGCCGTTACGGGCTCTCGAGGAAGCCGATGCCACTCGTCGGCCGCCTGAGCCTGCCGCTGTTGCTCGTCGCCTGCCCGAGGTTGCCGTTGTCGTTCGTTGGCCGCCCGAGGCCGCCGCTGCCGCTCGTCGGTCGCCGAAGCCACTGCCCCACTCGTCGGTTGCCCAAAGCAGCCCCTGCTGCTCATCGGTCACCCGAAGCCACCGCCCCACGTGTCAGCCGCCCGAAGCCGCCGCTGCCACTCATCCTTCTCCCACTGGTGACGTCGCATCCGCGCCGTCGGGGCCGCCCAAAGCTGCCCCGCTGATGCTCGGCCTTGCCCGATGGGAGTGGCCGCCGCCTCTGTGCCCTGACCGGAGGCCGCCGGTCGCTGCCTCTGCTCCCACGTCTGAAGTCGCCTGAAGCCGTTGCCGACATTGGGCCCCATCCGCTGGGAGTTGCTGCCGTGCCCGAATCCTCTCGCCGCCGCCTCACAGGAGACGAGCTCCCCTCGGTTGCCAATGGCAACTAGCACCGCCATTGCTCAGCAGCTAGGGTATAAAACCCTAGCTCGCCCCTGTTTTCGGCCAAACCACAAACGGCCCATTGGGCCAAAGTTAGCAGGCTGGAGGGAGGCCCGCCGGTGGCCTGGGAGAGAGAAAAAAGAAAAAACGGTAGGAAGGAAATATTTTTGGCTGGCTATTTTTTGGTTTAGCCCTTGAAGTTTAGGAAAATTAGAGAGGTTTGCTGAAAAATACAGTAATATTATAAGTTTTGACTCTGAAGTTTGTCGATATAGCAGATAACTGACTTTCTCTAAAGAAATTATTTTTAGATTGTATGAGTTTCATTATAATCTTATTAGCACCTTGGTATTATCATGTTTTCTGGATTTATTCTCTTTAGTATTTTGTTTCTTCTTATTAGTAATTCTAAAAATTGCTCATTAATTGGCAGAAATTCATTAAGATTATCAGAAAATTCTAGAAAATCCTAAATAATGTTTACTGAATAGATAAAATCCATACTTTACTAATTTAGCAATATTCATGCATGTTACCTATCGTAAATTTAGAAATTTATATAAATAATGTAGGAAATGACTGACATCACTAAAAAGGAGTTTGTTGTGCTTGCCCTGGACAGTATCAACTACCTAACATGGGTAATGGATGTTAAGATCAACTTGACAGCTCGATCGCTAGGCACTACCGTTACCCCGCTAGAAGCTGGGGCTCTTGCCATCCCCAAGGTCGCCAAATGTGTAGCACTGTATTTCCTGAGACACCACATCCATCAATACTTGAAGTCTGAATACCTGCTAGAAGTGGATCCATTGGCATTGTGGAATTCCTTGAAGGAAAGATATGACCAACAAAGGTCCACCATGCTACCTGAAACACAGCGTGAATGGAACAACATAAGGTTTTAAGACTTTAAGAAAGTGTCAGCATACAATTCTGCCTTTATAAGATTATCTCCAAGCTTAGGTTCTATAACTAGAATGTTATAGATGCTGAGATAATAGACAAGATTTTGAGCACTTTCTACCCCACCCATAGGATGCTCCAGCAGCAATACCGTCAGGCCAAGTACTATCAGACTTGAGGTAGAGAAGAATGATAAGTTGCTGATAAAAAACTATCAAACTTGCCGCACTGGGTCACACCCACTGTCTGAAGCCCATGCTAATTCCCAGAAGACCAATAGTCGCCAGGGCCATGGAAAGAGACCCAAACAAAAGGGTGGAAAGTGGAAGAAGCTAAATGTTCAGAAGAGAAATGGTAAACCCCGTTGGATGGGGCAAGAGAGAGGAAAGCAACAGAAACCAGACTTGGGCAATAAGGTAGTCTACCCCCTATGCCTTGCTATAGGTGTGGCTGTATGGATCATCGATCCCGTACTTGTTGCACCCTAAAGCATCTGTTAGACCTGTACCAGGAGTCCATTGGCAAAAGCAAGAAGGCGTCAAGGAAGAAGGCAGAGACACATTTTGTCACTTAGCCTGATACTGGTAAGAGTGATGTACCGAATGCAGAAATGAAGCTCGACACTACAGCAGGGGTGATCACATGGAGCTGGACTCCCTTGATATATACAATGACCTACAGTGGTCCATAGGCAACTCCCCCGAGCAACCTAAGATGCCAAGTTTTTTCTTTTTAAGATCAAGAATAACCGACTAGAGGGGGGTTGAATAGAAGGTTATAAAAATTCTTGCCTTCTAAAGCTAATTTACCATAAATTGAAACTAGGCAAGATTTCAGTTCAAATTAAACCAACACAATTTTAGTAAATTTAAGGAACCACAAGTCTAGTCTCTACAAGTATCTCTAGCACAAACAAAATAAGCAATTACAATTACCACAAGTGCAGAAAGAGAGACAAAGAAATAGCTAATTGACATACAATGTTTTATTATGGTATTCAAAAACTTACCGGTTTCTCCTAATCCACATTGAGGAAAGCTCAAGCGACTTGGACTGGCTCCACGAATTAAACCTCAGCTCATCAATCCACTAGTGGTTGTCCTTTCTCTGCTTCAAAGATGGTGGACACCAAACCACTCACAAATTAGCATCGGGTCTCTTCACAATCTTCTTGAAGAGGTCACCTCGCAATCTTTCACTAGGCCGTTTAAGTACTGGCAAATACAAAGAGTAATATATCACAGCTTCGCTTGATGGCGATCAAGTGCCAAGGATCAATCTAGAGATTAAATACATTTAATATGGCTCAACTACAATATAGAGATGAAATACACTTGATATGACTCAACTATCTCAAATGAATGGACAATGTAAAACTAAGGTGTGGAAAGAATGCTCAATACTCAAGGATATTCCATGAGGTCTCTTCTTGCGTTCTTGAGCTGGTGGGGGGTATTTATACTCCTACCAACCAAATATAGCAGTTGCATAAAATATTTCTAAAAAATCAGGCAAATCCGCAGTACCACTGTACAATATGTGAAACTACCGGATTATACTATAGCAAATGGTAACGGCTATGTTAAAGCATCAAAACTAGTCATTTAAAAGTCGACGCGATACCACCATCGTTGAAATCGTGGTAGTTCTGATGATCGGTAGTTCCGATTTAGGTGCAAGCACAAGTAAGATTTACAATTATCATCTGGATTAATGGATTTGAGCTTAACAACCTCCATGTTCAAGTTGTGAATCATAACATCCTATCTCTTAATCATTTTAGCATACCCTATCGAGATCGTTGTAGGGTTCATCGGAGTCGGAGGAGTCGACATCGTGGCTGCCCTTGGCTATGAAGCACACGCCAGTGAAGTTATGGGCCTTCTTCTTATCATGGGATTAATCCTCTGTTCTTGAGTCTACATCGCTCATGTCGGCGTTCTTAAGAGCGGCAAGGACTCGGTTGGCGAACTTACGAAGTTGGGATTCTTGACCTTTGCATCTTGATCTTGAGGACGCCTTCGAAGGTCCTTCTCCTTGCCCTTACTTAACCCAAATGTAGTTCGGCTCATCACACTCGAAGCAAGTGATAGGGCCACCTCTCCTCTTGTTTCTCACCTTTTTATACACTCTAGCGAATTTTGTAGACATGAGGTCTAAATCTTTCTTAGGTAACCTCTCAAGTTGCTCATCACTAACTGAGTATAAGGTGGATAAAGAAAAGCCAACATCCATATAATCTGAAGAACTACTCCGTGAAGGGTCCATCACAAGAGCCATCGACTCTGTCTTAGAAAGACGTAAGATGAGTCAATCTTGTGCGTTTTCAACCTCCAGTAGAGTTTATCGATGGTAAACTCTCTCATGATAATGTTGTTATTGATGGATGTGATTTTCATGCCCCAGACCTTAACATCAAGAGCACCCAATAACACGGAGGTCATAGAGAATTTTGTTGAACCTTCCCCATAACTCATCCAAAGACTCATTGGGATTTTGCTTAATTTTGGAGTATTCTTTCTTGAGTTGATTCAATCTCACTTCCTTGATCGTAGTAGAGCCTTCATGGTAGTTAGAGAGAATATTCCATATCTTGTGAGTAGATCTTAAGTGAGCGACTAGCTCAAACTCCCATCGACTGAACCCCTGAATTAGGAAGTTGCGTGTCTTGCTGTTTGCCTCTACATCGAGAGAGGTTACATTGTCATCAGCCGACACGACATACAGGTTGTTGACCTTAAGCCAAATCACGTGCCCTTAGGCCTTAATGTAAGCATGCATACGAGACTTTCAATACGAGAAATCCACTCCATCGAACACATGAGACTTGGTTGAATACTTGTCTACTACCATGGCGTCTAAGACCGGTTAAGATCTCCGAAAATAGCTTACTGGACTCTGATACCATTTGTAGGGCCGGATGGCAACAAGGGGGGGGGAGGGGTGAATGGTGCATTCTTGAAATTTTCCCCCAAGTATTCAAGATTCTATTCTCATGTAACTATAAAGCTGTAGAAAATAAAATTTTCAACCAAAACTCAAGATAAATAGCTCAAAAGTACTAAACCTTGAAGCAACCACTTCCCGACGGTCTAACCGGCATAGAAATAGCGGTATGACTGGTCCTAGACACTCTAAGCGCTACTACAGTAAAATAAGGTAAATGAATAGCATTTGCAGTGCTATTTCAAATCCAAAACTCAATGAAACTTTTGATTCGTATATCCAAATAATATAAAATTTTGTAGAGATATTCTCTACATTATCAATAATCTATTCCAATAAACGATCATAAAAATCATAGCTAAAGTTGAGACTTATTTTATTTTGAATAAAAGGTGTACTAAAACCAAACCAAAACCAAAATTGATGAATACAACTTGCTCGTGGGTGGACGATAACCAAGATGGATCTAGATGTATTCTTATATATCCCAGCAAGCAAGAACATGAAAGATAAACTTATTATCAAAGCGTCTAGATGGGTGGAGATAGATTCCTATAGATTATCTCCATCTCTTACGCGTCGTTGGCACAACAAGATCAAGAAAAGGAAAGACAAGAGATCAAAACCAACTAAATGAAGAGAAAATCAATCAAAACAAGATGGATCTCTGGAGCTGATCAAATATTGATGTATTGCTTCATTGAGAGGGATAGTTTTACGGCCACTCCATCTTGGAGGACAGAGAGCACACAACATACTTGATGAGGACATAATAATTCTCTATTTATTACGTCATCATATTCTCCGAATATACCACTTAATGATGAGGGAGAAATTTTGTAGAATAGTCGTAAGATATACTATGACTATCTAGTCGTAAGTTCTGCTACGACAACCTAGTTATAAGTTCTGCTATGACTACCTTACCACAAGTCGTAGGTGCTACAACGCTAATGTCGATTTCCATCATTGTGGTGGTCGTTTGTTCGACCACCGTTTCCATCTCTTCTATGACTATGGGCAAAGTTGTGAGAGACTCTCCCGCAGTATCATCTTTGATTGATGGAGACACCGAACTGCATGCCACAAAAGTAAGACAGTTTTTCCAATAAAATATAGAAGTAAAAAAACGATGTGGATGACTATACGTACGTTGTTTTCGCTCCCTTGATTTTGAACTTAGAAGAAACCTTTTCGGAGATTAGTTTCTTTGACTTTCTCTCTTTGACTATCTCTGGTCGGATAGGGGTACTCTCGATCATGCCTAGTCAAGGATCTTGAACAAGATTTTTTACTCCTTGCTCCTCTTGGCTCTTTTGATAGTGAAACCAGATTCGATTACCTGAAGAGTCAACCCCTCCTTGATCATAGGCATGTCTGTTGCGGCAATTTTCTTCACAGAAGACATGATACCCCTCCAGTATTCTTTGTTGAGTTGCTTGATAAAACTTCGAGAAGCACACACTGAATGGGTTTCGATATTATAGTATAAGGGTACCTTGATCCGAGTCAGTTGCTTCAATACAGCTGCCCTAATCTCAGATGCAGCATTTATGTCTGCAATGAATAGGGCCAATCTGAGCAACGGGGGAAGAGTGGCAGGGGAAACAGTGGCACTCGAGCTGGCTTTCCCATTTTTGACAGCTCTAGTCAGCCGACGCCTCTTGGTAGTAGGAACATCTACTTTCTTTGTCAATTTCCTGATAGTCGTCAATTTGACCCCTTGGTCATCTTGACGGTTATTCACGCCTACATTCTGAAGAAAGGAAGAATAATATTTAGTCGTAAGTTTTTCTATGACTACTTAGTCATAAGTTCTCCGACGATTACCAAGTAGTATGTTCTGCTACGACTATATAGTCCTAAAGGGTAAAATCAGTATTTCGATTACCTTTAGGCGTTCTTCTATTTTTCGGTGGGCACATCTACCAAGATACAAGGAGCCCCTATTTCCAGTGATGGGGCCTTCTCGCAAATATTCCTGACCTAGGAGTCGATCTCTTCCAAGTTAAGATCTGATTTATTCAAACCGAAACGTTAGTATATAGTACTCAGAATTTAAATCTACTACTACAAGTACTAATGTACATACCATTTTCATAGTCTCTAGTAGCATCAGCTGCACCCGAGTACATCCACATGGGATAAGCTCACCTTTTCTGAGGACTAATGCGGTGGGTAGTGTAGTCCTTCACTACATGTCATCGTGTAAGTTCCTTATCCCTAAGCTCATTGATAGCTGAGATGTAGGGAGCAATCTTGGTAGTGTCATTTGGACTGAATTTTAGGATGGATTTTTCTCAACAACCTTCCCACAAAGGAAAGACTGTCTTCACTGGTAGTCTCCCAGTAGAACCACTTCTTCTTCCACCTAGGCCACGACGACTTGGTGAACATCTGGATATAAGCCTTAGACTTTCCAATGTGAAGCTTTAATCCACAAGTTTTAGCAATGCTAGTTTGATGGCTCATCTCATAATAATATCGGAAGAGCTTTAAATCTTCGGGGATCTCCAAATACACCTCACAAAGGTACATGAATATGCTTAACATGGTAATTGAGTTGGAAACCAAGTTCACCAACTTAACCCCGAAGTACTTGAGTACCGCCATGAGAAAGGGATTAGCAGGAAGATGAAGGCCGCACTCACAAAAGGCCTGGAACTTCGGAATTTGTCCAATCTCCCTCGATGGCCAGTGCTGTCTGGTGGTCTCAATCCACCTCACGAATTTCTGCGATGGGATCTTCTTAGCCTCTTCCAAGGCCTTTAGTTTGGGCCTATCCATTTTTGACACTGTCCAGTTGGATGAGAGCTTCGCCATGATTTGAATTTGGAGAGTTGAATGAGGAAGATGACTTGCTCATCAGAAAGCGCAAGGAGGGTGGAAGTGATGGAGGAAAGTGAAGTCGAAAGGTTGTCCAAAAGTTACTTTTTTATTGAAGCATCAGTTATCTACCTCGGAAGTCGAGCAGTTTTCTCGAAAAACTAATGGGCGGATAGAGTTATGTAAGGTAAGTAAAAATCCTTTTGAAATCCATCTGTCTTTACAACTCAAATGAAATTACCTTTCTGTCTAAGTGTGTTTCTAGTCAAGAATCAAAAAGATAATACTTTCGATCATCTACGACCCTGCTTGTACAAGTTATTTTCATTTGAAGTTGAGGGGCTAGATGACGAGGATATAATAATCCTCTATTTATTACGTCATCATATTTTTTTAAATATACCCCTTAACGATGAGAGAGAAATTTTGTAGAATAGTCGTAAGATATGCTACGACTACCTAGTTGTAAGTTTTGTTATGACAATCTAGTCGTATGTTATGCTACGACTACTTTGTCATAAGTCTTGATACGACCACTTAGTCGTACAATGGCCTGGTCGTTCTCCTATTTACGACTAACCCACTCCCACAATGGGTTAGCCTGACAAGACAGTTAGAACGTGTGTTTATACTCCATAACTTCACACGATCTTACCCATGTCTCTTTGAAAATAACTATCCTATGGTGAACTGCTGCCCACGTCTCTCTGACAATAACTGCTATCCAGCGGTTAACTCTCGAAGTGTTAAGACATCTTCTGACAAGAAGCAACTGCCACCAATCTGTCGCCAATATAATGGAAATCTTGGGAGGAGAAGGGCAAGTCTGAGGGGGAGATAAGTTTTAGTATGGAGCAATCAGTTCTGTAAGCAGTGTGTAACTTATCGTACTGTCTATGCTTGTAAGCCTTTCCTCAGCAATAATAGTATAGGATATAGGGTTGTTATTCTCTCTAGAGAATGCCCAAACTTGTATAAATTTTTTGTGTCTTACTTTGCATGATCATACGAGAGCTTTTAGTACTTTCTCCCAAATATAAGAAATCATACATAAGATCGATATTAAAACATCAATAATACTCAACTTTCAAATCTTAACCCTAGATATGAGAGTACAAGAAAGATAGATTGGATAGTTTTCACAAGTCTCCATCCTAATCTCTTTATATAGGTGGACTAACCAGCTATACCTAACTTTTACTGGATACTATCCACTTAGTACAATGGGAGAAACCCGATAACCCCACACACGGATTTTTCTCACACATGTTCACATATAAACGCTTTTCAAAGCGCATAAGCCTGAATTCACTAAATCCTTTACCATTGATCCATCTTGATAAAACCAGTTTCTTCTTGACCTAAACTGCTCTCCAAGTGCCACTCATACGCTGCGGTTTTGATCTAATGTAGATTCTAGTATTTTGGCCAAACTACCAAAATACTCTTTATTCACCTGGTCTTCATCTTTCATTGCAAGCAATGGCCATACTTGTCACGTGTAGGTTCACTATTGGCTTGCTACGCGTCGGTAAGTCTCTCCCTCTCCGGTTCTACGGGATCATACCTCACTTGGACCGACCAATCCATATAGTGCAAATCCACCGTTCGAACTCATCTTCAATATTTTCCACCTTTCTTGTGCTATGTTTGAGATCACCATCTCACCTGGCATCGCTGATCGTTCCGAACCTTAGCTCTTCCATGAGCGCAATCCCGATCTTCACCATCAACCATAGTGACTCTAATCGTCATGCTCATCTAAAAACAAATAAATCGTTTTTAAACATAAGTTCTTCACAGCTTAACTCACGTTAGCCAAAACATACATCATGTAATCTTAATGCAATAACCCAAATCACCCAAATTCCATCCATGTCTCAAATCCCAAAATCCCCAATTTCTGTCAAAATTCTGCTATCTGTTGCAAAATCGAATGACCACTCTAGAAATATTACAATGGTTCATCAAATAGGATCTCCTCATATGGTCTTTTACAATAAAAAAGCAAGAGGAAAAGAAAAAGAAAGGGTCCAGTTTGGACATAATGTAACGCCCCCGTCTCCAGGGGCGCGTACGGACACGACCTTCCGTACGAACCACGCATAGTTCAGTACGGAATGTCGCGCAAGAGTGAACCATCGCATGCTTACAACAAAAATCCAGTATTTATTACAAGATAGGGTTTGTCAACCCAGTTTTAGTGGCAGCGGGGCGTGCAAGCCCAAAATATAATACAGAACAAAAGACCGACTCCCAGGGAAAACTTGAGCGCGGCAAGGACCTAAAGCCAGGGGTCTTCGTCGAAGAAGGGCTCCTCCGGGGCTTCCTCCACGGGGGAATTCACAACTGCGTCTTGATCTTCTGAATTTGTTCGGCAAGCCGTGAGCTAACCAGCTCAGCAAATCACAAGGATTATCTATCTTAACTACATGCACGAATTATCAACGGAAGGGAATATACTGGTTGTATTATCTTATGTGGATGCAGTTTTATTTCGTAAACAGTTTTAAAGCACATGAAATGACAATTACTTCGTAAGATTAGGGTTTTCGTGAAGAGTTAATTAATCCCCTAGTCCAGTTAAAACGCTTGCAAACACTACTTAAGCTTAGCAACTGGAATCACCCAAGTGACATAGCTCCGTTAACCGGGAGCACGGTGTATTCGAATACCATTTAGTTGACTCTGCAGAGTTGCCCAACTTTACCCACACGCAACCTTAACCCTCATGACTGAGTTAAGGAACCGGGTACGTTCGCTGCTCAACCCTAGGCCAGGTCCGCAACCTGACTCTCTCGGAGCAGCACACTGCTTGAGTTGAGCAGGTACTAAACCAGGGTTGACACGTCAACACCTGTGGTCGAGCGGTTTCTATGTCATTTGCTTGGCATAAGGGTCTAGTCCTTATATTTTCACGTGGTCCGCAACCACCAACTACTAGTAAAGCGGTGAGCGGGGACCGCCTCGCGGTGTCCCACCACAAATTTTACCCTACACCGCACATTAGTTCGACCATTCTAGAGCACGGTGTCCCATACCACCCTACCCTAGCCTGGGTTTTATCAATCTACCGGCCCACGGCCATGTCCTTATTAGTGTAAATAGATTTGCATAAGATGATGATAAACTACATGTGATAATAACGCACTTAAATTAATCCTAGGGCTAACAATGGTGGGGCTACAAATTAACATGGCATTTAGCGGTGGTAGGACGTATCTAGAATAACATGTCATTCTAAACAATTTATTTTACGCAAACTAACATTTTTGAACTAACCATAATGAAAATATCATGAATACATAATGTAATAACATGGGGTACAAAATGTTCAAAGGGTGGCGACTTGCCGTTAATTTGGATGATTTCTGCAAGCTCGAACGAAGTAGCTCCGGAATCCTGCGCTTGCACTTGAACTTCTGGAATCCCCGACACTAGCGCACAAACACGAGAAAACAGAAACTAATCAAAAATAAATAAAAGAAAACATTTTATTTAATAAAAAGAAAGCTTCAAAACTCATAAATGAATTTTTATAATTTTTCTGGGAATAATCTGGAGGAATGGAGGCCAAAAATGGGTTGAGAATATTAAACTGAGCAAAATGGTATATTTTGGTGATTTTTGGGATTTTGTGGAATTTTCTGGAATTTATTTGGGCTTTTCTGGATTTTTCTGGGAAATACAAAATTCTCTGGAAAAATAAAAAGGAACACTGTTCATTGGAACAGTAACCGGCCCGGCCCAAAACTCGCGCGGGAAAACGCGCGCGACGCGCGGGAGGAGGCGCGGCGAGGCGAGTGGGCCGCTGGGCCTCGGCCCAGCACGCACGCGGCCGAAGGCCAGCGCGTATGCGCCGCGCTTCACCCGATGGGCGACACGCGTGCCGGCGGACGGTGGTGATGCGGGGCGGGCGGGGGAGAAAAAGGGGGGGTCGCGAGGGTTTCCCCTCTCCTTCGCTCGGCGGTGGCGGCCGGAGAGGGGGAAAGAAAAAGGGGGGAGGGAGCGCCTCTCTCGCGATCGCGCGCGCGCGGGCGGGAAGAGAGGGGCACGGGCACCGCGTCGCGGCTGCGGGGAGGTCTCCACGGCCCGGCCGGCGTTGGCGGGCTCCGGGGAGGGAGGAGACGACGGCGGCGGCTGCGGCGGCCGGGGAAGGAGCCACGCCGCGGGGTCAACCGGCGAGCGCAAATGCTCAGGTGAGTAGGGGATTGGGAAGGGGTGGTCATGGGGGGGCTCGGGCTGCAATGAATCGGGTTAGGGTGGAGTGGAGAGGGAGATCGGGGGGGGGAAGACTTACCAGCTTGAGGAAGGGAAATGGCGCGGGTCGCAAGAGGCCCCGAGGGGTTTAAAAGGGCGGGGAAGCTTGGGGAAGAGGAGGGGGTTTAATGGTGCTCGGCGGGAGGCGGCGAGGAGGACTGCATGCGGGCGAGGAGGTCGCGTCGGCGGTGCTCACGGCACTTGGCGGGAGTTGGCGGGGAGGAGACGGTTGGGCGCGGGGGTGACGCGAGCCGCTGCACGGCGGTCCGAAAGGAGCGTCGGGCGGAGGGGGCTGCTGCGTCCAGCGGGCGGAAGGGAGGAGCGGGTGGTTGGGGCGCGGAGCTGGAGGTGCTGACGCGGGCGCGAGGTGACGAGGCACGGCCAGGTGGACGCACGGGCGCACGGCGCTGCCGGCTGCTGACGCGGGCAGAGGGACGGGTCAGCGCAAGGGGGCACGGAGCGCGCGTGTCTCTTGGCGGGCGACGAGCGAAGGGACAAGGCAGGGAGGGGGGGGTTAGGGAGGGATTAGGGGAAAATCCGCAGCTTAAGGACAAGATTAAGCAAATAAAATCTTCCCTTTTCATTTTGAAATTTTTGGGTTGTTTCAACCTACCCCCCTTAAAAGAATCTCGACCCGAGATTAACTTGGTCCAGGGAGTAGGTTGGGGAAATCTCGCTGCAAGTCTGACTCTCTTTCCCAAGTGGACTCTTCTGCTGTGTGATTCTTCCACTGGACTCTGCAGAACCTGACATTTTTGTTTCTGAGCTGTCTTTCTGATGTCTCGAGTATCTGCAAGGGTTCTTCAGGATAGGTCCAATCGTCTTGCAGCTCAATATCTGATAATGGAACTTCATCTGTAGGTTGTCGTAGACATTTCCGAAGTTGCGATATGTGGAATACATTATGTATTCTAGATAAGTTGGGCGGGAGCTGCACTTGATAAGCTACCTCCCCAACTCTTCCGGTTATTTGGAATGGTCCCACATATCTTGGAGCTAACTTACCTTTCACTTGAAACCTTTTGACTATTTTAAAGGGGGTGACCTTAATATACACAAAGTCTCCAACCTCAAAGCTCAGATCCTTTCTACGATGGTCTGCATAGCTCTTCTGTCGGTCTTGGGCAATCTTGAGTCTATCTCGGATGATCTAGACATGTGCTTCAGCATCTTGAGCAATTTGAGGACCAATAAGTCGCTGTTCCCGCCTCGACCAATTTAAGGGTGTCTGCATTTTACGCCATACAAAGATTAGCTTGAGCAACGGGCCATTTTAATACTGGCTTGATAGCTATTGTTATATGAAAACTGAGCAAAAGGTAAACAAGTGTTCCATGCCGCTCCATATACAATAGCACAAGCTCTCAACATATCTTCTAAAATCTGATTAGTTCTTTACATGCGCCCATCGATCATGCGGATGGTATCTTTGATCGAAATTCAGATCGGTACCCATAGCCTCATGTAGTTTCTCCCAAAACTTAGATGTAAACTGTGCTCCTCTGTCTGATACAATTTTCTTAGGAACTCCATGAAGTGTCACGATCCTTGTCAAATATAATTCAGCAAGTTTGTCTTTCCCATAGGTTTGCTTAATCGGAAGAAAATGAGCTACTTTGGTTAACCTATCAACGATAACCCAGATAGCGTCATAACCTTCACGAGTCCTGGGTAGTCCAGTGATGAAGTCCATACCAATGCTATCCCATTTCCACTCGGGAATAGGCAAGGGTTGCAATAGTCCTGCGGGTTTCTGATGGTCTATCTTGATTTGCTGACAAACATCACACTTGGCTACATACTCTGCCACTTCTTTCTTTATTTGATTCCACCAATACTTCTTCTTCAAGTCCTGATACATCTTGGTACCTCCTGGATGAATTGAGAATTGGGACGAATGAGCTTCTGATAATATCAAATCTCTTAATTCCTTCTTGTTGGGTATGCAATAGCGACCACGAAAAGTAACAATTCCATGTTCGTCTATTGCATAATCTGTTAAACCCTCTTCTTGTATTTTCTCTTTAAGCTTCTGGATTTCCTCGTCTTCATTCTGTCTTTGCTTTGATCGATCCGTCGGTGGGGTTGGATTTCTAGTGCCGCCATCTTGCCTTGTTCGTGATTATCGATTTAGTCGTAGTATGTCCTTCGTAATTCGCGGATGTTACACAAAGCGGCTTTCTTTGTGTCGGGCCTTCCGACTAAGGGCATCGGCAACCACATTTGCCTTGCTCGGATGGTACCGAGTTCTATATCATAGTCTTTAATTAACTCCACCATCTTGCCGCCTCATATTCAACTCCTTGGGTGAATAGATATTTCAAACTTTTGTGGTCGGAGAATATCTCACAACGGTTTCCTAGCAGGTAGTGTCTCCAAATTTTGAGGGCATGCACTACCGCTGCCAATTCCAAATCATGTGTTGGATAATTCTCCTCATGTGGTTTTAGCTGTCTTGAGGCATAAGCCACAACCTTACTGTCTTGCATAAGCACACATCCCAAACCCTGCTTAGAAGCATCACAATAAATTTGGAACTCCTTCTCTCGGGTTGGGTAGGATCAAGACCGTGTCGTTGTTAACTTGGTCTTCAACCGCTGAAAGCTTTCCTCACAAGCACCTGTCCATATGAAAGGCTTATCCTTCTTTAGTAGCTGAGTGAGTGGACGAGATATGCTTGAGAATCCTTCTATGAATCGGCGGTAATAACCCGCTAATCCAAGAAAACTTCTTACTACATCCTTTGTCTTGGGCTGCTTCCATTCCATGATCATGGTGATCTTTTCTCGATCCACCTTAACTCCATCTGCTGATATGATATGACCCAAGAAAGCAACTTCTCTTAACCAAAAACTGCATTTATCAAATTTAGCATACAGCTGATGCTCTCTCAATCTTGTCAATACCCTGTGCAGGTGTTGCTTATGGTCTTCCTCATTTTTTGAATAAATTAAGATATCATCTATGAAGATTATTACAAATCGATCCAAATGGTCCATAAGCACCAGATTCATAAGATTCATGAAATATCTTTGGCGCATTAGTTAGACCAAAGGGTACGATCAGAAATTCATACAATCCATATCTGGTGATGAAGGCTGTCTTCTCTCGATCTTGCTCACGGATCTTGAGCTGATGATATCCTGAGCGCAGATCGATCTTGGAGAACACCTTGGCTCCTTTGAGCTGATCAAACAAATCATCAATCCTCGGGAGTGGATATTTGTTCTTGATGGTGACAGCATTTAATCCTCTGTAATCCACACACATCCTTAGTTCTCCACTCTTTTCTTCACAAACAGAGTTGGTGCCGACCAAGGTGAAACACTTGGTCGGATAAACTCTTTTCTTGTAGTTCATCTAATCGCCTCTTAAGTTCCTTTAACTCACCGGTGACATCCGATATTGGTGTTTAGCAATTGGCTTGGTGCCCGAACTAATTCTATAGCAAGTTCTACTTGCTCGCCGAGGTCTTCTGGCGGTTCTTGAGAACACATCCGGTACTCTTGCACCATCGCACTGTGCGGTGTCACCATGTTAGTGCATTGAGTACGCGTTTCTTTGTATTCTTTATTAGCTCTCGGTCCGTTTTACCACCACTTCGACCTTCGTGGCTAATCAATGTGACTGCTTAACTTCACAATCCACTTTTCCTTTATTCCTGCTAGCCGCCATGCCCGAGAATGGCATCTAGCCCTTTCATATCTAATTGCAGAAATCGCTTTAAACTTTACCCCTTGAATTTTGATACTAAGTCCACCACACCCACCGTGGGACTCCATCCTAACCCGTGGGTTTCAATCACATAGGGTTTTGGCAAAGAAATGAAGGTAACTTATTTCTTGAAGCAAAGCTCTTGAAATAAATGAATGCGTTGCACGTGGTCAAATAAAATTAGTGCGGGTATGGAATTGATTGGGAACATACCCGCTATGATGTCACCGCTCTCGCTGCATCCTCTCTTTGTCACATGGTTCACCTTGGCTAAGAAAGTGGTTTTGTGCGGCCTCGACCTTTGCTGTCGAGGTGTAATTTGTCGTGCTCGCTTGGTGACCGAGGTCCCACCGGCTTTATTTGCGAAAACCTCCTTTGAAGAGCCGAGCTGGTTTGTGATTTTGCTTCCTACTGCTGACCTTGGACTCGTAGCTTTGCCGCATCGGATGGCGATTCCTCCGGGACATTGATCTCTGTAGTGACCAACTTCTCCACAATGAAAACAAGCATTTGTCTTTCGCGACGATTCTTCGGCGAGGTGGTTGCCACCACAAGTGGGGCACTTTATGGCTAGGGGCAAGGGTGCCGCATAGTCTTTGTGGATCGTTGGACCGAGTTTTTGGTAGGATCACATCTCGCGCTGAGTTTGGGGTCGGGATGAGGATGACCACGAGTGCGTCCTCGTTGAGCACCGTGTGAGGACGATTGTGATTTGCGCATTGCCTTGCGCTTCTTGTAGTCCTCCATCTCCCCTCGGCTTCTTCCGAGTTGATAAGACTGCCCACCATTTCGGGAGATCTTTGAACTTCAAAGTGAAATGTGAAATTTCAATGATCGTTGTAATCTGCCGAAACTTTTCCATTTTCTTCTCTTCCTTGTTGACGTCTTCGAGCAAATCTAGAAAGATGATTGAATTGGTGCAGTACTCCATGATCGTACTTCCACCTTGCTTAAGCGCTAGAAATTCTCGCGCTTGGCTTCCATGACTCCATTGGGTATGTGGGCCTTGCGGAAGGCCTTCGTGAATTCTTCCCAAGTAATCTCTGCATGCAGTCAGTAGGCGTTGGAAGTTTATCCACCATGTTGCTGCAGACCACAATCGGTGGGACGATACAAAACCTTCTCTCTATCTTCACATTGTATCGTTCGAGCTTGCGCTCTACATCTAGCGACCAATCCTCTGCTTGCTAGAGGGTCTCTTGACGTAGAGTAGGTTGGAGGGCGGGTTTTTGAAAGTCCGCCCATCGGGTGGTAATTGGGGTACCATCCCGATTAGTGTTGCCTCCACCGAGAAACACGGGATCTGGCCGCAATTTGCTCGAGCAAATGTGTATGCCGATCCAACATCTGCGCCATATTCATTGACTTGGTATCTGTTGTGTTCCATCATGGCGAGTACACCGCAAGTGTTGTCGATCTGTGGCGGTGCACCACGCTCGCGGTCTGTCGCTCTGCGGCTGATTGCATCTTGGAAGTCTCGCCAATTGGAAACTTGAAGTTAGCCTTGCAAATTTTGGGTGAACAAGAGTAGATAAGTAAGATCTTGAATTTTTCAAGGCAAGTATAGGACGAAATAAGATAAGAGCAAGAGTGAAGGGACAAAGAAAATTTGAAGGTAGAAGGAGTACTGATAATTAAGCAAACAACATAAAGGGTAATTAACATATTTTTACAATAGACAAGTGGTACACAGACCACTTAGGGTTTATGTTACAACTTGCATTACAATACCAAAAGTACTACTATTTACACTGGGTCAGTCTAAGCTAGCGGACTCTCGCTAGATGACTACTCCTCCATGACGTCCGGGGCTGGCAAGGCAAGAGGAGCTGCATGGTGAAACCGGGCGCGGTACTCTCTCGCAGTCATCCTACGCCTCGGCCTGGACTGCACAGAGGCGCACGAGGAGGAGATGCTGGGGGACTCTCCACGGTCGAAGCCGCCGCTTCGATCGCCTCGAAGCGAACCAGTATGTGCGAAGCCGCACACCCTGCCGAGCCTCCATCACCGCAATCAAGGGTCTGGACTCCTTCACGGCGCGCTCATACTGATACTCCTGCTGAGCCACAATGCCGGCGATTCCCTGCAAGCGGGGGTCGTCAGCCTCTCGGAACTGAGGGACGGCGATGGATCTGCCCCCATGAAGCGATCTCGGGATCAAGTCGAAGGGTGACTCGGCCAGCTCCAGGTCGTAGTAGTCGCGGAGGTAGATTACAGCCTTTTTGGCTGCATCCTGGACTGCGTCATCTCGGTCGATCCTCCTGGTGACGAACTTCCTTTCGACATCGGGGCGGATAGGCAGGGGTGTTAGGGTCACCCATGCCTTCCACTCGTATCGCTTCCCTTCGAAGAAGCAACCAACAGCGTGGAAGATCGGTCGGTGATATCCTTCTCCTCCGAGGTACTGCTGGATCTCCCAAAGCTTAGAGGGCCACCCCTCCAAGCGCTCGGCGAGTGAAAACACGAAGCGAACCATCTGCTGAGAGACGAAAATTTTGAAGTTAGATAAGTAAAGCGGTAAATATTTTGCATAAACAAAATTTAAGCAGAAATAAAGCTAAGATAGGTAAGGTAGCAATAAGAGAGGACAAGATAGCAATAATACTTATATTTTTCAAAACTCCTTTTTAAAGTTTAAATTAGGTTTTGCGATTAAATTGCTTCCTAGACTGTCTTAGGTCTTAGCCTACGGTCAAGGAGCCTGCTCTGATACCACTTCTTGTAACGCCCGTCTCGGTAGCGTCAGACGACACGACCTTCCGTCATTTAACCACGCATAGTTCAGTACGGAATGTCGCGCAAGAGTGAACCATCGCATGCTTACAACAAAAATCCAGTATTTATTACAAGATAGGGTTTGTCAACCCAGTTTTAGTGGCAGCGGGCGTGCAAGCCCAAAATATAATCTGAGAACAAAAGACCGACTCCTGGGAAAACTTGGCGCGGCAAGGACCTAAAGCGGGGTCTTCGTCGAAGAAGGGCTCCTCCGGGCTTCCTCCACGGGAATTCACAATCGCGTCTTGATCTTACGAATTTGTTCGGCAAGCCGTGAGCTAACCAAACAAACAAATCACAAGGATTATCTATCTTAACTACATGCACGAATTATCAACGGAAGGAATATCTGGTTGTATTATCTTATGTGGATGCGATTTTATTTAAATGCAGTTTTAAAGCACATGAAATGACAATTACTTCGTAAGATTAGGTTTTCGTGAAGAGTTAATTAATCCCTAGTCCGTTAAAGCGCTTGCAAACACTACTTAAGCTTAGCAACTGGAATCACCCAAGTGACATAGCTCCGTTAACCGGGAGCACGGTGTATTCGAATACCATTTAGTTGACTCTGCAGAGTTGCCCAACTTTACCCACACGCAACCTTAACCCTCATGACTGAGTTAAGGAACCGGGTACGTTCGCTGCTCAACCCTAGGCCAGGTCCGCAACCTGACTCTCTCGGAGCAGCACACTGCTTGAGTTGAGCAGGTACTAAACCAGGGTTGACACGTCAACACCTGTGGTCGAGCGGTTTCTATGTCATTTGCTTGGCATAAGGGTCTAGTCCTTATATTTTCACGTGGTCCGCAACCACCAACTACTAGTAAAGCGGTGAGCGGGGACCGCCTCGCGGTGTCCCACCACAAATTTTACCCTACACCGCACATTAGTTCGACCATTCTAGAGCACGGTGTCCCATACCACCCTACCCTAGCACAGGTTTTATCAATCTACCGGCCCACGGCCATGTCCTTATTAGTGTAAATAGATTTGCATAAGATGATGATAAACTACATGTGATAATAACGCACTTAAATTAATCCTAGGGCTAACAATGGTGGGGCTACAAATTAACATGGCATTTAGCGGTGGTAGGACGTATCTAGAATAACATGTCATTCTAAACAATTTATTTTACGCAAACTAACATTTTTGAACTAACCATAATGAAAATATCATGAATACATAATGTAATAACATGGGGTACAAAATGTTCAAAGGGTGGCGACTTGCCGTTAATTTGGATGATTTCTGCAAGCTCGAACGAAGTAGCTCCGGAATCCTGCGCTTGCACTTGAACTTCTGGAATCCCCGACACTAGCGCACAAACACGAGAAAACAGAAACTAATCAAAAATAAATAAAAGAAAACATTTTATTTAATAAAAAGAAAGCTTCAAAACTCATAAATGAATTTTTATAATTTTTCTGGGAATAATCTGGAGGAATGGAGGCCAAAAATGGGTTGAGAATATTAAACTGAGCAAAATGGTATATTTTGGTGATTTTGGGATTTTGTGGAATTTTCTGGAATTTATTTGGACTTTTCTGGATTTTTCTGGGAAATACAAAATTCTCTGGAAAAATAAAAAGGAACACTGCTCATTGGAGCGATGAATCGCCCGACCCAAAACTCGCGGGAAACGCGCGCGACGCTACGGAGGAGGCGCGCGAGGCGAGTGGGCGGCGGGCCTCGGCCCGGCCGCACGCGCCGAAGGCAGCCACAGTATCGCCGCGCTTCACCCGATGGGCGACACGCGTGCCGGCGGACGGTGGTGATGCGGGGCGGGCGGGGGAGAAAAAGGGGGGGTCGCGAGGGTTTCCCCTCTCCTTCGCTCGGCGGTGGCGGCCGGAGAGGGGGAAAGAAAAAGGGGGGAGGGAGCGCCTCCTCTCTCGCGGTCGCGGCGGCGGCGGGGCGGGAAGAGAGGGGCACGGGCACCGCGTCGCGGCTGCGGGGAGGTCTCCACGGCCCGGCCGGCGTTAGCGGGCTCGGGGAGGAGGAGAGACGACGGCGCGCGCGCGGCCGGGAAGGAGCCACGCCGCGGGGTCAACCGGCGAGCGCAAATGCTCAGTGAGTAGGGATTGGGAAGGGGTGGTCATGGGGGCTCGGGCTGCAATGAATCGGGTTAGGGTGGAGTGGAGAGGGAGATCGGGGGGGGAAAGACTTACCAGCTTGAGGAAGGGGGAAATGGCGCGGGGCTGCAAGAGGCCCCGAGGGGTTTAAAAGGGCGGGAAGCTTGGGGAAGAGGAGGGGGTTTAATGGTGCTCGGCGGGAGGCGGCGAGGAGGATCTGACGGGCGAGGAGGTCGCGTCGGCGGTGCTCACGGCAGCGGGAGTTGGCGGGGAGGGAGACGGTTGGGCGCGGTGACGCGAGCGCCGCACGGCGTCCGAAAGGAGCGTCGAGCGGAGAAGCTGCTGCGTCCAGCGGGCGGAAGGGAGGAGCGGGTGGTTGGGGCGCGGAGCTGGAGGTGCTGACGCGGGCGCGAGGTGACGAGGCACGCCAGTGGGCCGACAGGCGCGCGCGGCTGCCGGCTTGACGCGACGAGCGAGGGGCGGGTCGCGCAAGAGGCACGAGCGCGCGTGTCTCTGGCGGGCGACGAGCGAAGGGACAAGGCAGGGAGGGGGGGTTAGGGAGGGATTAGGGGAAAATCCGCAGCTTAAGGACAAGATTAAGCAAATAAAATCTTCCCTTTTCATTTTGAAATTTTTGGGTTGTTTCACATAACATATAGCGACTTTAGGACTTGGTAAGTTCAGAAATTAGCAGATACTATTCAACCAAACCAAGGTTACGATGTCAGTCGAAATGTAAACGTAGATTAACGCGAGGTGTTACCTAAGATTAGGTGTACGGGGCCCCTAATTAAAGCGAAATAATTAACTTGTCCTAATGTCCATCACCTGCTCTATGTGTCTGCAACTTCTCCAGGTGCTGACTTTGCCAAGCCCCAGACAGATTCCAAGAAGAAT
This sequence comes from Melocanna baccifera, assembly GCA_036346265.1. Taxonomy (NCBI): domain Eukaryota; kingdom Viridiplantae; phylum Streptophyta; class Magnoliopsida; order Poales; family Poaceae; genus Melocanna; species Melocanna baccifera. The sequence continues at coordinate 16,800,957 of CM070693.1, forward strand.
CACCGAATTGAGCTTCGTTTTTCCGTCACAAACCATGCGCAAAAGAAAGAAAAACATATCGCGTACGATCCTTCAGCCGCCTTGAGACTATTATACTACGACCATACATCATCTGCTGGCTTCATCAGAAGATGATGCTGTGCACAGAGTCTCTGCAGGTGTCGACGTCGAGATCTAACCGTGTCGTCACGGTCGCACAAAGAGGAAAGCTTAGTGGTCCAGTATATATACGTACGTACGCTGATGAGCACAGCGGATACGATCGATGCCGTAGGTCCGTAGCATGAGCGGTGCCTTGGTTTTATATGGCCGGTAAGGCACCCGTCGATTGTCACAGCATAAGCAGCACTTGCTGCAGGACGGGATCTTTAATTTGTGTGTTATCGTAAGGCCGCATCGGTTTATATAGATTCAGCTGAGGAGATGGATGAGTCCATCGTTTTTACACCGAAATTTTTACACAGAAGTTGACCTAGAACTGAGAGAATATCTTGTGTTTCTTGCCCTCAAGGTGCTTCCCATGCCCCCCCCTTCTCAAAATACGGTACTGATGGTCATAAAAGTGTCTGAAAAATTGATGGCACTGACATAAAATCAATCTACGCTGCCAAAATATTTTAAGTCCGAATTCAACTTACACATGAAGAAATTAAAAACAAATACTGCTAAAAAGGAAACCAGAAAATTTAAAAGGGAAAAGGATGAAGCTATTTTTCGCTGAAATTTGTCCTTTTTTTCCTCCTAATGTAAGTGACGTTTTCAATTGAATTTTAGCATGATGCTTACTTATATAATGACATATCTATCTTTTTTTTTTGGGAATTTGATGACCATTTGCACCATATTGTGTCGAGGAAAGCACCAGATATTCTCTCGTTCTTGATCGACTTACATGGTCACGTTCATCCATAGCTCTTAGCTTCACAGTAGCTGATCTGAGTCTTCCAGACAGGGCACGCATGAAGTGCAGTCTCTCAAAAACACGTACTTGGTGCGCCTGTTTGCAAAATCTGAGGAAAAATATGATGTGCACGATTAATTTGTGCTATCAGGCTTCATCATTTTGTCTAGCCTTCTCAAGTGCATCTGTCCATGGCATACGTTGCAAGGAAATGATTCATCCTATAATGTTTACCTGGTTTGCCAGGATGCACTGTTTTAGATCATTGAAACAAATCCACCGTGCGTATGCCTGAAAAAACAGTGCCCCTTTTCGATACCAATCAACCGCCTGAGGTCCTAAGGCCGGGTATGACCCTTGGGTATAGTAGAGAGTGGTGAAGGGTTGGCCTAGCAACACCTGTCACGGTAGCGTAAAACGCACGTTGCGTGTTAGCTTCAGTTGCCACGACAGCCGCGGTGCCGTGCGCCCCCCTCCCCTGGCGCCAGTGACGACGGTCCGTGCCAAAAGAGCCCCAGATGGTCCATGCACAAGGCCAAAATCATGGTGAAACCCCCATACACAGGGCAAAAAAAAATACCCCTCTTTAGTACCAATCACCCCCGGGGTCTTAGGGTCAGGTATGGCTCTTGGGTATAGTAGAGGGTGGTGACGAGTTGGTCAGGAAACAGCTGCCACGATAGCGAAAACCCCCCGCTGCACGTAAACTTTTGCTGCCACGGTATGGTTTTGGATAGAAAGGCCAGCCACATTGGCGTGCGCCTCCCGGCGCCAGTGCCGACAGTCCGTGCCAAAGGACTCCCAGACGGCCCGTGTGCAAGGTCAAAATCACGGTGAAACCACTGTGCGCAGGCAAAAAAAACAGTGCACCTCACCGCTACAGACAGTCCTATCACAAACAGTTCGGAACCGTCATCACAGATGGTTCCCAAACTGCCTGTGTTTATGTGTCAGTGATAAAAGGTGGTTATCACAGACGGCTCCTAAGCCGTCTCAATTATCATAGACGGTTCGTGTTAATAACCGTCTGTGAAAATATCGCAGCCGGTTGGTAGTATGAACCGTCTGTGATGTATCCGTCCAGTATAGCCTATTTTGTAGTAGTGCCTCTCCAATATCAATCAACCCCTGGGGTCCTAGGGCCAAGTATGGCTCTTGGGTATAATAGGGGGTGATGACGGGTTGGCCTGGAAACAGCTGCCACGACAGCGTAAAATGCCCGCTGCACGTCAGTTTCGGATGCCATGGCAGGGTTTCGGATGGAAATGCCGGGCGTGGAGCCGTGAGCCTCCCTGGCGCTGGTGCTAATGATTCGTGCTGAAGGACCCCTAGACGGCCCATGCGTAAGGGCAAAATCACGGTGAAACTACCGTACACATGTCAAAAAAACAGTGCCCCTCTCTAGTACCAATCACCCCCCGGGGTCCCAGGGTCAGGTATGTCCCTTGGGTATAGTAGGGGGTGGTGACGGGTTGACCTAGAAACGGCTACCACGGTAGCACAAAACGCCCGTTGCAAATCAGCTTAGACTGCCAAGGCAGGGTTTCGGCTGGAAAGGCCAGTCGCGGTGCCGACGGTCCGTGCCGAATGACCCCCCAAATAGCCCGTGCACAAGGCCAAAATCACGGAGAATCCATCATGCGCAGGCCTGAAAAAACAGTTCCTCTCTCCAAGACCAATCATCCCCCAAGGGTCCCAGGGCCAAGTATGGCCCTTGGGTATAGTAGGGGGTGGTGCTACGGTTGTCCAGAAATGGGCTGTCGTGGTAGCCAAAATCGCCCGCTGCGCTACAACTTCGGTTGCCATAACACGGTTTTGGTGGGCGGGGTGGGCTGTTAAGGAACCCAAAGGTAGTCTCTGTTGTCGATCATCCGATTTCTTTGCCACGGGAATGTTTCCGTCTGCTATGGTGATTCCCGCGTGCTGTGGACTTTCGGTCGCCATCCTCCCAGCAGACCCACCACGCTTAGCACAAAGGGGTGCTCAGACGGCTTGACCGTCGTGGCTACGCTAGCGCATGAGTTGTGTTGGATCCGTGTTTGCTGGTAGGACGCCCCACTGATGTGCGGCCGACTGATGGCGCTCGCGTCCCATCAATGGTGCAGCTGTGACACGCTGCGCCATTGACTAGTGCTTGTGCACTGCTATCCGTGCCGCGGGAGGTGGTGCCTCACACACGGTTGCCTCACCGCGGATGTCCCTAGGGCACTACCACGATGGCCACATAGTGCTTGCGGGTCTTGCCAGTATACACGGTTCTAACACAACTGATGCGCTAGCATAGCCACGATGGTCAAGCCGTCTGAGCATCCCTCCACGCTAAGCACGACGGGTCTGCTGGGAGGACGGCAACCGAAGGTTCACAGCGCGGGGGAGTTGCCACGACAGATAGAAACATTGTCGTGGTAGAGAAATATGATGATCGACAACAGAGACTACCTTCGGGTTCCTTGGTGGCCCGCCTCGCCCGCTAAAACCTTGCTATGGCAGCCGAAACTATAGCGCGGCAGGCAATTTTGGCTGTTGTGCGCCCCCCCGATGCCGATGCCGATGGTCCATACCGAAGGACCCCTAGACGACCCATGCGCAAGGCCAAATGACGGTGAAACCACCGTGCACTGGCAAAAAAAATAGTGTCCCTCTCTAGTACCAATCACTTCCTAGGGTTCCAGGGCCAGGTATAGCCCTTACGTATAGTAGAGGGTGGTGACGGGTTGGCCTGGGAACGGCTGCTACGGTAGCGTAAAACGCCCGCCGCGCATCAGCTTCGGCTGTCACGGTAGGGTTTCGAATGGAAAGGTCGACTGCGGTGCTGTGCGTCCCCCGGCGCTGATGCCGACGGTCCGTGCCGAAGGACCCCCAGACGGCTCGTGCACAAGGCCAAAATTATGGTGAAACCACCGTGCACAGGTAAAAAAAACAGTGCTCCTCTTTGGTACCAATCACTCCCTAAGTTCTAGAACCTGGTATAACCCTTAGATATAGTAGGGAATAGTGACGGATTGGCCTAAGATTGGATATAGTAGGAAATAGTGACGGATTGGCCTAAGATCGGCTACCACGACAGCTCAAAACGTTTGCCAGGTTTATCAGGACCTCTAGTATATCTGTGCTTGGTGTGCCAAGATGTACTATTTTAGATGAGTCGTACACTTGCTTAGTTCGCATTTGGCCAAACAGGTCGGAGCACCAGTATCCCTGCACACTAAGTTTTCCTAATTTACTTTTAGATAATTAAGCGTTGTGCTGGCACAGAGATTTAATCCAGCCGTACTTTGGATGATGCAACGCTGACGCCGCTGGCCAGCGTACATGGCCCCATTCACAGGGGAGCAGTTGGAGGAGCATGACGAAAGAGGAAGGGCCCACAAGCACGAGAAACCGATCTCAGTGACCTGACAGTAACCGCCAAATGCCAGCATTCCATTCCCGACCTTCAATTAAGCAGCACGTGTAAGACGGGCACGGCACGGCCCGGCCAGTTTGGATCAGAGTATTTCCGTAGGAAATTCAGCTGGTTTCTGTAAATTTCCTGCGTCCTAGACAGGCTCGAGATGCCATGAACACAAAACACAGATGAACACATATGACTTGTTTTTTTTAATTTTTTAAAATGGTTTTTAGTTTTTGCTATAGTACCTAACTTTTAAACGGAGTATTTTTTTAAGATAGAGTCTACATATTAATTATAGTACACGTTAAAAGTTCAACATCTGTACCATCCAAAATCGCAAGCAAGTATTTTTCTCTCCGTAATCTCTGTCGTAAACAACTAAAATTCAAAATTTTCAATTAAAAATCATAAGTTATAGAAGAAAAAAGAACAAGCCTATAAATGGATCGATCGAGCAGGTGTGCAAACCTAGCTTGGCCCTACTTGAGTTGCACACAAGCATGCATTTACCGTGCCATCAACAGGAGCTTTCTGTTTGCGAGCGACTAAACACAGGCGAAGACGTTCTTAGCCAATCAATCCATGCACACGTACAGACGACACGTACACCTCACCCAGAAGCACTGCCGGTACCAACAATTAATTCGACGTCACTGCGCTATAAGGATCAGGAAATACCAGAGACGTGGTACTCTCTCCCTGCTACGTACAGAGCTACCCGTCCGGCCGTCTCTTGCACCGCCGCGCGCGTCCGTACGTTCTCGGCGGCGGCCATATATGGCGACGGTAAAGCACGCGCTCCAGCGCCTCCTCGACGGCCTCCGCTCTTTACCGCCGCGCCGCCGCCGCCGCGCTGGCGCCGCCAGCTCCAAGGGGCCCCGCGTCGTCATCCGCCGCTCCGGGAGCGCCGGCCACACCGCTACGCCACCAGCGACCCCGACGCCGCCGGCGCCCGTCACCATCCGCGTGGCCACGTTCAACGCAGCCATGTTCTCCATGGCGCCCGCCGTGCCGCCGGTGGCGTGTGACGACGACTCCACGCGCAGACCCGCTGCGGGCGCGCTGGCCGGGCTGGGGCGGCGGCCGAAGAAGGGCATACTCAAGGCGCAGTGCCCACCGTCCCCGGGAAAGAAGTTGCGCGTCTCCATCAACCTCCAGGACGACGAGATCACCGCGGAAAGAAGCCGGCTCCTCACGAGCAACGTCGTTAACGGCGGCGGCTGGAAGGGGAAGGCGGTGGCCGGGGCTGATCAGGAGCAGGCGGCGAGGAGCGCAAGCTTCACGGCAAGGAGGTCGGCGGTGGGGAGGAGCGTGGCGGAAGTGCTGCGGGAGGTGGGCGCGGACATCATCGCGCTGCAGAACGTGCGGGCGGAGGAGGAGCGCGGGATGCGGCCGCTGTCGGAGCTTGCGGAGGGGCTCGGCATGCGGTACGTCTTCGCCGAGAGCTGGGCGCCGGAGTACGGAAATGCCGTGCTCTCCCACTGGCCCATCAAGCGCTGGAAGGTGCAACGCGTCGCTGATCAGTCCGACTTCCGGTAATAAGCACGCGCCCTACTCCATGACCATAAGCTTCTCATTTTACTGCCCAGCTAGAGCCGTGCATCGATCCAGGGTAGCTTAATTTTGTCTAGCATTAACAGTGCTATGCCCCTGACCTTGCAGTCTTGCACTACTGGCATGACCCACATGTCAGAGACACCGGGTTTACCTATCGTTTGTAGCCTCCATAGGTGTCATGTGAAGGATTCTATGTCGTATAATTACGTTATTCCGCATCCGATGTCATAGAAAAACTTGTATTTGAGCCATAATGATTTACTCCATCCGTTCAAATTTATAAGACGTATTTTTTCTTACTATATAGACCAAAGAGACAACAAAAATGATTAGATTCCTCTTAATTATTATATCTAAGTACTATATTCAAAACTACATATTTATTAAGGGTATAAAGAAAACACCACAGTTATTTTGTATTTAATATGAAATACGATTTATATTTATGGACAAGATCATTCAAAAAAATACATCCTATAAACTTAGACAGAGAGGAAACGCCACATGTCACATACTCTGAGAAAGGCTCAACCTTATTTGTATAGGACCCAGGTCCTGTAGGATTATTTTTCGTCCATACACACGGCGGTAGTTACTAATTATGCTAGCCGTCATCCTGTAGCCGATGGCCGGATTAATACCAAGTTGGCGCCAGATGCGCGCGAGGGCTACCGTTAGATACGCCATGCTGCCTAATTTTGTTGTGTACACACCCGATCAAATCATTGCACGGCCACGGTCGGAGATCGAGACAAACCACACAGCGTCCTTTCATGTCCTTGCAGCCGTATATTATAGACGTCCCATCCATTTCTCCATGCCATCGATCGACCACGGCGCGTACAACATGCGATGGTACGTACACGAGAGAGGGAAAAAAAATAATTTCGATAATTATGAGAGTCTTATTAAGGTTTCAGAGATGAATCGACCCATCATTGAAGCATGCATATGTTTGCGCCGTATGTATTGCGTGGTACAGAGTACGATCCACGGGACGGAAAAGTCGTAAGTGTCGGTACCATTCGAACAGTGTAGAGGGTACTGGGTCAATTAAGTTATTCATGAAAAGTTCTAAGAAGAGGTTAGTGTTCATTAAAAAGATTTGATGGGTTTTGACAAAGTTGCTGCTGCTATCTTTTTCTTAGCCATAGGAAAAAGCATGAAACATGCGAGATTGTATTTTTCGATTGGAAGCTTCGAGATGAGAAAAGATGGTACTGGTAAGCAGAAGAAACCTAGTGCCATTGGTTCTTCAGTTCTTAGGGGAACAAGTCGAAATGATTAAGAGAAATAGCTGTAAAAGATCCCCCTTTTTTTTTTTCAGTTTTTCCCTTTGTTAAACAAGATTTTTTTTATGGACAGTTGGGATGAGCAGTGTATCCTTTGACAATTCAGCTGCCTCCTATTCTTCTTGATAAGAATACAGATTATACAGATTCTAGCCAGTGACAGTAAAAAAGGAAGGATTAGGTGAGCTGCTCCATAAGCATCGATTAAGACAACTACTAGCGAAGGTTGCTGCAGTGTCCATATTTCAGAAGCCACACCTTTATGCCTTGGGCATGTATGGTTATGATCACAATTAGTATTGTGAAAAGGATTAGTAGGACTACTAAGTAGAATGGTATCAAAATTAAAGGCTTGGTGCTTCATTACCGGAAAAAAAATTTATGGAAAGGGTCTCACGTGAGGTCTCTATCCACTGTCTGTTCAGTGAGCCTCACACTAGATGAATGTTCGATGAGAGGTGCCTCACGGTGAGGCCCTCTCCATAAAATTTGCTTCCTTCATTACCTGCTACAGGAGGGCTGCAGGGATACCATACAGTTAATAGGCCCCATGCTCCTTGTGATGTTACTACATCACATCAACAACGACCAATGCTCTGCAGACACAATATAGAGGAGTTTAGTGATCGAATTATTTTCTAGACACCGTGAACTATCAGCAGATAATGTGAAGAAACAAAGGGGGGTAACATACAACTGAGCAGCGCAATGTGCAAGCATGCAGGAACGTACTGAGAGTCACCATTGATGTGCCGAGGGCAGGGGAGGTGAACTTCCACTGCACCCATCTCGATCACCTCGACGAGAGCTGGAGGATGAAGCAGGTCAACTCCATCCTGCGGTCGGCAGACGGCCACCACATCCTCGCCGGCGGCCTGAACGCGCTCGACGGCACCGACTACTCAGCCGAGCGCTGGGCCGACATCGTCAAGGTACGTGACAAGGTCGATCTTGTCCAGGAAACCATGGACACTGAAACACGCATTACAACATCTGATCATGCACAATTAATTCTGATGGCCTACAGTACTACGAAGAGATCGGCAAGCCGACGCCGAAGGCGGAGGTGATCAGGTACCTGAAGGCGAAGCACTACATCGACGCCAAAGACTTCGCCGGAGAGTGTGAGGCCGTAGTGGTGGTGGCCAAAGGCCAAGGTGAGACTGCCATGCATCTGCAGAAGAAGAACAATCAATGGCAGGAACTTCGGTTTCAGACTTTCGGCCAGTTATGTCGATGTTTTACTGAACTGACATAGTTATATGTTTGTGATCAACTGCAGATGTGCAGGGGACATGTAAGTACGGCACAAGAGTGGATTACATCCTGGCATCACCAAACTCCCCCTACAAGTTCGTGCCAGGATCATACGCTGTCATCTCGTCCAAAGGCACCTCGGATCATCACATCGTCAAGGCGGATGTAACAGTCGCCGACGCCGACGGTGCCGGCGTCGCGCGGCGGCGTCGGAGGCAGAGAGTGGTGAGGATGAACAAGGGCTCAACCAAAGGGATATGGGCAGCTAGATAGATTTCAGTTCTTGTTTCTTTCGCTCCCTTTTTTCCTCTGTATTTTCCCCTTTTGTTGTTAGATGGTTGATGTCTAGGTTCATTTCTGTTCTGTATACAGCTGAGCTAATGGTTGTAGTGGCGAGTCAAGTCGCAAGAACCGCTCTGATCATCTCTGATCAATGTATAAACAGCTTGCAGTTAAAGTAATTCAACTTATACTGTCTTGTTTTTTTTCCCAAAAGGAAAACCATTTCTATGAAAAAGTTAGTGCAATTCAGCTTTACCCCCCGTGTTCACTGTTCACCGGGAACAGTCGACCTCCCATTATCAAACAAGAACGAACTGAAACTGAAGAAAGCCAACCACCGGAGAATCATACTACAGAAAAAAGGCATCACATTCTGTCATATAGGGAGCTCACATGTTTCAGTTATCAATCATATAGGGAAATTTTGATTTAAACATGCATGATGGAGGTTTTACAAACTTCCATTGCTGACCCGGAGAATCATACTATATATTGAAGAAATCCTGAAATTTTCAATCTAAGAAACAATACAAGCTTAGATGTGTTCCCTGCCGACCCGGCTCAAGGTACGGAGCCACGATTAAAATTGAGCCTTGATTTGGTTTTAGCTACGGCATTCATGGGAATTTCCATTGCTGCAGTAAGATTCGTGCAAACAGGGGACGCGCAAGAGAACAGAGTTATTAGTAGTTCTTCGTCTACAGTAATATCCTTCAAAGGGACTGTTTATACCACAATCAATTGTTTTCTTTCCCAAATCAGTCGATTTTCACAGACGTTGGATCAAGATCCAACGACTCACCTTCTCCCTATCTACAACACTGCATCCCCACCCCAAAAGCCACATCGATTCCTTGCCTCGTGCCCTGTGCCTCACTCGATTCATTCGCCGTCGAACCCAATCGCCGCTGCCTCCCTTGCCTCGTGCGTCGCCACCCCGCCATCGACACCGGCGAGGTTCGACGGAGTTCTGCCGCATCCTCCTTGTCCTCCTCCTCCCTACGCGCCGTGGCCTCGCTGGGAGTCCTCCTCGCCGCGTCTTCCTATTCTTTGCCGTCGGCTCTGGCGACGGGTGGCAGCGTCTTCGACGCATTTCCTTAATATAGGAAAAAGACGGGGGCATACGGCGGAGCGTGCGTTCAGTGGCGGCAGCGGTGAGGCGGATGCGCCGGTGGAGGCTCTCGCACACGCTCGGAAGCGGGTGCATCGACGGTGGTGCTCGCCGGAGATAATGAAGATGTCCGCCGGGAGCTCGAATCTTCAACCGGATCTAATGTTCAGAAATTCGACTGATTACATGAAAAATTTTAGCCTAGTCTTGTTTAGCAAATCCGTATTTGAAAACATATATTGTTTTATAATTGTGAGCGGTTGTAAGGAATAATCACAACTTCGACACCAAGAGACATTTTTTACGGTGCTGACTCCGGCCTGTGGTTTCCCTTGTTGTGGGCAAGCAATAGGAGGAAGGTATGAGCACACGGAGGGCAGGAAGTCCTGGTTGGGAGCAGCAGCAGGAGAAGAGACCGCCTTGCTCGCAGCCATATCGATCGGTTATAACCAAGCCACAGTTTGTCGATTGGTCGCAATGTATGCTTAACTAACCTGTGTAGCTAACATGTAATGTGGCGCTGTGGCCTGCTCTCTCCGACGGTCTCTGTTTAGACCACTTCGTCACCTACAACCCTCCCCTCTGACTTCGACGTTGTTGGAACTGCAGGGGTAGAGTTGGTGGCCAGTCTTGGCAGACGACGCCAAGAAAGAAAGAAGGGACGAAGCGGTCGTCTCCTGCACGGCGGCGGAGGAGGGCCGGGTCGGTGGTGCAGCGGGGCAATTGGCTTGGAGGTCGCGGCGCAGCAGACGAGCGTCGGAGCGCACAGGGATCTCCAGGAGCAGCTCCGTCCGAAGCGATGGCGTCCCCATCAAAATGGCTGATAGCAAATGACACCTTTGCTTTTGCAACCGCTCGCAGCATGCATACGCAATCCCGGCTCCAAGACGACGCGCGATGACCTCTTCGTCTTCTTCCCTCGCCACCACGTCGAAGAAGGAATCGCCGATGCAAATACGTACTCAAGTGGAGCACAACATGCTGAACAGGTCAAACGCGCGCGCATCGAAAAGTCCAAGCCCCCACCTCGTCTCGTCCATCGATCGAGATGGGATCTAGAGAGACTATAAATATGCCTCCACGGCGCTCATTTCTCTGCAACAAAGCACTGCTCTGCACCGCCAGTAGCCTAGCTGCAGTGATCGCACAGCATAGCTAGCGCGACACCGCCCACACAGACAAGAGCATCGATCTTCCGATCGAGCGCGTGCGTATGGCCGCTTCCTCCTGCTTGCCTTGGGTCAGGTCGTGCCTCTTGCTCACACTAGCGCTAGTACTACTGAGCCATGCAGCCCATGGAGACGGAGGTCATCCCCGTTCCAGCCTGAGCTCGACGTTCTACGACGAGTCCTGCCCCAGCGTGTACGACATCGTGCGGCGCGTCATCCAGGACGCACGCGTCGCCGACCCGCGCATCCCGGCCAGCCTCACCCGCCTCCACTTCCACGACTGCTTCGTCAACGTGAGTACCGGAATGAAGAACAGCACACTCTACGTGCATATATAATGCGTTACATCATCTCAGGTGCATTGCATGCATGGGCGTTTTTTCAGGGTTGCGACGGCTCGCTCCTGCTCGACGACGACCTCCCGGCCAATATCGAGAGCGAGAAGCACGTCCCCGCCAACGACAACTCCGCGCGTGGGTTCCCCGTGGTCGACGACATCAAGTGCGCGCTGGAGGCCGCGTGCCCCGGCGTCGTCTCCTGCGCCGACATCCTCGCCCTCGCCGCCGAGATCTCCGTCGAGCTTGTAAGCAAGCATCAGCACAGCTATATGCTTCTGCCCTTGTCGCGTGCTAATTAACGTGGTGGAAGACCTTAATTTCTTTTATCAAACATGCATGAACCGCAGGCAGGAGGGCCGTACTGGAGGGTGCTCCTCGGCCGGCGCGACGGCACCACGACCAACATCGAGAGTGCCAGGAATCTCCCAAGCTTCAAGGACTCTCTGGAGATGCTCCAGGAGAAGTTCAAAAACGTCGGCCTTTACGACACTGACCTCGTCGCCCTCCAAGGTAACCAACGGAACCTACATACTGCAGTGACAAAGTTCATTCAGCTAATTAACATCGCATACAATTCAAGCCTCAGAAAATTCAAAGGATTAACAGTGTGTGTAAACGTACTAATTTCTACACTTGAATTTCCTGTACGCACGCAGGAGCGCACACTTTTGGGCGGGTGCAGTGTCAGTTCACGCAGGAGAACTGCACGGCGGGGCAGGCCGAGGGGACGCTGGAGAACCTCGACCAGGCCACCCCCAACGTGTTCGACAACAAGTACTACGGCAACCTCCTGCGCGGCCGCGCCCAGCTCCCCTCCGACCAGGTCATGCTGTCCGACGACCCCGTCGCGGCGACGACCACCGCACCTATTGTTCACCGGTTCGCGAGCAGCCAGAAGGACTTTTTCGGTAACTTCGCGGCGTCGATGATCAAGATGGGGAACATAAGCCCGTTGACAGGGAGGGATGGAGAGATCAGGAAGAACTGCCGGAGGGTCAACAACAAAGGCTACTGAAGAATGCATTTGATTTAATGATCACATAATTTGATTGGTTCCTTTTTTTTTCCCCCAATTGTGATGCTTGCTTCTATAAATCATTCTTTCCATTTCATAAATTCTCATCAATTGTAATTGTAAAGTGCTCGACCCTTTTTCCTTTTTTGGAAAGCAAATGTAAATGTTTTTCTTTTACCACATGGATGTCCACTTCAAGAAAAGTAAATTTACCTATTTTTCCTGCCAAAAGATCGCTAGTTTACCACTACATATGTATGCACTGTTGAAGTACATTGTCTACATTTCCTCATCACCTTAAACCCTTGGGTCAACGAAAAAAGCTACTGAAGAACGCCATTTGATTTGATGATCATACAATTTGATTGGTTTCTATTTTCTTGACCAATTGCGATGCTTGCTTGTAGAAATAAATCAATTTCGATTTCACCAAGGCTCATCAATTGTATTATAAATTCAATGTACGGCTAATTTTTTTTTTAAAAAAAACAATGCACGACTAAGCACATACTTAATAGTGGTCTATTTGGCTGCGCTGTTTGTAAGACTAGGACAAACACGATATCCACAGAAAAAAAACAAAAGAATGGTATATTATTTTCTCCTCCACTGACGAGATAGCATCCCCTTCTCCTCCTCCGCGTTGCCTCTCTTTTCTCATCCTCTGTTGGTGCAACCACCTCCCCTTCCTCCTCCTCCACTGCTGTCGCCTACTCTAGCTCTAGATCTGGTGACAAAGGGGTCGACGCTATGACGACAGGCTCACCACGCCCCCAGATGTAGAGAGAGGCTAGAGAAGTGTTGGTCTGACAGTAGGCGGCGGCGGAGGGAGGAACGGGCGAGGTAGTGGCGCTATGAATGTTAGGATGGACAGGATGGTAGCGACGGGTCGGGAAGGGGAAGACAACGGCGCAGCAAGATCGTTGTTGGCCCCCTATGGTAGAGGAGGGAGTGGGGGGTGGAGGAGGGTGAGGAGCTGCTTGAGCTGAAGAAAAGAATGGAGAGGAGGGGGGTTATGGTGGGGTAACAATGAGGTGGGAGATGGGGAGGGCACCGAAGATGAGAGGGAGGGGAGAGGGAGTGGCCAGAAGGCAAATCTGTTGGATTGGGGTCCAATGTTGTGTAGTTGCTCTTATACGCATATTGGTTTCTACCGTGCATTTATACTTGCTGATGCAGCATATATACATTATATTCTGTTTCATGGGTTTTGGATGTTTTTTGGGATCAAGGAAGTTTCCTTTTAGTCGGATGGCCTTCATATGAAGCATGCAAGCCCTGTCAGAGGTGCAGTCTCTTTTCATTTTTTTCGCCCACTTTTAAACTTTTTGTAACAAAATAAGATTAAAGGAATAAGTTCTTCTCATATACTTTAATGTAATTTTTGTTGAACCATCGGAAAAAATTTGTAAGGTTTTTCGGTCGTAATTTGCTTTTGAATTTTTTTGGTCTAATTGTTTCGATAAATTGCCTCAGCTACTTGTTGTGATAATGATACATGGGGCCCAAAGACCACATTTTGGAGACATAATGTGTGCTATGTAATTTGCGAAACTTTCACTTTTGGCCGTGATACAAATAAAAATTTCCCATTCCTTCATATTCATATGGTAGCTTAAATTATTACCATGTTTTTAATGGTTGAACCAAATCTTCATAAACTACATGCGCACACATGACCAACCTGCACTTTGTTAGAAATAATAATGTTGAGAGACCATGTGAGAAGGTCCAGAATTATTGCGATGCACCATTGTCAACGTATGTGGAGTCAAAATTCAAATTTGAGAAAGATTTGGATTTTTAGTTTGTGGTTCAGCTCTTGGCACAGTAGTCTAAATGGCCATGCACAGCGGTCAGACCAGCTGTCCTATGATTTTTGGCACCGTGTTATGAAGTTTGGGAATTTGGTTGAGTATTGGGTCAATTGGTCCTGAGTCAGTGTATTCTTGTTGCATAAAGCATGTTTGAGTTAAAGTGGGTTAAGTTATGAAGAACTTATATCCAAAAATGATTTTTTGGTTTTTGGACATACAGAGAAGTTTGGAGTCAACTATAGTCAACGACGAGGACCATGATTATGCTCATAGTGGAGCCAAGGTCCAGAATGGTTAAGATTGCTGGGTGAGATGGTTGATCTCAGGTATGTATAGGATTAAGTATAACTGACTAGAGTGAGGTGAATAGGAGGTTTTTAAATTGTTTTGGCTAAATTACAAATTTTAACAAGTAAGAGCTTAAACAAAAATCTTTTACATAATTAAGGCCTACATGTTGTAGGTTTCACTAAGACACCACAAGTAATGTCAATACTAGATACATTTCTAGATATACAATTTAGTTCAATATAAGTGCTAGAAATGCAAGTACAAAAATTAAAGACAAAGAAATAAACCACAATGGAGACATGCGATGCTTTTCTCATGGTATCGAAAACTTGTCGGTCTTCACTAGTATACATTGAGGTAGGCCCAAACGTATTGGACCAGTTTTACGAATTTAGCCTAAAGACCTCAAGTCCACTAAGGCTGCTCTTCCTCCACTCCGAAGATGGCGAACACCACATCATTCACAAACAAATCTTTACAACTTTCTTTGAAGAGATCACCGCACAAACTTTCTCTAAGACATCTAGATGTCGGCAAACACTAAGAGTAATAAGTCACAACGTTTGCTTGAATGTTTCTTAAGTGCCATAAGGATTAACAAATGATGCAACACACTTGAATACTCTCAACAACCACAATATTTGTAAATGGAGTAAATGTGTTGGAGATTGTCTAGCAAGACCTCAAGAGCATTGAATGAATGGCCAAGAGTGCTAAGAGAGCTCACTTGCTGCTGGTGGTGAGTATTTATAGTCTCCACCCACCAGGATAACTATTGAGATCAAATTCCCCAAAAGTCAACAAATGTGGTACTACTGCCATGTAGTGGTTAGTACTACCGCACTGACTATTCAATGGCTATTTAAGGTTCGTTAAATGCACAAAAACTAGATGTTACTTCAAATATCGGTAGGACTGCCCTCACAAGGTTCGGTAGCACTGATCGGGTAGTAGTACCACACCTCAGCTGCGGTAGTATTGATTTCCAAAGGAGAGAAAATCTCCAAAACATGCTTCTCTAGAGATTAGCTATTGCCAAATAAATTTTGGTACTATCGATTTTTGGTAGTACTACCAAGCATGCAGTCATATTGATTTACGATACTACCGCACAACATATGCAGTAGTACCAATTTAAGGAATGCCAAAGGAATACCTCTCTGCAAATTAGCTACCGGCATTTAAAAGCCGGTAGTACCTATCAACTATACTATTGTCAAAGACGTGTGGTCATACTAGTTTCTACAAGGAAAATCAGAGAGAGTTCCAAAAGAAATCCAAATGCATGCATGAACACTTAATTGATTCAAGTGGCACAAGTTAAGCATCAAGCTACTAGCTTTGACCCCTCTTTATAGTACTGTACTAATCTACAAATCCGGTCTTTTTATCCTAACACCGAGACAGGAAAAATGCTATAAAGAGGTCTTTTGACTACAATTTACCTTTGCCTTGAACTTTATCTTGATCCTGTCACTCTTTGATCACTTTTGCATGCCTTTTTTGTGATGATTTTTATCTTGATCCACATCA
Organism: Melocanna baccifera; assembly: GCA_036346265.1. Taxonomy (NCBI): domain Eukaryota; kingdom Viridiplantae; phylum Streptophyta; class Magnoliopsida; order Poales; family Poaceae; genus Melocanna; species Melocanna baccifera. The sequence continues at coordinate 16,816,914 of CM070693.1, forward strand.
CTCTTTGATCACTTTTGCATGCCTTTTTCATGACATCATCAAACTCAAGAACTAAACCTTTTAATCATCTCAATAGACAAGTTAGTCCATTTAATCATTGCCATCATTAATTATCAAAATCATTTTTAGGGGACTAGATGCTTTCAATTTCTCCCTTTTTGGTAATTGATGATAACCTAGACAATATGAATGAATTTCAGGTTTGAATATACATCAAGTTTGAGAACAAGTTGCATATTCTTGTTTTGAATTTTGATTAGCAATTAATTCTTGAGATGAGCTCAAAGGACATAAAGAATTAGTTGCTTTTGAAGTTAATCAACAAATAAACAAAACTCCCTCTAAACATGTGCATATGGATTCATGAAGTGATTTTCATGCACATATGTGTATTTTTAGAAAACTTTGATGGAGTTTACTTTATTTATTAAATTTGTGGAAGCATGTTAGTATGATATGCATGGAATATTTGAGCAATGTAAATCAATTATGAGATAAACAATCATAAGATAAACAAGATATTAGCATAATCTTGAGAATTTAGCAAAAGTAACATTGTAGCATAGTACCAAGTTACAAGTAAATCAATTACGAGATGGGCAATAAATAGATAAACAAGATACTAGCATAATCATGACAATTAAGCAAAAGTAACATTGTCACATAGTACTAAGTTAGAAGTTCAACAGAAATGCACATAACCAAAAGATAAGTCCAAATATAGATAGCTGTAAGATAGCATAGATCTTGAAGCTTCATTCATCATTCTTGATTTCTTCTCCCCCTTTGGCATCAAGAACCAAAACCCACTAGTAGGGGAATGGACCACAATGGCGATGGTGGCGATAGTGAAGTGGCAAAGAATGTTGCACCAGCTGCGAGGTTGTCGAGGAGGATGGACACTCAAGAGCACTCACGTGCTAATAGTTCATCTCGAACTAAGCATCCCGAATCGCCATAAGATTAGAGTTGATATAAGTCAAGGCTTGAAGCATGGGATCTAAAGCTTGAACTTGCTCATGGGCTTGACGAGGGGAGTCCACTTGCACATACTCTTGCTCTTGCACTTGAGCAGGAGGAGAGACCAGAGGTCCTTACCTTGGCTTGTAAGGCTTGTGTATTGTCGGTCGTGCTTCACAAAAGTGAGTCTTCCTTATGATTAAAGTAATGATATAGGAAGCATAATAAATACGCTTGACCCTATCATTCTTGGACGATGCTATCTTTCTTATGATAAAGTCGACTACATCAAACTTGCGTCCTTGTATGATGTAATTGATGATATTCTAAGCATGCCCACAAATAGCATTGAAGTTTATGCTCTTTAGGAAGAAAGTATGACTGATGACACAGTTGATCAAACTTGGCAAACGAAGAAGTCTCGTGAGCTTCCCGGGTTTATATCTCACATTCTCATCATAAAAGTTACACCATACCTGGAATCGAAGTGCTCCACTAGAATAAACCTTTTCATGTGAGCTTGAGTATATCTTTAGAGCTTGCTCAAAGTCGGCCTTTGATGCTTCCACTCTTTGTGTTCCCGTCATCCACACCTCGTCATCAAAATTCGGGGGGACATAGAACGTGGCATAAAATTGTGTAATCATATTCTCTTGGTAGTCACATTTTAGTGCCACAATGTCTTGTAAACCCGCTACATGGAAGAGACAATATGCGCAAGCAAATCGATCAAGAGAGTTTAAGTGCGCCCAATCCACATACTTATAGTCCGCAAACTACCAGTGGTGATTGTAGAGTTGGGTGTATATTTCTTGTCGGAACCTTGTGTATAATCTTGGATCGATAGAACTTGTTGGCTTCTCAAATTGGTTTGGATGGCGAAGAAGATCATAATTATCACTTGTGATTTGCATGAGGTTAATCTTGCACCCTTCAGCCTCGTCATGTCCTCATCATCATCATCATCATCATCATCATCATCATCATCATCATCATCATCATCATCATCATCATCATTTACTTGAGAATAGTCCTCATCCTCTTCATCATTATCACTTTCCTCTTCGTCTTCATGTTCTTGTGCTTGCCTTGAAGATTAATCTCAATCTCTTGCTCTCATTGCTTGTAAGAATGAGTCTGTCTCTAAGTCACTGTCTTCTCTAGCAACTGGAATTGCTCTTGAAACTAATTTTCGAGAAGTTGCCTTGTGGCGAGAAGAAGATGGAGTTGTTGGAGTCGCTTAAGATTCATAGCGATCCTTCGGTTCTTGCACACTGAGCTTTTAGTCTTTACCATGGTTGATGGATCAACGAGAAGTAGATTAGGACATGGTAGGACAAAATTGGAGTAAGAGTGCATAAAAGTCCAATATTTCTCTACTGAAGCGGTAGCACACCGGAACTACTAGAGGGTAGTAGTACCTCATTGCCTTGGGCGGTAACCCGTAGGGAATTCTTAGGGCATTGACCAATCATGCTTTTAGCTAGTATTTGGCATCAATAAATTCATGGAATAGACATTATAAGTCATCAAAAACCATTTTCAATCTTTTTGCCAAAAGAAATTGATTAAATCATGTACATTTTACTTTTAGCCCTAGAAAAGGAATGGATAGCAAACTTGAGGAAAGAGAGAGTTTCCACCAAGGATTACCTAGGGGAATGGATGAGAAATGTTACCAAACACTGAGGAATGTTTGCGCTTGAACAATCCCTTGATTTCCTTAAGGATTTGAAGTTGGAATTTTAAGGAAGTTGAGAAAGGAGAGAGACTTTGAGATTTAGTGGTTTTTTGAGGAAATTGGCTGACTGGACCATAGTGAAGAGAAGGAAAGAGGATAACAAGTCAGCCACAACCATTTCTGGGACCACCAGTCAGGAGCGATAATACTATGCTTGGGGCATGGTAGTACTGGACTGCTATACTATCGACGCTATACTCACAGCAGTACCCTTTTTTTTTTTGAAGAATCAGGGGCTAAACAGGGATGCAAATGATCCTTATGCCACACTCAAATAAATGCTTTTTAGGATAATTATGAATGGGATAGACAATGAAAGCTCAAATAACATAGTTTTTTTTTATCAAGTTGAGGATTTTTGAGAAAGTTTTTAAAAAAGATTTCACAAGGATTTCACAAACTCCCAATGAGAGCAAATAACATGAGGCATGAGTTCAAGCAACATTAGCATAATCTATGACATTTAACTCATTCTTTAACTTACAAAATCGGCTCTTATCTAATGGTTTGATGAAGGTATCAGCTAATTGATCTTCGGTCTGTATGTGGCTAATGGTGATATCACCTTTGCTCATATCATTTCTCAAGAAATAATGGCGGATATCTATATGCTTGGTTCTTGAGTATTGGACTGAGTTATTGGCTATCTTCATAGCACTATCATTATCACATAAAAGAGGAATTCTTTTAAATTCAATTCTAAAATCCATCAATGTTTGTCTCATCCTTAGCAATTGAGCAAAATAATTACCCACAGAAATGTATTCGACTTTAATAGTGGATAGGAATACAAAATTTTATTTCTTAGATAACCATGAAACTAAATATCTTAATAGTTGGTAACTATCCGATGTACTTTTTCTATCCACTTTGTAACCCGTATAATCAAAATCTGAATATCCAATTAAATTAAATTTAGCACATTTAGGATATCACAAATTGATTCAAGAGGAATGCTTTAAATATCTTAGAATTATTTTCACAGTCACTAAATGTCACTCTTTAAGTGATGCTTGAAATCTTGCATACATGCAAACACTAAACGTAATATTGAGTCTAGATGCGGTATGATAAAGCAAACTATGAATTATAGATCTATAAAGCTTTAAATCTACTGGGTTACCTCCCTTATTAAGGTTGAGATGAGCGTTGGTGGCCATGTGATTCTTGATGAGCTTGGTGTCCCCCATGCCAAATCTTTTAAGTAGATCCTTCACATATTTGGTTTAGCTCACGAACGTCCTATCTTTGAGTAGTTTGATTTGAAATCCAAAAAAGTAGCTAAGTTCTCTGATCATGGACATTTCAAATTCTTTAGACATCATATCACTAAAGTCCTTACAAAAATCTTGGTTAGTAAACCCAAAGATAATATCAACATAAATTTAGCAAATAAGGAAATCATTATCTATTACTTTAGTAAACAATATTGTTTGAGACCATATGGCGACTTGGAGAGTTTATATATCTGGTTTGATTTATTTGGATCCTCAAAACTAGGCGATTGTTCAACAAATACTAGTTTGGCTATTCTACTATTTAGAAATGCACTTTTGACATTCATTTGAAATTTTTTTTAATATCAAAACATGATACAAAAGTAAGTAAAATACGAATAGATTCAAGTCTAGCTACAGGAGCAAAGATTTCACTGAAATCTAAACCTTCAACTTGTGTGAATCTTTGAGTTACCAATCTATCACTGTTTCTTACCACAACTCCACTCTCATCTTGCTTATTCCGAAAGATTCATTTTGTGCCAATGATATTGTGTTTGTTGGGTCTTTTGACTAACATCGAAACGTTGTTTTGGATGAAGTTATTAACTTCTTCATGCATTGAGTTCACCCAATTCGGATCTTCACGTGCTTCATCTACTTAGCATTAGCTATATATGTGCTAACTAAAACAAACTAGTCTATTTCTCTATTGATTGCTCTCTTCACTAATTTATGCATGCATCTCATACATGACATATCAATGGACATCTTATCTTACAGCTAGCAATATATATTACTTAATTAGGTGATTTGCCATCCTTTTACAACTAGTCAAGTAATCAAATCTAAGTTTAATTCCTTGTTGCACTGCTTTACCGCACGCCAAAGACATGAAACATCAAGTGGCTCAGAAGACATGGTCAGCATGCATGTCCTCGATCACTGCTGCCCCATGTATACATCTCTAATATAATTGCCTGCTCATGGCTGGTTAATTAGCTAATGTCGGTCCACACGGTAGCATGCGTGGTTGATTAGCTAATGTCGGTCCACACGGTAGCATGCCTGGTTGATTAGCTAATGTCGGTCCACACGGTAGCATGCATGGTTGAAATTTGCGAAAACTTTATTGAAATTTGCTGTCGAGGACAGCGATTGGTTCGTCCGGGGGTTTGTCACGAGCTGAAGGCAGCCATGCATGAGGGGGCTCCTACCTACTGCTGTGACAAAGTTCATTCAGCTAATTAACATCTCGATCATACAATTGAAACCTCAGAAAATTCGAAAGACTAACAGTGTGTGTAAACGTACTAATTTCTAAGGATTAACAAAGTTCATTCAGCTAATTATTAACATCTCGTACAATTCAAGCCTCAGAAAATTCAAAGGATTAACAGTGTGTGTGTAAACGTACTAATTTTTCCACACTTGAACTTCCTGTACGCACGCAGGAGCGCACACTTTTGGGCGGGTGCAGTATCAGTTCACGCGGGAGAACTGCACGGCGGAGAACCTCGACCAGGCCACCCCCAACGTGTTCGACAACATCACAACAAGTACTACGGCAACCTCCTGCGCGGCCGCGCCCAGCTCACACACATCTTACGTATATTATTAGTAGTATATATACACGTATAATAGAGATATATACTATATGTACATCCGTTCAAATACACTACTAATACTCGTTTGCGACGACATGCGTGCTGCCTGCATGGGTACGTACGTACGTGCTTGTGACGTGTCGTCGTCGTGCAGAGGTCGGAGGAGTGGATGAGAGAGCGAGCGGGTCAGCTCATCGAGGACGTGCGCCGGATGTTCGAGGCCGGCAAGGGTGCCATGAGCGTGGCCGGTGCGGTGACGTTTGTGGACACGCTCGAACGTCTCGGCGTAGACAACCACTTCCGTGAGGAGATCGCCGCGGCGTTGAGCCGTGTCCGCGGCGAGGAGGCACCGGAGTCTGGCTGCTCCGAGCATGACCTCCACGCCGTCGCCCTTCGGTTTCGTCTACTTAGGCAGCACGGGTTCTGGGTATCTGCAGGTACGTAGCTACGTACGTACAAGCTGAGCTAACGGATCGTCCTTCTAAGCACGGATCGAGTACATGCTTTTTGCTTCGCGCGTTCACTGCCACGCTTTGCTATATTCAAGTTAACAGTCGATTTTTCAAAAGAAAACTTTCTGTAAAACCCTTCTAACCCCTCCCACTACTACAGAAAGACTAATACTAGACGTCAAATTACAGACGGCTTTGTGAAACCGTCTGTGATGTATACTATCACAGACGGTTTTAATTTGGAGACGTCTGTGCTGCTGAAGAAGTATCACAGACGGTTTTTCAGTAAAAACCGTCTGTGATACTGGACTATCACAGACGGTTTTTAGTTAAAAATCGTCTGTGATAATCTGGAATATCACAGACGGTTTTTACTGAAAAACCGTCTGTGATATTGGACTGTTCTCTTCATCGTAGCCTCCATTTTTACTTCTATTGTTTTCTGCTATGTTCTCTGCTATTGTAATGGTGGACTATAATCTTGTGATGTTGTAATGGTGATTGTAATCTTATGATGTTGTAAGGGTGGATTGTAATGGAAATAAAATATTCTCTGCTATGTTTGATATTGTATTTGCTTGTTTTCAAAAAGCATAGCTAACATTTCCTGATGCTACTTGAAAAATAAAAAAAATAGGTATAGAATGAGCTATCATAGACGGTTTTGTAGTATAAACCGTCTGTGATCACACATCACAGACGGTTATAAGTTTAGAACCGTCTGTGATGTGTGAGTGTCACAGATGGTTCTAAAATAGAATCGTCTGTGATACTCACACATCACAGACGATTCTAAACTTAGAACCGTCTGTGATGTGTGATCACAGACGGTTCTATATATAGAACCGTCTATGATAGTGTATTTCACAGACGGTTCTAGTTACAAACCGTCTGTATTGTATTTATCACAAACGGCTCACAAACCGTCTGTAATAACTTTCGATTATCACTGACCCATAAATTCAGACGGTTCAAAAAACCGTCTGTGATGACGTTTTAGAACCGTCTGTGATGATGATTTCTGTAGTAGTGTCCGTTCTTACGTTTTAGAATACATACGGTCAAACTTATACACCATTAATTGACAAATAATAGACAAAGTTTGTTAGATTTGTCTATCAGTAGATTTATCATTAAAAAATGTTCTCATATATATATCATCATATTTTTATTAACATGTAATTAGAAAAAGTAGTGGTCAAACATGTGTATTGGATCAGAGATGATATCAATGTCTAATTAAAATTATAACTAAAAAACAAGAGTGCGTGTTGGATAAGTAACATATGTGTGTATTATATTGACATTTTTTAACATTTATTTCGTTGATTTTTATTTCACATACTATCCATGCATTTCGAAACAAAGCATGCTGCATCGATCTGATAACAAATATAATCAAGAGTTTTTAATTGGTGTGCATGCAAATGTGTTCAACAAGTTCAAAGATGACACAGGTGGTTTCGACACAAGATTAAGCAGTGACCCGAGGTGGCTGCTGAGGTAACTTGTACAATGCTGCACACATGGCGACACTGTAACGCCTCTGTTTTTGGGAATAGGGGCATCGTATGTCCCGCAACAGCCCAGAGGTTCTGTTGCGGACAGAGGTAGTATTAAGCCTGCTCACGGATATTTAACAAGGGTTAGTTTGACAAAAATAAGATCTAGTGGTCTATTTTAACAGTTTTATGGGCGTCCAAGTCCAAAATATAACTTACAATCAGAAGAACCAAAGAAAACTTCCACAGAAACACTTGGGTGCACTCGCAACCCTAACCCGAACACTTGCAATGCAGTTTCTTCTTTTGGTATCTGAGGTGGTGAAATTATAGCAAGTTTGAGTACAACCAACAGTACTCAGCAAGTTACAATGGTAAAACTTAATTTACTAAATGCATGGAATTTCCAAGGAAGGGAGTATACTGGTTTTATTATTTTATTTGGATGCAGTTTTATTTGTAAACAGTTTAAAACAGTAAAACAATTACACTAGTTAAGGAAAGAGGTCTTGAACATTATTTCTTGAATTACACAGTTTAAAACATCGGAAAACTACTTATGCCTTGCTACTGGCGTATTCGAATACAATTTATTTTCACTCTGCAGAGTAGTTCAGCTTTACCCACAAGATTTTTCAATTACTAATGTCATGCAATTTACACGCTCTGCTAGTGTGCGACTGAATTGAGAAAACAAGATCTTTCGCTGCTCAATTTACTATATAGACCCTACCCGATAGGTTATGATCTTCGCTAAACTGAGTATCCACTGGCCAATGCGAAACGCGGCCGCCCAAGTCCGTGAAGACCAACCGTTGTGTGTACGGCGATAACACGCCCATACCACACCTCAAAACTCCTATAGGGGTTTAATTAAAGTTAGCAGTTACCGGATCAGGATTGACAGTTCAATACTTGTGGTTAATCGGTCACTGTGCTCTATACTCAGCATAAGGGTCTAGTCCTTATATTTTCTCCTGAGACTGCCAACCACGACCGGGTCCTGTCCAATACTTGTACCGACACCCGTCTGCTGCACTCTCCACCCTACGGTAGTGTTGTGGACTCATCCACTATAGGACACTCCACGGCTTCCGCCCTACCCTAGACATTTTAAAATATGTTTTACCAATGAACTACCAAGTCACGTGATAGCTCGTTATTTTATGTGAGTATATGTGATGATTATGTACACTTTAATTTAATAATACTAGGGTTGTCAAGGTGAATATTGCCTTAAAGTAAAGTAGGGCAATTTACAGTGGTAGGACATAACTAAATGTATCATGTCATTCTAACATTTATTTGTAATCAGATAAATTGAGCAATTAACATTAATGGAAATAGCATAAATAAATAGTATGGAATTTATGGGTTCAACATGCTCAAAAACATGGAATTTGCCTTGCAGATCGATGACCACAACAATCTCGTAAACTTTGGAAGGTTGCCCGGGGCCTTGGACGGTCGCTTCGGAAACTAGCGCAAACACAAGAAATAACAATCAATTACGTGCTTGCCTCTAATCATGCGAGGAGAAAAATAAAGTAAATAATCTACGAAAAAGAAATAAACGCAATAATTATTCAAATGGCTTGGGTATGAATTTTTGGAAGTGGAGTTTGGAGTAATAGACATCAGAAATGAATTCAGGGCGTCGAAACGAGTCAAATGGGCTATTTTTGGTTATTTTTTTGCTCTGGAAAAATGGAAAAGTATCACTGCTACAGTGCAGCACAGTGCTGGCTCGGCCCAATCCTTGCGCGGGAATGCGCGACGGGGTTTAAACGGCAACGTGGGTCGATGGGTGCGGCCCCACTTCACGCGCACGCGACCAAGATGGCCTAAGCGCACGGCGCTCAGTTGCGGCTGCCGTCCGATTGAGTGGGAGCGGCTGAGGTGGAGCCACGTCGCCGACCCCGAGGGTCTTCTTCCACCTTCGGCCAAGCGCGGAGGCGGGAACATGGGCGCGCTTCTTCCTACAATTCGGCCTCGCGAGAGGGCTCCCGCGGCCACGGCAAGCCCCAAAGGACTCAGGGGAGTATGGTGATCTCATTCTTGAGCTCGAATCGGCATGAGAGTTCAAGGGGATGGTCACGGGCGAGGGAGAGTAAGGTGGGTGAGGTGGCGGCTCGGAGGAGTTGTGGAAATGCTCAAGGGAGAAGGGCTACGGTTTCACCATCCTTGAGGGTTGAAGATCAATGGAGAGGTGCGGGATTTGCTCGGGAAAGGCTCGTGGAGGGTGCCCACGGAGAGGGGTGGCAGCTGGAGAAGGGGGTGCACGGTGCTAGGCCGGTGGGGGCACTCTTACCCGAAATTGGCTTGGGCTTTGTGGTTATAGTGCTATGGTGGTGCTCAGGGAGGAAGCAATCGGATTTTGGTCCGGTGAATCTGTGGGATGGATCGGAGGCCTACCGAGACTAGGGAGAGCAGCGAGGGAGAATGAAATTGGACTGGTTGGAGGGGAGTATGAGGGTAGTGCAATGCTATCCGTGGCCTCAATTGAATTTTAGAGCTCGGGGGAAGCAAAGGGGCCATGGAGTGGGGCGGGAGTTGCTGACGCACGGGGGGGGGGGGGGTTCCTTAGGAGGCATGGGCAGCCATACAGGTTGGCGAACGGCCCTTGCACGGCTTAGCAGGGAAAAGACTGCTCGGCATGGGCGGAGACGAGCGGGCGGTTGGAGAGGAGCGTCGCATGGCGGAAACGCCGCTTCGACCACTGGGCGTGCGGGAGCAGCTGAGGGCAATTGGGGGAGCTGACGCGGAAGTAGGGACCACCCTGGCGGTGCTGACGCGGCGAGCACGTCGGGGGAGCTGCGGCATGGGCGCGGGTGAGATGCGCGGGCGTGGCGTCAACGTAGAGAGGAGGGAGGTGGTTTCCGCCGGGCGCCAGCGAGATAGGGAGGCGGGGAACCAAGGGGAGGAGTGATTAGGGGGGTTAAGGGAGGATTAGGAAAGGGTTAAGGGTGGTTTAGGGAGCAAATAAAAATTAACAGGAACTCAGTTTCATTCTGAAATTTTGGGTTGTTTCAACCTACCTCCCTTAAAAAAATCTCGTCCTCGAAATTCACCCAGATTAAAATTTGGGATAAAAACAAATTTGTTATAGTTTTGATTCCTTTCCTTTAATATTGCTCATCATGCGGGAGAGCATTATGCTGCATCTGTTGACTGGCGTGTCTGTTGGTATTTTCTTTCTGAACTGCATCCAAATCCTTATGTCTTCATAATATCTTGTTCTGAACATAGGTGGCCTTCATCTTTGGGAAAAAATGATTTTCTTTGAAATTACATGCAACACTATAGTCTTGGTTGGCTCGCTCGACTGGTAGAGAATGTGTTGCTTTAGTTACTCAATTTGTGCCCCTTCCATGGCTTTATGTTCTTTTACAATTTTGGAAGTTTGTAGTGAAATCCTCGTCAATGTCTTCTTATCTTCATTTTGAGACAGGTAAGGGTTGCAACAATCCTTGTAGACCTTGATGACTTACCACTACTTTCTGGCACATATTAAAGCATATCATGCGCTCTGTGATTTCTTTCTTCGTATTATATCTTTATTCTCCTTGGGGTATATAGTGAACTTTGAAAAGTAAGTTCCTTTCTCTTGTAGTTGTGAAGGGTATTTTGGTGTAATGATCATACCATGATATGCCCCTCGTTTTATGGCATCTGCTATGACACTTGGTGTTTCTGAGTGACAACAAAATCTATGTGACAGTTCCTGTATATCACCCTTGTCGTATATCCTACCTCACTATCTTCTTTATGAATTGGTTGATGTGTCCCACTGATTCGTCATAGTTTCCTTTGCATGTTAATATCCCTTATAAACTCCTTTAGTATCCCTTAGGACGTGTCTTATTCGTTTTGTGCCAGTATCCTGCAGGTCGTGATTTCACCATATTACGACATTCCGAGTTTATACATAAGATTGAGTTGGTCCCTCGCCAGAGTCTAATCATTGCATGTAGCTATTTAAAGCTTCTTCCTCAGCACGTTCTCAATACAATTTGATGTCAGGAGTTAGACTCGCTGTAATTGATTTTGATACAATACAAACCTTTTATTCCGTACATCTTTATACAAACAGCTTACATATACTTACATAGTCTTTTCTACATATCTTAGTTTTCAAGTACATTACTTGAAAACATTTTCATACAAAAGTGGTATAAAGTAGGTTTTGCTCCTTTTCGTGTCCCATACTAGAGACGTGCGACAATTTCATGTCATCTTTTAGTACTTGGTTACTTCTCTTTCTATTCTAGCTTTCTTAAAAGTGGTGTCCTTCTCCATTGGCGGTTGAATTGATGTTGATGCTTGTGCTCTTGCTTGTGTTTTGACCATTTCCTTGGGTAAGGACCATATTGGACATTTGTCACGGTAATGTCCATTCTGCTGGCAGTGAAAACAAATTATTTCACCTGGAGTCGGGGGTTCATCCATTTTATGAACTTTTACGTGCCTGGATATTTCTTCTTTTATCCAGAGAGCTCGATCAACTAGAGTCCGCAAATCTGGAAAGTTGGTAGTCGTGATATGGTGTTTTACATTTGACCGTAGACCTTTTACAAAGTGTTTCATTCTTTTGGCTTCGGTGTTAACATCTTTTTGAGCATACTGTGAGAGATAATAAAATTGTTGCAAATATTCTATAATAGATTTCTTTCCTTGTCGAAGGAGAAGAAACTCCTAATATTTTTCTTGGGCCACTTTAGAAGAGATGTGGGTCTTACGAAACTGCTTCACAAACTCTTCCCATGCGATATTATTCTTATCTGGGTACATCCATTGAATAGTATTCCACCAGTTAATGGTTGGTCCCGTTAGCTGATATGCAGTGAACATAACTTTTTTCTTATCTGTACATTGGATGGCGTCCATTCTCTTTTCAATTTCTTGTGCACTCAGTGGTTTTGTTGATGACGAGAATTGAGGTGGTTGAGTCTTCAGAAAGGTTGCAAACTTGAATGCTGTTGTATCTGATACTGTCATTGCTCCTTCTGGTGGCATCGTTGCCGTAGCCAACTGTTCTAGCTAGTATCTCTATTTGTTTCTCCAATATCTTGGCCTGTTCCTGATGGTACTCAATCTGATCTCCCTTCATGGTGGCTAGGATTTCCATTGTACTGAGTTGTCTGTTTGGATTTTCCTTCTTCATTTATTGAGCTGCTAGATCTTTTGTTTATCAGTAACTCTTCATTCCGTGGGAACCAAATCTTTTAGGAATTAGTCTACAAAATTTTTGGACTTAGCAAGGGAAAGTAAGAATGAAATAGGGTGAGGGTAAAAAGAAAGTAGGAGAGGAACAGAGTGAGACTAAATGCAATCAGAAATTTGCATTTAATTTCTTTGATATTTTGAGTCTGATAAGTAAGGGGAGAATAAAAGAGACGAATATAGGTAAGGTTCAAGACGAAAGGGGGTGGAAGTGAAAAACTTTTTAACATAATCTTATTTAAAATCAGAAATTTGTTTTGCACAAATTGCTTATGAAACAGCCTAACTGGCCAATAGTGCAATTTGGCTATTATTACAATCAGAGAAATTCGACTACTTTAAATGGTCTTTCCCCGTTGCATCAAGGAAATCGAACGGGTATTATTATCTAACTATTCGAACGGCGACCTTGCAACTTTTTGAAAGGAAAAGTTTTGTTCGGGGTATCTGCACTATTCTTCGCAACACCATCCTTAACATTCTTTGACTAAAGTTAGTTTTTGTTTAATTTATCAATACCTACAGCAAGAAATCAGTCTACACGTCTATACGTGTTTTTGAGATTTTTTACAAACTCAAAAGAAAAACATTTTAATGCATGTCTAAGAGAGATGAGGTAGAAATAGGAAAGGCGAGACAGCAATAGTACTTATGGTTTTCGTAATTCTTTTGTATTTTAAAAATGGAGGTTTGAAAACTGTATTCTTATCGTAACCAGATCTATACCTAGGTTTACAAACTACAGCCAAGCCTGCTCTGATACCATTCTGTAACACCCCCGTTTTTGGGAATAGGGGCATCGTACGCTCTGCAACAGCCCAGGGGTTCTGTTGCGGACAGAAGTAATATCAAGCCTGCTCACGGACATTTAACAAGGGTTAGTTTGACAGAAATAAGACCTAGTGATCCACTTTAACAATTTTATGGGCGTCCAAGCCCAAAATATAACTTACAATCAGAAGAACCGAAGAAAACTCCCACAGGAACGCCTGGGTGCAGTCGCAACCCTAACCCGAACACTTGCAATACACTTACTTCTTCTGGTATCTGAGGTGGTGGAATTATAGCAAGTTTGAGTAGAACCAACAGTACTCAGTAAGTTATAATGGTAAAACTTTATTTACTAAATGCATGGAATTTTCAAGGAAGGGAGTATACTGATTTTATTATTTTATGTAGATACAGTTTTATTTGTAAACAGTTTAAAACAGTAAAACAATTAGACTAGTTAAGGAAAGGGGTCTTGAACATTATTTCTTGAATTACACAATTTAAAACAATTATTTCTTGCTACTGGATTCACCCATCAAACACAGCTTCATTAACCAGAAGCACGGCGTATTTGAATATAATTTATTTTCACTCTGTAGAGTTGCTCAGTTTTACCCACAAGATTTCTCAATTACTAATGTCATGCGATTTACATGCTCCGCTAGCGTGCGACTGAATTGAGAAAATAAGATCTTTCGCTGCTCAATTTACTATATAGACCCTACCCGATAGGTTATGATCTTCGCTAAACTGAGTATCCACTGGCCAATGCGGAACGCGGCCGCCCAAGTCCGTGAAGACCAACCATTGTGTGTACGATGATAACGCGCCTATACCACACCTCAAAACTCCTGTAAGGGTTCAATTAAAGTGAGTAGTTACCAGACCAGGATTGACGGTTCAATACTTGTGGTTGAGCGGTCACTGTGCTCTATACTCAGCATAAGGGTCTAGTCCTTATATTTTCTCCTTAGACTGCCAACCACGACCGGATCCCGTCCGATACTTGTGCCGACATCCGTCTGCTGCACTCTCCACTCTAGAGTAGGGTTGTGGACTTATCCACTACAGGGCACTCCACGGCTTTCGCCCTACCCTAGACATTTTAAAATATGTTTTACCAGCGAACTACCAAGTCACTTGATAGTTCGTTATTTTATGTGAGTATATGCGATGATTATGTACACTTTAATTTAATAATAGTAGGGTTGTCAAGGTGAATATGACCTTAAAATAAAGTAGGATAATTTACAGTGATAGGACATAACTAAATGTATCATGTCATTCTAACATTTATTTGTAATCAGATAAATTGAGCAATTAACATTAATGGAAATAGCATAAATAAATAGTATGGAATTTATGGGTTCAACATGCTCAAAAACATGGAACTTGCCTCGCGGATCGATGACCACAACAATCTTGTAGACTTCAGAAGGTTGCTCGGGGCCTTGGATGGTCGCTTCGGAAACTAGCGCAAACACAAGAAATAACAATCAATTCCGTGCTTACCTCTAATAAAGCGAGGAGAAAAATAAGTAAATAATCTACGAAAAAGAAATAAACACAATAATTATTCAAATGGCTTGGGTATGAATTTTTGGAAGTGGAGTTTGGAGTAATGGACATCGGAAATGAATTCAGGGTGACGAAACGAGTCAACTGGGCTATGTTTGGTTATTTTTCGGCTCTGGAAAAATGAAAAAGTATCACTGCTACAGTGCAGCACAGTGCCGACCCGGTCCAATCCTTGCGCGGGAACACGCAGCGTGATTTAAACGACAACGTGGGTCGGCGGGCGCGGCCCAGCTTCCCGCGCACGTTGTTGAGATGGCCCAAGCACACGGCGCTCAGTTGCGGCTGCCGTCCGATTGAGTGGGAGCGGCTGAGGTGGAGCCATGTCGCCAACCCCGAGGGTCTTCTTCCACCTTCGGCCGAGCGCGAAGGTAGGGAACATGGGCGCGCTTCTTCCTACAATTCGGCCTTGCGAGAGGGCTCCTGCGGCCACGGCAAGCCCCAAGGACTTAGGGGAGTATGGTGATCTCATTCTTAAGCTCAAACAGCATGAGAGTTCAAGGGGATGGTCGCGGGCGAGGGAGAAGAAGGTGGGTGAGGTGGCGGCTTGGAGGAGTTGTGGAAATGCTCAAGGGAGAAGGGCTGCGGTTTCACCATCCTTGAGGGTTGAAGATCAATGGTGAGGTGCGGGATTTGCTCGGGAAAGGCTCGTGGAGGCTGCCCATGGAGAGGGGTGGCAGCCGGAGAAGGGGGTGCACGGTGCTAGGACGGTGGGGGCACTCTCACCCGAAATTGGCTTGGGCTTCGTGGTTATAGTGCTATGGTGGTGCTCGGGGAGGAAGCAATAAGATTTTGGTCGGGTGAATCGGTGGGATGGATCGAAGGCCTACCAGGACCAGGGGAGAGCGGCGAGGGAGAATGAAATTAGACTGGTTGGAGGGGAGTATGAGGGTAGTGCAACGCTATCTGCGGTCTCAATTGAGTTTTAGAGCTCAGGGGAAGCAAAGGGGCCGTGGAGTGGGGCAGAAGCCGCTGACGCATGGGGGAGAGAGGACAAGGGGACTTCCCTGTGATGCATGGGCGGCCATACAGGTTGGCGAACGGCCCTTGCACGGCTTGGCAGGAAAAAGACGGCTCGGCACAGGCGAAGACGAGCAGGCGGTTGGAGAGGAGCGTCGCACGGTGAAAACGCCGCTCTGACCACTGGGCGCGCGGGAGCAGCTGAGTGCAATTGGGGGAGCTGACGCGGGAGTGGGGACCACCCTGGCGGTGCTGACGGCGGGAGCATCGGGGGAGCTGCGGCATGGGCGCGGGCGGGTTGTGCGGGCGCGACGACAACGTAGAGAGGAGGGAGGTGGTTTCAGCCGGGCGACATACACAATGTAAACGTTCTATGGCTGTTTAATTAAACAAATTGTGCATAACAGGGGAATAACAAAATAACTTGTGATAAATATGTCTACCATCAATATACGTTGTTTTCTTTGTTTAGCATATTTTCATATCATCAAAAGCCGAGGGCGGCTTTTCTTGAAGAAAGAGATGATGATGTGGGTATAGACACACTTAGCACTTTTTGGTTAAATTTGTTATTTGACTAAAAAGAATTATTGAACCGTATTAAATATTATGAGGTGAACTCTAATTTAATTTAGTCTTTATTTATTATATTTGAAGATACGAAACTGCTATTTTATTTAATTATATGTAGGCACATAATTGATTTCTACAAACCTTAAGTGAAGATGTGTTCGGAAGACCCTGGAGAAAGAAGTGTTGCATGTTAGAATAAATGGTACCCTTGTGATGATCTCATTAAGCTGGTCAAAACGGATATAATATTTAATATATTTTGATCTCGGATGAAAAAAGATACGAAGATTGAGGCTCCGCTCATTTGGGATTGGGCTTCTGGTTTCTGGCTTATTTTTTACTATTCTTAAATTTTATCTTTTTCTAGTTTTTTTGGCTTTTTTGTATTTTCTTTTTTCCATAGTTGTTTGTATTGTTCGTGATGGACTAATATATTTTTTTCTATTTTTAGATTTTTTTTAAAAAAATAAGTACACTAAATAAATTACCATCGGCTATGGTGCAAAATAAGTCAGTACAAATTTAAGCATAAACCACTAAAATTCAATCCAACTAAGTGGGCTCGTAAAGTTTCACACACCATACAAGCTCACTGGTCAGTTGGTGGGTCCCACCAACATATGCATAGTCACGAGGAAGCAGGGCAAGATGCACAAAGATTAAATTAAGTATTCAGAGTAGCGCAGTTGAAGTATAAAAATTATTAAAACGATCTTTTCCCTCTACTAGAATAATTTGATATGACGTTATCTACTACTAACTTGTCTACATTCGGGTCCCACTTGCAATATTGGTTTCTAATTATTTTAACCACACATGCATGCAGCAAACCAACCACCCAAACCAAGGAATCTGTCACCATATATAATGTCATGTGTGGATCCTACCATGCTTCCTTGGTGACACAACATACGTGCAAGCACAAGAGGCGAACACACATGAAGCTCGAGTCTGCCTCGTGCGTACTATGGCTGTTACGGACAACTAGGTCGTATTGCCGTTCCTTCGCGCATGTACACACACATGAAGCTCGAGTTTGCCTCGTGCGTACTATATATGGCTGTCACGGACAACTAGGTCGTATATATTGCCGTTCCTTCGTGCATGTACGTACACACACATGAAGCTCGAGTTTGCCTCGTGCGTACTATATATGGCTGTCATGGACAACTAGGTCGTATATATTGCCGTTCCTTCGTGCATGTACGTACACACACATGAACACACATGAAGCTCGAGTTTGCCTCGTGCGTACTATATATGGCTGTCATGGACAACTAGGTCGTATATATTGCCGTTCCTTCGTGCATGTACGTACACCCACATGAAGCTCGAGTTTGCACGTTCCTTCGTGCACGCGACTATCGTCCAAATCGACGAAGCATATATTGCTGCTACGAATAATTTGTAATCCATCAGTTGGATGCTACGGACGCCCCACCTCTATAAATAGAGACCGTCGGAGAGAGCAGGCCACAGCGCGCTACACAGGTTAGTTAAGCATATATTGCGACCAATCGACAAAACTGTGACTTGGTTATAACCGATCGATATGGCTGCGAGCAAGGCGGTCTCTGCTCCTGCTGCTGCGGACTTCCTGCCCTCCGTGTGGGGCGACCACTTCGTCACCTACAACTCTCCCCTCTCACAGGCAGGCAGCACACACACATGC
Organism: Melocanna baccifera; assembly: GCA_036346265.1. Lineage (NCBI taxonomy): Eukaryota > Viridiplantae > Streptophyta > Magnoliopsida > Poales > Poaceae > Melocanna > Melocanna baccifera. The sequence continues at coordinate 16,835,167 of CM070693.1, forward strand.
TACGTATATTACTAGCTAGTAGTATATATACATGTATAATAGAGATATATATATATACTATGTACATCCGTTCAAATACACTACTAATACTCGTTTGCGACGACATGCGTGCTGCCTGCATGGGTACGTACGTACGTGCTTGTGACGTGTCGTCGTCGTGCAGAGGTCGGAGGAGTGGATGAGAGAGCGAGCGGGTCAGCTCACCGAGGACGTGCGCCGGATGTTCGAGGCCGGCAAGGGTGCCATGAGCGTGGCCGGTGCGGTGACGTTTGTGGACACGCTCGAACGTCTCGGCGTAGACAACCACTTCCGCGAGGAGATCGCCGCGGCGTTGAGCCGTGTCCGCGGCGAGGAGGCGCCGGAGTCTGGCTGCTCCGAGCATGACCTCCACGTCGTCGCCCTTCGGTTTCGTCTACTTAGGCAGCACGGGTTCTGGGTATCTGCAGGTAATTACAATGATTTTTTTAACATTTATTTCGTTGATTTTTATTTCACATACTATCCATGCACGGACGGATGCAGATCGAAAATGACCAGGGGTCCTCACTCCCCATACATATCATATATGTTTAATTATCAAACAATATTGTACTTAAATACATTATTATTTCTAAAGAAAAATGATTTTTGCACCCGGTCACTACTGCAAAAATCATCATCACAGACGGTTCAAAAACGTCATCACATATGGTTTTCTGAACCGTCTGAATTTATGGGTCAGTGATAATACGAGGTCATCACAGACGAATTTCGAACCGTCTGTGGTGTAAATATCATAGACGATTTTTAGTTACAAACCGTCTGTAAAAGTAATAATCACAGACGATTTTTAACGACAAACCGTCTGTGATATATAAATATCACAGACGATTTTTAGTTACAAACCGTCCGTGATTACCAATTATCACAGACGGTTCTTAACGAAAAACTGTCTGTGATATGGATATCACAGTATCCGTCTGTGATATAAAACCGTCTGTGTATCCAGTATCACAAACGGTTCATCGGTAAGAACCGTCTGTGATGCTCCTTTTTTACGGTCTCTAAATTAAAACCATCTGTGATTTGGCGTCTAGTATTAGGCTTTCTGTAGTAGTAGGTGTCCTATGCACCCTGCTGAGCTACAATTGATCCGCCCATGTATCCATGCATTTCCAAACAAAGTATGCTGCATCGATCTGATAACAAATATACTCATGCAGTTCATAAGAGTTTTTAATTGGTGTGCATGCAGATGTGTTCACGCAGGTAGTTTCGACACAAGATTAAGCAGTGACCCGAGGGGGCTGCTGAGCTTGTACAACGCTGCACACATGGCAACACCCGGCGAGGCCACCCTCGACGACGCCATTGACTTCGCGAGGAGCCACCTCGAGGCCATGAAAGGTGAGCTCAGGTCACCAGTGGCGGAGCAAGTCTCCCGTGCCCTCGACATCCCTCTCCCACGGTTCACGAGGCGGCTAGAGACGATGCATTACATTGCCGAGTACGAGCAGGAGGAGACGCACGACGGCACGTTGCTAGAGCTCGCGAGGCTGGACTTCAATCTCGTGAGATCTCTTCACCTCAAGGAGCTCAAGGCCCTCTCCTTGTAAGTTGATTAATTTTTTTTCTTTGTTTCATGTCAATTCCCTTGTCTTCACCACTGATACGAACTAATATGATTTGTTGGGGTGCATTTCGATCCGATTTACAGGTGGTGGAGAGATCTTAATTTATGACATCGTAAAGCTAAGCTATGCTCGGGACCGCCTAGTGGAGATGCACTTCTGGGCATGCGGAGTGTTCCATGAGGAGGAGTACTCTCGCGCGAATCATATTTGTAAAGGCATTTGGATTGCTATCCCTGATGGATGACACATATGATGTCCATGCTACCTTGGAGGAGTGCCACAAACTCAACGAAGCTATTCAAAGGTAGGATAATCTATATATCTACAAATATGTCGTTAGGGATGCGAAAAGGTAAAAGATAATCCATTTTATCCGATATTCGTATCCGAAAAAATATGAATACGGTAAACAAAATCTGCATTCGAGAATATTTGTATTCATATTTGAGAATATTTGTATTTGTATTCATATTCGAGAATGTTCGTAGGCTAAGAGTACTAGTGTATTGAAACTGGAGGTTGTTGATCTAGCTAATCTATCTTCTTATATATATATATATATATATATATATATATATATATATATATATATATATATATATATATATATATATATATATATATATATATATATATATATATATATATATATATATATATGTAGGAAGCCTCTTTTCTACACCCTGGTGTAATTACACCTATGGTATCTACCGTCCATCTATCTTGAGATACCACCAAATGATTTGGGTTATTGGATCGGCTTAAATAGTAATACCCGATAAAATGACTGGAGAAACTAATTCCGTAAGAAACGCAAATCCTGTTGACCGTAATTATCTCCTGATGACTGACGAAATTAATGCCATAATTAAGCATAGCATCGCTTGATGTTTGAATTGGTAACCACCTGAGAGTATTCTGCAAACTCCCTTACGCGAGAACCACCTGAGAGTATTCTGCATACTCCCTTACGTGAGAAGTAATTCATCTCCTGATGGCCGTAATAAAATTTCGCATCATTGATGGACCAAACGTTAACCACCTTAGAAGATTCTACATACTCGCCTACGCCTTTTTTTGTACACCCCGATTGCATGCATGAAGTATGCATGTAAGTAGTACGTAATATGCATGTCCTGGCCGTTTTTTGGTGTACGTGTATGATAATATGCGAGTATAACAATCCTGGAAAGCAACCAAAAACAAGTTTTCATGACGGGAGAACTTGTATGTAACATATTCCCATACGCGAGAAGTAGTATGTATACTAAATAATTATTCATTGTACAAGTGCTGTATGTAGTAGTATATATTTTCAGTATGCATGAAGTAGTATGTATACTCGAGAAGTGGTATGTCCAGTAGAATTTTTTTACAACGCATGAAGTAGTATTTATCATATTCCGGAACGCGAGATTGTATACAGTAGTAGCTTTTCAGATAAGAAGAAGATGATTTATTTGGGCTTTTCCTTTGCACACCAAAGAATAAAGAAGAAGAAGACTTAATGTATATAGATTCCGATGATGTACAGTCATTACAATTGCAACACAAACCGGACTCCTTAGACGTGTGGTAAACTCGTCATACTCATTTCAGTAACAGCACTCTCCAACACGAGAAATAGTATGTATTGTAAATACCTATTGCATGTACAAGTGATTTGTACACTAGTATATGGTACACAGCTGCAGGTGTAGTATTGGACATACTCACCAACGCGGGATAGTATGCAGTTGTATATTTTCGGATCAGAAGAAGAAGATGATTGATTTGGGCTTCTCATCTGCACACCTGGACGTAGAGTAGATATACGCATGCATGAAGTATTTTTCAAAAGATAGATGCACGTAGAAAGGATCAAGAAGTATATTTAGAGGTACCTTAATCATCAGATAGGAGTATGTAATCCTTCGGTAAATAAACATTTACTGGGAGGGCTGATGAATATGTGCCGAAACATCGCATCCAAAAAAGATGTACAAACGATGGAGTAAGTAGTATATGTGTAAACTACATTACGAAACCTCTGTATCATACTTTGTGAGCAAGCAGTATGTAATATGCATGTCTCTCAAAAAGTAAAGTACATGTGAAGAGGTATACAAGTAGTATGACACTAAGCAACCAAAAAAAATTAGTACTACTGAATTTCTATCGAGTTATACTTTATAAAGAACTATCCACGTATGGTAATCCAAAACAAAGTATGTCAGTGGTATTTTTTGGATACTATGTTGTGACATACTTGAATTCCTTACCAAATTGAATGAAAAAAATACCATCAGTACTCCCTCGTTTCTGATGTACATACTTCCATTTGTATATCAGGCAATTTGTTTTCAGCCATTTTAGATTCACAACACACAGTATGTCAAGGCGAACTTTTAGGTCCTTGACATGGCTATCCATCTTTATTCTATTGTGTATACCCAGCATATCTCCACATTTGAGCACACGCACTCCTCGTGTTAGGGAGTGTATACGAAAACAAAAGGATGGGGAGTATGTAAGAAAACAAAAGGATGATTCTAGGTTATTTACTACACCATTGTCTTGCAGCCGATTGAGGAGTATGTATATACCATACTGAGTGGTATATACATGGTAAACTCACTAACCCCTGAAATCCCATCTCATTAACTAATTCCAACTTATGTTGGTCTAGATCTTCAATCAATTCAACAACGAAAGAAGGAGAACACCTGGAGTATATCTTGTTTTGCCAAGCCTTCCTCGATTTCATAGCACTTCTTTCCTTTGTTTTGGACTCGTTGGCATCTTTGCTCTTCTGCTGTTCATCATTTTTTTTGGAGCGGACCAGAGACAGAGCCCTTGTAAAAGCAGATTTAGAGCAACTGCCACTAGATGGATTGATCATATGATTTGATTCGGTCATGACCTACAATGGTAGCTTGTTATGTCAAAAATGAGGGGAATGGTGATGGCAATTTAACAGTATAAGAAAATAAAAAATGTAAACAACTAGCATGGAGTATTTTCAAGTAGTCAGATGTTCAAACAGAGATTCTAGATGGAGTGCTCAAACAGATGTGCCAGATGAGTGGGCAAATAGCGCATGGGAAATCAAACAAGCAATCGTTTTACACAAACATGCAGGGGAGTATTCTCACAATGGATTGAACAGGTACAGTGAGTATCGTGTATTGTCAAATATTCACCAATTGGCGGTATGAATATGCAACAAACATCAGGATTGAAGTTGTAATCGGGGATACTATTGCATGTTAAAGACAAAGCTATTCGAACATCAGATACTGCATTTGAAACCTATTATTCTGTTAAAGATTGCATGTTACAACAATTCTGATGCATTTGAAACCTACTATTCTGAAGCATTTGAAACCATTTTGGTTAAAACAAAGAGATACTGCATGTTAAAGACAAAACTATTCGAACATATAGCAGGAAGTATTTTCAATCATGCAAGTGTTCATATCGGATAAGCCGTAAAAGACATCATAGAGAGATACTTGCAAGGGCGTATTTTGCTCTTGGTCATGCAGTATTTTCAATCATGCAAAACATAAGAAACAACAAGCCAGAAACGAAAACAAAGAGATATACATGCACGGGGTATTAACCTATGTATTTCTCAAGAATAGTTGGGTGAAGAAATTACCGCGCAAATTCAAATAAGAAATGTCCACACTCCTGAAGACCTACTTTCACTCGTGAAACCAATTGCCCTGAAGCAAAATGGTTTGTAACCAAATGGTGGTATGAACATGCAACAAACATCAGGATTGAAGTTATAATTAGGGATACTACTGCATGTTAAAGACAAAGCTATTCAAACATCAGATACTGCATTTGAAACCTATTATTCTGTTAAAGATTGCATGTTACAACAATTTTGATGCATTTGAAACCATTTGGTACCAACAAAGAGATACTGCATGTTAAAGACAACACTATAGATGCGCGAAAAATGAGAACCTTTTCCCGTGCCGTGTTTCTTCTCGTAATCAGGTAGGCGGTAGTCAAGCAAATAGGGATTGGAGTCGCCGGAGCTCAGGATTGAGATGGCCGTCGCCGGAGCAAATAGGGATGGGAGTCGCCGCAAAATCTGCAACTCATGGGGCGATTGGAGTCGCCGGAGCTCAGGATTGAGATGGTCGTCGCCGGAGCAAATAGGGATGGGGTCGCCGGAGCTCAAGATTGAGATGGCCGTCACCAGAGCAAATAGGGATGGGAGTCGCCGCGATATCTGGAACTCAGGGGGCAACAAATCCGGAGTCAATCTGGGGATCGGGATGGGAATCGGGAAGCAAAAGTGAGGTAGCAAAAAAGTTGGGGAACAGAACGAACCGCGGAGGGAGGCGCGGGGGAGCCGTGGCCGAGCTGCAGGGGGCGCGCCGGCCACGTAGTTGGCTGGATGCGGGTCGAGGATGAGGGGGCGTGCTCAAGGTCTTGAGGGCGCCGCGCCGGGAGAGGATAGGCGGCGACGGGGGAGAGGAGAGGCGGGGGGAGGGGGGAGGAGAGGGGGATGGGGGGAGAGCAGAGGAGATGCGGGGGTGGAGGGGGAGGAGAGGCGGCGGGAGGGGGAGCCGGAGAGGAGGGGGCGGGAGGGGGCGAGTAGTGGCGGCGGTGGGGAGGCGAGTAGGGGCAGCGTGGGGGAACCCAGAGGAGGGGGACGGGTGGGTCGGGGTGGCGGCCGGGAGGCGGGCGCGGCGGGGAGAGGAGGGGTGGGCGGGCGGTGGGGAGAGGAGGGTCGGGTGGGAGGCGGACGGATTGAGAAGAGAGGCATGTCCGCGACCCGTTAAGTTGTACACTAATTTAAAAGCAATCTGATGACAAAGAGGATGGGTATAACTACACCTGGGTGTAGGAAGGATTTTTCATATATATATATATATATATATATATATATATATATATATATATATATATATATATATATATATATATATATATATATATATCATAATCTGCAGATGGGATGAAGGCGTGGTTCCTATTCTACCAGAATACATGCACATGTTTTACATCAAACTGCTGAGCAACTTTAAAGAGTTCGAGGATAGTTTGCAGCCAAACGAGAAGTACCGCATGTCTTACTTCAGAAAACAGGTACAAGTACTAGTAAATTAACTGCGTCGATATATACTTGCAAATTTTAATCCGTTCAATCCGTGTATTTAATTTTTGCGTGCATGCGCTTATATCGTAACCATAGTTTTATTTTAAAGGTACTTAACTATAATTAATCGCGTGTTTCCTTTGTGCAGTACAAACTGCAGTCGGAATATTACCTCAAGGAGGCCAAATGGTCCGATAAGAACTACCAGCCAAGCTTCAAAGAGCACTTGGATGTGTCGGTCACATCGTCAGGCGGTCAGGCCTGCTGCTGGTGTTAATCATGTCTCTGGTGGGCATGGGAGACGAGACAAACAAGGAGACGTTGGAGTGGGCAATTGGTGTTCCCGATGCAATCGACGCCATTGGAGAGATCGGTCGCTTCCTCAATGACATCGCTGTTCACAAGGTGCATGCCTATCCCCCAATCGTACTGTATGTAGTCGAAATTGAAATCTCTCAGATCTTTCTTGACGGCCAAAATTCATCACGAAAAAAAGGGGGCAAAACTGTTAAGATTTCTGGTTACCGCCGGTAACTTGAGATCTTGGTAAATAAAAACCGATCCAAAGTTTGAAACAAGAATTTGAGTTCGAATTTACCAACCAGCAAAAGAATTCGGTAACTGGTCAAAAAAATTCCAACAATTGAATTCAGTTTTGGCCGTTTTATTTAATTTATTTATTCTTGCCTTGTTCGTTGGGCTGCTGAGAATTTGTTATTGATAGGGGTGGATATCGAGCCGGCTCGGCTCGGCTCGTTAGACTAACGAGCTAAAAACCAGGCTAAGCTCGGCTCGGTAAAAAGCTCGGATTCGGCTCGTTAGGCTCGTTAGTCCTGAGCAGAGCGCAGAGCCCCTCCATCCATTCCTCATCTCCTCCCTGATGCCGCTGCTCCCTCTCCTCTGCTCCCCTTGCGCCATAGCCTCTCTGAGCTCTCTCCCCTTTCTCCCTTCTCGCCGTCGCCTCTCTCCCCCTTCTCCCTTCTCTCTTTCCTCCTCTCTTGCCACCGCCGCCTGCTACTGGGCTCCTCCGCCCTCACCGCTGCCGCCTGCTGCTCTCCCCTCTCCCCCTTACGCCGACGCCTCTTTCTCTCCCCCGCTTCTTCTTTCTTGCCGTCGCCATCTCCCTTCTCCTCTCCTTGCGTCGTCGACCTCCCGCGCCCCGCGCCGCCTCCTCACCGGCCCGTTGCCCCTCGCGCCTACTAGATCCGGGAAGGGGGTGGAAGCTCAGCCGAGCAGGAGGGGAGGGGTCGGCGCCGGCGTCGGCGGACGGGGAGGGTGCGGTGCGGCAACGTGGTGACGGCGCTGGATCTAGGGTTTACACTTCGGGAAGATGGGAAGGGCGGTGAAGGCTGAGGCGAGGAGGAGGGGAGGGGCTGGCGTTGGCGGACGGCGAGGAGGAGGGGAGGGGCTGGCGCCGGCGGACGACAAGGAGGAGGGGAGGGGCTGGCGTCGGCGTCAGGATCGATTCGGGTTTACGCGAGTCTATGAGTAGGAGGGGATCGACTGTCGACTGTCGGTGGCCTCGGGGGTCGGGGCGTCTTCAGCGAGGCGAGTCGGGCGAATGGGCCGAGCGAGCGATGGGTCGCGGCGTCGTGCAGATCGACAGATGGGCCGGACCCTTCCGACCGAGCCAGGCGAGCGGCTCGCGAGCCAGCTCGGGCTCGGCTCGTTAAGAGTCACGAGCTCAACCTCCGGCTCGGCTCGGCTCGTAAATGCCACGAGCCGAGCCGAGTCGAGCCGAGCCTGTATCAAGCCGAGCCGAGCCGCGAGCCATGAGCCATATTTTCACCCCTAGTTATTGATATGCACACTTAAAATATGATGCTAGCTAGATTGTATGCATATTTTCATATATATAGTTGAATCAGAGTTTAGATTCTAAGTGCATCTACGTCCTAGTAGCAGGATTCAACCCAAACCGATCTTAGCAGTCATTTCTAGATCCAATGCCAGATAAGTAAACGCGCGGTGTGAATCCCTCTAATGAGGACTTTACTATCTACCTTGCTCTTCATATTACACAGAAATATCTCCATGCGTGTGCGCATCTCAGCATGTTTATGCATATATACATACCTACACACATATATATGCAGCTGGGGAAGAACAAGAAGGACATGGCCAACTCCGTGGAGTGCTACATGAAGGAGCACGGCGTAACGGGGGAGGAGGCCGTGGCGGCGCTCCGCGCACTGGTGCAGGGCGGGTGGAGGACGATCAACCGGGCGCGCATGGTGGTGAAGCCGGCACTGGTGCCGACGGCGCAGTTGGTGTTGAACCTGACGAGGATGCTGGAGATCGTATACCTCGGCGGCAGGGACGCCTACACCTTCGGCGGCGACCTCAAGGACCTTGTCTTCTGCCTCTTTCTCAAGCCCGTCCCCTTTAATTAAGAAATACGTACGCGTACGTATAAATGCCTTCGTGCACGCGACTATCGTACCCATATCGACGAAGCATATATTGCAGCTACGAATAATTTGTAATCCATCAGCTGGATGCTACGTGCTCCTGAGTCCTGATCATCAATTCAGTACGTACTGTACTGTGCTACGAATAAACACACCGCATCTTGATCGCACCCAAGCTGTGTTTTGCTTAATAAGCCGACGCTTGATCGCAAAAATTTAATTGACCGGTAGAGTAATAACTTAATTACAGGGCAATTCACCTCTCTCTCTCTCTCTCTCCCTCGCATCTCTCAAATTTAAGGATCGCCATTCGCCGGTTAGGTTGGAGACTGAGATCGATGATGTTGACGTTGAGACGAGACTAGATTAGAGGGGCGAAGGCGGAGCTTCGTTGCGGCGCAGGCGCTAAACTAAACACTCTTGAAGAAATAAGTTCCACGGACCCTCAGGGCCGGGCCGGGCCAGGCAAATTTTGGTTTGAGTTGGGTTGGAGTGGTTTCGTACGTCCGAGTTGGGCACGGGGGCTCCTAGGCGTCACCCACACCGCTACAGGCCGTGCGCCGCCCACAGTCGGTCTGCGCACATAAATTCACTACTACAAAACAGGTTATACTGGACAGGTACATCACAGACTATCTATGTAATAGGTCTACTGATCTATTCTCAAGAGCGCAAGTATTACGATTGGGATAAAGCGAAATTAAGATATGAATGTATGGCTAGAGCCTACCTATATGTAATAAACACACGGCATCTTTTGTATCCAAGGTCCAAGCCAGCACCTGCTGAGCATGTTCGAGCCCAAGCTGTGTTTTGCTTAACAAGTCGACGCCTGATCGCACAAATTTAATTGAAAGGTAGAGTAATAACTTAATTACAGGACAATTCTCCTCTCTCTCTCTCTCTCTCATCTCTCAAATTTAAGGATCGCCATTCGCCGGTTTGGTTGGAGACCAAGATCGATGATGTTGACGTTGAGACGAGACTAGATTAGAGGGGTGGAGCTTCGTTGCAGTAACTAGAAGAAACAAGTTTTGGTTCTTCAGGAGTGTTTCTTCGGAGACGTTCAAACACTCCTGAAGAAACAAGCTCCATGGACCCTCCGAGCCAGGCAAATTTTGGTTTCAGTTGGGCTGGAGTGGTTTCGTACGTGCGAGTTGGGCACGGGGGCTCTTAGGCGTCGCCCGCACCACTATGGGCCGTGTGCTACCCACAGTCAGCCTGCGCACATAAACTTGGTTTGAAACATCGTGTTTTCTTGAATATATTTTAACTTAACAATGATATCATATGTTATATGTTCCACTGTAAGCAAAATGTTCCACATATTACACTATAAAGTTCCATTAGTTTAATGATAATGTTCCAGACAGTATATTTTGAATTGGATAGGATGAATGGATCGAGTGAGTATTGAGTATTTCAATAAGTAAAATGAGAAATCCCAGCATCAGATTTCGATGGTCTAACAATTCATTCAAGATATTCTACGCAATAAATTATAAGGGATGATAGGTCAATATTCCACAAGTTTTATTTCAATGTTCTAACAGATCATCTGCGGTGTTCCAATGATAAGGTAAAATGTGAACAAATTCAAATCTAGTAGTGAACCAAAATCAAAATTATTAAATTAGAAGAAAAATAGTAGTGGAATAAATCATTGAATTAGTTAAAAAATAAAAAAAATAAACAAAACATTGGTGAAAAAATGATAGGAGGTGGAAAACACCTACTTAAAAACAATCTAGAAAAAGGATGCAATTAAATGAAAACGTGGCATATAGGATTTGCCGCTGAGCACACTCTGGCCGGCAGCCGGCAGCCACGGGCCGGACCGGAGAATTCCTGCGACGTTTTGCTAACGGAAGAGGCAGCAGGATGACGGCGCGAGAGCACGGGCACGTCTGCGTCGTAGCCTTGTTCGTCTCTGGTTGCTGCATGTGGAGCCGCACGCGGATGTGTAGTGTACGTGCTAGTTATACTACTATAGAAATACTAAAAGTAAACGCTAAATCACAGATAATTTTGTGAAACCATCTGTGATGTACGCTATCATATACGGTTTTAATTTGGACACCATCTGTATTGTTGGTGGTGGAAAAAAGAAGTATCACAGACAATTCTTACCGTTGAACCATCTGTGATACTGGACTATCACATACAGTTTTTTTTATTAAAAACCGTCTGTGATATTCCAGTACCACAGACGGTTTTTGTTAAAAAACCATCTGTGATAATTCGACTATATATTTATTGAGCCGTTCAGAACTGCATTTGTATTTATTTCGATCTAGATCTAGCCGGTGCTGCAGCTGGAGGTGGCAAGACTTTCAGACCATTTAATTTGGTGGAAGGAGGCTTATTTGGCAGAAGAGTTTTGAAGATTCATCAAGTTCTTGGTTGCTCTAAATATGGTTAGTAATGAAATTTATTTTTGGTTGCATCAAAATTTAGATCTAGCTAATTTTTTGTGACTGTTATATATATACTTTAAAGATCTAACTAATTTAGATTTAGCTAGCCTCAATACATGTGGTATATATGTAGTAATACTAAATTGTTATATATGTGCATAATATAGGACCGAAGCTGGATGTATACCGCGAACTGTGTGAGTGAAGAGTACATTAATGACGTGTCTGCTTTTACAAGAGTTGCCGAGGAGGATATGTTGAATAAGGGCGGTGGAATATATGTATTGTCCATACACTGACTGCGAGAATTTAAAGATTTTTAAGAATCGAGAGCAGATTGAAGCGCACTTGATTCGGAGTAGTTTGAAAAGGGGGTATACATGTTGGACCAGTCATGGCAAAGTCAATGATATGCTGCTGGATGACATCGTCGGTGAAGTCAATGATATACCGCTGGATGATGTCGATTGTGGTTCGGATTCGGATAGACTGCACGATGATAATCTGGATCAGATGCTTCGTGATGTAGAACAGAACTATGATGAGAGAGAGTATGTTAAATTTCGAGGCTTGATGGAGGACTCGAAGAAATCTTTGTTCACGTGATGCAGGTTAAAGTACACGAAAGTTGTCAGCTGTGCTTGAACTGTTGAAATCGAAGGCAAGCAACGATTGGTCCGACAAGAGTTTCACAGCACTGCTAGGTCTTTTAGTGGATATGCTTCTGGAGGAAAATGAGTTATCTAAAACTACGTATAAAGCCAAGAAGGTTCTTTATCCATTGGGAATGGAAGTAGAAAGAATACATGCATGTCTATCTGGTGTGCAACACATCCCGATACAAACGTAACAATCAATCATATGATGATGGCGAGCGAATAGAGGTGAAGAAAGGACCTCCTGTAAAGCTGACATGATATCTTGCTATAATTCCTCGTTTGAAACGGTTTTTTGCGAATCGAAAGGAGGCAAAACTGTTACGTTGGCACTCGGAGGAGCGCAGGAAGGATGGAATGCTGAGACACCTTACTGATTCCGCCCAGTGGAGAAACATCGATATGAGTTTTGCAGATTTTGGTACAGAACCGATGAATATAAGGTTTGGGTTGAGTACAGATGGAATGAATCCTTTCAGTAGCATGAACAGCCGACATAGCATTTGGCCCGTGACTCTCTGCATCTATAACCTTCCTCCTTGGTTGTGTATGAAGCGAAAGTATATTTTTTACTGTCGATACTTATCTAAGCGCCAAAGCAACCTAGGAATAATATTGATATGTACCTAATACTGTTGGTGGAGGATCTAAAAATACTGTGGAACGAAGGGGTACAAGTACGGGATGCATACAAACGAGAGAACTTCACTTTGCGCTCATTATTGTTTTGCACCATAAATGATTATCCTGCCCTTACTAACCTGTCGGGCCAGAGTACAAAAGATGCCAAAGCTTACACTCACTGCTTAGATGGTACCAAGAGTGTGTGGCTAAAACACTCACGCAAAACCATGTACATCCGTCACCGCCGGTTCCTTCGGAGGGCTCACCCATACCGTAAGATGAAGAAACAATTTGACGGAGAGGAGGATGGTTCAGCTCTAAGGCATTTAAGAGGAAAAGAGGTTTATAATATGGTTAAGGGTTTAGATGTTGTCCTCGGAAAGAGACGTAAATTGAGGGCTCATGAGAAGAACATCTGGAAAAAGAAATCAATATTTTGGGACTTATCTTATTGGGAGTACCTAGATGTTCGGCACTGTATCGACGTCATGCACGTAGAGAAGAATATATGTGCATCCAATCACCATCCAAGTATTGCTTGTGCAGCCTGACAAGTTCGTTGATTATGGATCTGTTCCTTTCGCGAGACCTTGATTCTGGAGTGATAGTGCAATAAAAAATAGAATGTTACGTTCTAAGTGCAAATGCAACATAGATCTTTTGTAATTATGTATTTGTTAATGGATATTTTATTTCATTTCAATTAATTGATTTGCGAAATAGATATTTTATGTTTGTGAAATGAATTGAGATGTGAATTGGATGCTTTATGTTTGTGAAATTAATTGAGATGTGAATTGGATGTTTTATGTTTGTGAAATTAATTGAGATGTAAATTGGATGTATACATGTACAAATTGATCTGCTTGTTTCAGAAGGCATGGCTAGCATTTCCTTAGACTAACCAATAAACAAAATTAGATTTAGGGATAGAAAATAATATCACAGACGGTTTTTAAGTAAAAACTGTCTGTGATAGCTAATAATTACATATGATTTTTAACTAAAAACCGTTTATGGTACTTTAACTAAAAACAGTTTTTAAGTATATAGAACCGTTTGTGATATGTGAGTACCACAGATGGTTTTTGGTTAGAACCGTTGAAAGCATCTAGGCCCCTATAATTAGGGTTTTGGTAATTAATGACGAATTATGAACATAGGACTAATGTGTGTGCTAAGATTGTATAGATAAAGTCTCATGTGTACAAAGGTGAAGAACAAGCTGCATGGAATATTGACGTTGAGAAGTCATAGATGAGGCATATAAAATTTAGGGTCTCTTTTCAATTTCACTGGTTTTAGGAGTAAAGGTGAAAGACCGGATTATAAGTTAGATGTCGTACTATTAAGAAGGATCTGTGAAAGTAGCTTGATAGCATGTTTTGCTGCATATTGGATCAATCTAGGATCATGCATGCATTTGAAAATAAGTTTAAAAACTCCTTTGCTCTATCAGGAAAATCGGTAGCACCGCACCCACCTGCGGTATTACCGCAGTGCAAAAGTACCGGCATGTAACCTGCGGTATTACCGCAGTGCGGTAGTACCAGTTTTCATGCGGTATGTTTTTCGAGAGAGCACCCATCCGGAGATTTCAACTCACCAAAATTGGTAGTACTGAAATCTTAACGGCGGAACTACTGCAGTGCTGTAGTACCGCATGGTACTGCGGTAATACCAATTTTTAGAATGTTTTTTCTAGAGAGTACCCGACAAAATACTTAATTGGCCAGAAATCGGTAGTACCGATATTAGCACGGTGGAACTACCGCATTGCAATAATACCGCGCCGACTTACGGTATTACCGTAGTGCGGTAATACCGCACTTACAACGGCGGTAGTACCGCACAAAATTCCAACGGATAGTTCTGAACCGTCTGATATAGCCGTTACTGTGTGCTACAGTAAAGTGCGGTAGTACTGCACTTTGTACGTCGGTAATACCGATTTCCCTGATTTTTCAGAATAAATTTTTGTAATGGCTAGTTTTGAATGATGAGAGTATAAATACCTATCCACCTGCCCAAGGGCAGGTTGCTGAGCTTGCATTGATCATCTTGAGCCCTAGAGCATTCACTCCACTCTCTTTTCTCATTTGAGCACTCATTCTTGAGTAGTGGAGAGATTTTCAAGTGTATTTATTTCTAGTTGATCTAATTGCACTTGAGTGTCGTCAAGCGGAATCATCAGTCTATTCTCTTGGTGCTTGCCGGTACCTAGACGGCGAGTAAGTTGATCCAATTGCACTTGAGTGTTGACTTTTCAAGAAGGTTGTGAAGGAGGAAGAGCTACCCTAGTGATCGAAGAGCAATGCTTAATTCGTGGAGCCGGTCCAAGAGCGTTTGGGCTTTCCTCAACGCGGACTAGTGAAGATCGGCAAGTCTTTGATACCACGGGAAAACATCGCACAAGCCATTGTGATCTTTTTCTTACTCTCCTTTAGTATTTCTATTATTAGTTGAGCAATTTGATACTTCATATATTAACTTATACTTGTGATTGAATTGTTGCTCAAATTGTTTAGAACTACTAAACTTGAGTAGGTGTGCTTTATTTGGCAACTCTTGCATTGTGTTGAAATTGACATAATTTGTTTAATTATGCAAAAATTTTAAAACCTCCTATTCACCTCCTCTCTAGTCGGTTATCCTTGATCCTACAAGTGGTATCAGAGTTTGATCTCTTATTTATTAGACTTAACCGTCTAGAGAGAAAAGAATGGCTAACGAGGGGATTGCAATAGGCAAGGCACCACAATTTGATGGCACTAATTATTCTTATTAGAAAATTAGAATATCACTTTATGTTATGCCTCTCGATCAATTACACCTCATGGATCAAGATACGCGTAACTTTAATTTAGATGCTCAAATAATTAATGTATTATTTGGAGCATTGAACGCGGATAAGTTCAATAGGGTGAGCAACCTAGAAACTGCTCATGCTATTTGGACAACCCTCTCGGAAATCCATGAGGGAACATCCACGGTCATGGAGGCCAAATTGCATCGGCTTCGGATAAAATATGAAATATTTACAATGTTGCCTCACAAGGGTATCAATGATATGTACTCTCGCTTAAACAATATTGTAAATAAGCACAAAGGCCTCGGCACTTCACTAACCAATCTTGATATTTTGAGAAAAATGTTTAGGGTGTTGCCAGAAAAATATGAGATGTTGGTGACCCTTGTTGTAGCTACAGACCAAACAGAGAGAGAGGTGTCTGTTAGTGGAGAGTTAGGTGAGCAAATGTCCTCTTGGGTCCTTCCCAAGGGCTGATCTCGATATATATGCACGCCCTCGTAAGGAGCGTTTTTACAATTGTACCCTTACACCGAGTGTCATTCCCAGGGGCAATATGTCATTGTACATGCCTGCCTTGGGTTTACATGCTCCCAAGTCATAACAGGCTAGCTGGATTTAGGTGGGGCCTCCCCTACAACAACCCGCTTCCTCAACTCGCCCGAATTGCCAAGAATGACGCTAACTCAACTCTTCGAAAATCTCATTACCAATGAGTTGTACAAGAAGGATAAGGAGGAGCTCTTCGAGCAATCCTCCTCGAAGGGCAAGAAGATTACCGTCTTCAAGGCCAAGGCAATCTCAAGTGAAGAGTCCGAAGAAGAAGATGAGGACTCTGAGGAGGAAATGTCCCTCCTCGTAAGAGGAATCAAGAGATTTATGAGGAGGCATCCATACCGAGCGAGTAGACGTGTGAGCGCTCCGTCCCCTACCCTTCGAATTGGTGGCAGCGGAGCTGATGCGTAGTCAGAGTAGACGTGCGAGCGCTCCGTCCCCTAACCTTCGAGGTGGTGGCAGCGGAGCTGGCGCCTAGTCGGAGTAGACGCGCGAGCGCTCCGTCCTCTACTGCTAGGCAGGATAAGGATAAGGTAGGCTTGGGGAATGACAGGGACCTAGTTCCGTAGGTCCTGTCTCCAGCGGTCGATGGGGGACCTCACGGGCGCCACTGTTTCCCTACAGTCCCAGACACTGACGGGACAGCTGACACGAGATCCACGGAGCTCTGCACATGGCGCTGTACGGCTGCGAGGGAGGTGTCCCTTGCCCATCGTCTATTGCTTCGGGCCCCCCGGGATAGAGGAACGCGTGGAGTGTAGTTGGTGGAGCCCTGTAAATGAAGTGGGGTGACACTATTGCACCACATGCCCCTGGGGCAGGCGATGGGACTCTTGAGGCGTAATTTCCGTGGTCTTGCTTCCAGGGCACTTTAAAAGGGGCGAGCGACCAAGGGAAGAAGCACTCGCCTTCCCAGACATCGCGCCCCTGCAACTATCCCTGGCGGACTCTCCGTCCTTAGTGCGCCTCATCTTCTTCCTACTTGCTGGCCGGCGCTGATAGCGCCGAGGGTTTCGGAGCGCGGTTGATGCCGCCGGGATGACCGCGGGGTCAGACATCCAGCCATACGAGGTGGGTGCAACGCCGTGACGTATGTTCCCCTCGCTGGCTCGCCGAAGAGCCATGGCTGGTGCGGGGTAGGGCTGTAAAAAAAGCTTGAGGCTCGCGAACTACTCAAGTTCGGCTCGCTTTAGACTCGATTCGAGCTTGGCTCGAGCTCCAAACGAGCCGAATTCGAGCTTCATCTCAAATTCGCGAGCTTTAACGAGCCGAGCTCGAATATTCGCGAGCTTTCAATTTTTTTACCCCCTCCCGCCTCCCCTCTCAAAAAACCTCCCCGCGCGGCCCAAAAACCCCGGCCCGCGCGGCCGCCCACCCACCCGCGCCCAAACCCACCCGGTCCTACCCCCCGCGCCCCCCGCACCGCACCCAAATCCCTAACCCTACCGCGCCCCCCCCCCAAATCCCCGATCCCCCCGCCCCCACGGAGCCCTCGCCGCCGCCCCTCCTCCTCTCCTCACCGCCCCACCCGTCCCCTCCCCCCGCCCTCCTCGCCCCGCCGGCCGCCACCCCCGTTCCCCTCCCTCCTCTCTCACCCCGCGCCGCCTCCTCCCCGTCCCTTCCTCTCCCCGCCCCCACCCCCGTCCCCCTCCCGCCCCTCTCCCCCCGCCGACCCCACCGCGGTGGCGTCGCCCTCCTCCCCGTCCCCTTCCTCTCCCCGCCCCCTCCACCCCGTCCCCCCCCGCCTCTCCCCGCCGCCCCGCCCCCGCCGCGTGGCGCCGCCTCCTCCCCGTCCCCTTCCTCTCCCCCGCCTCTCCTCGCCCCCCCGGCGCCGCCCCTCCTCGACCGCGGCCCACCGACACCCCTCCTCGACCCGGATCCGGCTCGGCCACGGCTCCCCCGTGCCTCCACCAGCAGGTACTCCCCCCGGGTCCATCGTCCACTCCCCCTCTTCTCCCCGGCTTGTCGAGCCTACACGAGCCTCTCGAGCTTGTCCGAGCCGAGCTCGAGCTCGACTCGAGTTTCTACCGAGCCCGAGCCGAGCCAGGGTAAGCTCGCTCGAGCTCGGCTCGTTTACAGCCCTAGTGCGGGGTGGTGGGCAATTCACTTGTACTTCATCGAGGCAGCTCCTAGCTTTGGGAGTAGACTTCTACGTTGTGCCAGTGAGGCCGCGTCCCGCCGTGTTGTCCCGCATAGGCGCCTGTCCTCTCCCCCAGTCTCCTTCCCTAGCTGTTGGACGCTTTATGAGGAGGCATCCATACCGAGGTGGAGGTCAAGGATCAAGTAAGAAGGGGCGCTCATTCAACGACAATAAGCGCTATAGCAACATTCGTTGCTATAAGTGCGATGAAAAGGGGCATATTTCCTCCCAATGCCCCACGAGGAAGGATGACAAGGGCAAGTCATCCAAGAAGAAGGAGTTCAACCCGAAGAAGAAGTTTTTCAAGAGACTTCACAAGGATGGGAAAAATGAAGCCCATATTGGAGAATGGAATTCCGATAAAGATTATTTGGATTTCGACTCCGATGAGGAAGAGTCCCCCAAAAAGAAAGGACTCGTCAGCATCGCCATCAAGGAGGCTCTATCACTCTTCTCAACCCCTACATGCCTTATGGCTTAGAGAGAAAAGGTAAAAATTAGTGATAATGATGATGAACCTTCATATGATAAATTAATGGATATGTTAATTGATTTGAATGTGTTTCTTAGAAAAGAAAAGTCAAAATTCAAGGAACTAAGGAGAGAACACATTTCTCTAAAAGAATCCTATGAGGAGGTAAATAAAGCTCATGACTTACTTCTCCAAGAAATATCGAGCAAATCTTCATCTAGTATTGGAATTTATTCTTGATGATATGCCTAGAGTAGAAATTGCAAAAATTAATACTTCTACTCCATATGATGATTTAAATACTATGTCTTGTAGTTCAAGTATTAATAATTTTGTTAATCTATGTGATGAAGAACTTACTGTTAAAAATTGCAAATTAAAAGAACAAGTTAATCAACTAAATAAATGTTTAGAAAGATGCTTCAAGGGTTAGGCCACCCTTGACAAATTATTAAGTGAGGAAAGGTGCTCATTCAATAAGGAGAGACTTGGGTATGTACCCAAGAAAGAGAAGAAGCCCTCAAAAAGTGTCACAAGTTTTGAAAGGCCAATTGGTAATCAAAACCAAGAAAATAAAATTGCTTCCACTACCTTGTATGATTCTTACTATTTACTTAAGAAGTCAAGTAGTGGTAAGGTTATTACAAAATTTGTTGGCACCTCAATTTTGGGTGCAAAAAAGAATGTCATTTGGGTACCCAAAGCCTTGGTCACTAACCTCCAGGGATCCAAACAAATTTGGGTATCTAAAAGAACTTGATTTTCTTTTGTGGGTGAACTATAAGACCGGTGGACGGCATTGGGTGTTGGATAGTGGATACACTCAACCCATGACCGGAGACCGAAAAATGTTCACCACCTTTGAAAATGGGAGCAATGAAAAGATCACCTTTGGCGATAATAGCAAAGGAGTGGTATTAGAGTTGGGTAAAATCGCTATTTCCAATGATATTTCCATTTACAATGTCTCTTTAGTAGAAACATTAAATTTTAATTTGCTATCTATTGCTTAATTGTGTGATCTAGGCTTAATTGGCTTATTTTCAAAAGATGGTGTTTCAATTTCAAAGGAAAAGGATAATGAGATTGTTTTTAAAAGATTTCGTTTTGGAAATCTTTATTTAGTAGATTTCAATTCAAATGATTCTGGATTGAAAACTTGTTTATTAGCTAAAACGTATTTGAGATGGTTATGACATAGGAGGTTGGGTAATGTGGGCATGATTCAACTCAAAAAACTTTTTAAAAATGTTTTAGTTGTTGGCTTGAAAGATGTGAAGTTTGAGAAAAATAAACTTTGTAGTGCTTGTTAAGCCGGAAAGCAAGTGGCTAATTCTCATCCTTCCAAAAGTATAATATCAACATTTAGACCATTAGAGCTCTTACATATGGATTTGTTCGGGCCAACAACCTACAAGAGCTTAGGGGGGCAATAACTATTGTTTGGATTATTCCCGATATACATGGGTTTTCTTCCTAAATGACAAAAATAATGTCCCCGAGATTTTCAAAAGCTTTACAAAAAGGGCCTAAAATGAATTTGATTTTATAATAAAGAAAATTAGGAGTGACAATGGTTCCGAGTTCAAGAATGCAAAAATCGAACTTGGAATAAAACACGAGTTTTCCACAACTTACACTCCGGAGCAAAATGGAGTTGTAGAAAGGAAAAATCATACATTATTTGAAATGGTTAGGACAATGTTTGATGAATATAATACTTCCGATATCTTTTGAGTGGAAGTTATCAATACCGCTTGTCATACAATAATTCACCTTTATTTATATCGTCTATTGAAAAAAACTTCTTATGAACTTCTCATGGGAAGGAGGCCAAATATTTCTTATTTTAGAGTATTTGGGTGCAAATGCTTTACTCTAATAAAAGGTGTTCGGCTCTCAAAATTTCAAGGTCAATGTGATGAAGAATTTCTTTTAGGCTATTCTTCAAATAGCAAAGCATATAAGGTCTTCAGTAAAAATTCAGGAATAATTGAAGAGTAATGTGATGTTCAATTTGATGAGACTAATGACTTTCAAGAAGAGCAAGAAAATTTGGATGATTTAGGTGATGAAGAATTAAGGAAGGCTATAAAAAACATGCAAATTGAAAGCATCAAACCAAAGGAAGATACAAGTGACCCACCTTTATCAACAGAAGTTCAACCCTCTACCTCTTCCACACCTAGCACTATTCAAGTTCAGGATGAAGAAAAGAAAGAGCAACCTCAACTATTAAGAATTCACAATGCTTTGAACAAATATCACCTGATAGACCAAATATTGGGTGATGTGAGTAAGGATATTCAAACTCGCTCTAGATTAGTTTCTTTTTGTGAATATTACTCTTTTATTTCTTCTCTTGAGCCCAAGGTTGTAAATGATGCTCTAGATGACCCCGATTGGATCAATACCATGCATAAAGAGCTAAACAATTTTACAAGAAATGAAGTGTGGAGTTTGACGGAGAGACCCAAGGAACACAATGTAATTGGCACAAAATAGGTCTTTAGAAACAAACAAGACATAAACGGAATTATCATAAGAAACAAAATAAGATTAGCTGCTCAAGGTTTTACTCAGGTCGAGGGACTAGATTATGATGAAACTTTTGCTCCCGTAGCTAGACTTGAATCAATTAGTATCTTACTTACTTTTTGTAACATCCCAAAAATTTTATTCCTTTATGAAAATCATTCTGGAATTTATTGGATTTTTCTGGAGTTTATTTCAAAGTCCTGATTTGAGAAAAATTAAAAACATTAATTTATAAAAGCCAAAAATGAATTTATTGCATTACTGAAAGTTAAAACAAAGGTAATTCAGTTTCCTAAAGTCAAATCTGTAATTATATTAATTTTCAGAATTTTATAAAGAATTAAAAACTTCCCTTTTAAGTCAAACTGTGCTTTTTCAAAATATACTTATCAAATTAGGTGGAAAATATTTTTATTAAGTCCCAATTAGTCCTAGAAGGTTCTCTGAATTTTTCTGGAGTTTTCAAAATTTATTTGGTATTTTTCTGATCATTTTAAAGCCTCCTAGTCATTTCTGGAAAATCAAAAAGAAAATAAAACCTAAATCCCTCCTCGGCCGACGCGTGTCAGCCATCGGAGCCACCCCCACCCCGCCGGATCTAATCTCGGCCGCCCATCTTCACTTACCGGTTCGACCCCGCCTTCCCCTATCCTCGGGTCGACACATGGCAAGCATCGGACCATCCCCTCCTTCGCCCGACTTGATTGCAGCCGCCCGCACCAACTTTCCGTTTCGGCCACCTTCCCCTCCGCTCCTGCCGCCACATGGAGCGATCGGGACCATTCGCCATTTTCGGATCTCATCCCGTCCGTCCGTAGCAACTTAACCCTCCGCCCGAAACTCCAACGGCTCAGATCAAGTCTCCCTTGCCGGATGAGATCTCAGCCGCACCTCCTCACTTACCCCTTCGCGCAGCACCCGACGGCCCCGATCTCCTCCTCCTGCCACGCGTCACCAATCCATCCACCGCCCGATTTCTTTCCTGTTTTTCTCTCTCGCTGACGTGCGGGCCCCACCTGTCGGAGCCGTCGTCCCCGCCACCTCCTTCTTCCTCACGCCATCCCCGCCGCCATTAGTGCCCGAAACCGAAGCTTTGAAAGCTTCGGTTTCCATCCCTCTCTCCCGCCCACGCCGGTGCCAAATTACTCCCCCGCATGCACCGTGTCCGTTTCTGGCATGAAGTCGCGCATTACGCCCCTCCTCGCCGTCGCGTTAACTCTTCCCGCCCGTCGCAACGAGGTGAGCTTCACGCGCCCGTTACCACCCTCCTCCGGCCTATATAAGCCCTCCCCGAGCACCCACTAACCACACCGCCCCTCCCTCACCTCTCAATCGAAGCCCCCGAGCCTCGGAGCTCCCCCTGCGCCCGATTTCCCTCCGCCAGCTCCAGCAGCTCCGGCGAGCAATCGCCGCCACCTCGAGCTCCCCCGCACCCCGCCAGCACCTCTCCGACACTGCTTGTGCCCCGGCGGTCCTCGACGACCACCTCCCTGGGCACGTGCACCACCGGAGCTCCTCCGCCGCCGTGAGGCCTTCTCCGACCGCCGCCCCTCTCCGCCGATTCTCCTCTCCGGCCACCCTCGGGATCCGTGACAGGTACCATTGCACTCCCCGCGTTCCCCTCTTCATTTTGATACCCTCGGCCGACGCCACCGCTCACCGGAGCTCCGGCGACCATCGGGCCCCGAGCGCCGCCGCCGTCGGTCGGGCCACGTCAGCCCGTCGGGCCGACCTGGCAGATGCGTGGCAGCCAGGTGGCGGCCAGATCGGCGCCATGCCAGCGCCACCCGCACGCCCCCTCGCCACCTCACGCGCACGTAGCCACGTCGGCATAAAGCCGTGACGTGGCAGCCACGTCGCAACCACGTGGTGCCACGTGGAAGCCACGTCAGCACCACACCGCGCGCCGCTCACTCGCGTGCCACCTCACCCTTTCCTCGGGTCCGTGGACTCGGTCTGCAGAACCTGGGCCCCACCTGTCAGCCTCTCCCCGAATAAACTAATCCTAGGGCTGACGTCATAATCTGTTATTTCCTTTAGAAAAATAATTCTCGCTGACATCATAAATCCTTTTCGGTTTAAAAATAAATCCAGAAAATACCCTTTTTCTTTTATTTTGAATTTAAACTTTGGAAGGCTATAACTTTTGCATTTTAACTCCAAATTGACCCATTCAAATTTCTAAATTTTTCTAAAATCATAATCTATCTATTTCCGGAATAATTTTGAAATTTTGAAATTTATTTAAATTTTGTTTGAATATATTTTGTAATCCCAAGATTTAAATTTTAAATTAAAAATTTCAATTCTTTTAAAAGCCTCAATCCCTTTCCAAAAATTGTCAATCCACATCCAAAATTCAAGATTCTGTCCCCCAGTTTATTTTATAACTTTTGGAAGTTATTTGGATTTCATTTGAATTCTGTTTTTAAATTTTCTTTGAATTGGCTCTTTACGTTATATTTCGACGATTCCGTAGACGTTGAGTTCGACGATTCCCCGCAAGGCTTCGATCAAGGCAAGTTACACCTTTGACCATATTGAACCTAATATTTCAAATGTATTTATATTGTTTTACTGTATATGCATGCGTATCTTTACTCAAATATAATTCAAATTTGTTTTAAAGTTAGTTATACCCATAATCCTTTGATTATAGCCCAATTTGGATCTCGAATTCCTATACCTTGTCACCCTAGCTGAAAACTAGTTAGTACCATAGTATTAACTAGAAAATTTTATACAAATGCTTAGCCTGGCTTAGTATAATTTTAGGTGGGATCAATCTTTCACATGAAATGACAGACTTTGAAAATTGATATCTTGACTTCGGTGAGTCAAGGATGGTTTATGAAAATTGTTTAAAAATGAAAATAGAAACTTATGTTTTGGACTTAGGCTAATGGTTAGGTGGTGGGTACCGGCATGCCTCGTGTTTAGTGACACCTGGTTGATTGTCGTGTACGGGTGAATGTGGATGGGCCTAAACCAACATAAGGACCGTTTCTGTGATTCATTTTACGAAGTCACTTCGTACTACCACAAGTTCGGTATGGGACGGACCTGGCTAAGTAATTTGTGAAGTTCCAAACATAGTCTCGCTATAGGCTGAATGTGAGCGCGCGTAGGTGTGAGAAGTCTCACATGGCACCAGGAGGGGCTCCAACTCGTGGATTCGAGTTGTGGTGAAACCTTAGTGGCGGCGTGATTATTTTGGCTATGGATCATCGGAACGGCCTTGTTATGAACTCTCCGCCGCACACCTAAGGCAGTGTGTTTATCGCGTGGCTCAAGTGAGAGGAATGTCTTGTGGGTAAAGTTGTACACCTCTGCGAGTTAAGAACCTATCTAGATAGCCGTGTCCACGGTCATGGACATCTTGAGTAAAGTTGTCACAGATTAGACTTGGATTTTATAAACTTGGTTTTGAGCAAACAAATGGCGGTCTTGGTTCAGTCGGGTGGATTCCGTGGATAGGTTAGTGTGGGTGGAGCCTACGCTAACGATAATACTTGTTAAAAATAATGTTTCATATACTGTATTAAAGTTCAGCTTTTCGTATTTACGTTATTATATCTCAAATTCAAGTACTGCTTTCCACACATTTGCCCTATTAAGCCTTCCTTTGAAATCCATTCTGCATGCATCAACTCTGTTATAATTCCTGATGTAACTTGCGTAAGCATTTGCTTGCTTACCTTGGGAGTACTCTCGTACTCACCTTGCTTAACTGTTGCGGACTTGAGGACGACTCGACGGTGAGGACTACTTGAATGAGTAGGGCGCGTCTTCGATCATTCGCTGTGGGAGGCTGGATGGGCTGTTCTGCTACCTTTATTTGCTTTTCGCTGTTTCCTTTTCTTTCGTTGGCCTTGTGCCCTTTTATTGTAAGACTTGGCCTTAAGGCCGTATTTTGTCGTTTAAATAATATTCGGAGGTGATTTTTGCATGATATATATTACTGTTGTTACTGTGTGCACTAGCTTTTTCTGGGATAGTGCGATTTACACATAGGGACTTGGAGTTGTTGTTCCGGGTCCCGACACTTTTACATCATGCTTTGCTATGAAACTTTATCAAATGGATGTCAAAAGTGCATCTCTTAAAGGAAAAATTACCGAACTTATGTTTGTTGAGTAACCTCCCGGGTTTGAAGATCCTAAGATTTCGAACCATGTTTATAAACTCTCAAAGTCGCTCTATGGACTCAAACAAGCTCCTAGAGCATGGTATGAGCGTCTTCGAGACTTTCTAATCTCTAAAGGATTCAAAATCGGCAAAGTTGACACTACATTGTTTACTAAAATTATTAACAATGAATTCTTTGTATGTCAAATTTGTGCTGATGATATCATATTTGGTTCTACTAATCAAGACTTTTACAAAGAATTTGGTGATATGATGTCTACGGAGTTTGAGATGTCAATGATAGGCGAATTGAGTTATTTCCTTGGATTTTAAATCAAACAACTTAGGAATGGAACCTTCATTAGCCAAACCAAGTATACAAGAGATTTACTCAAAAAGTTTGGTATGAAGGACTCAAAGTCCATCAAGACTCCCATGGCAACCAACGGGCATTTGAACCTCAACGAAGTAGGCAAGTCAGTATATTTAAAGCTTTATATATCCATGATGTTTGTATGTGTGCAAGGTTTCAAGCATCGCCTAAATTGTGTCATTTAGTGGCCGTAAAGAGAATCCTAAAATATTTAAAACATTCCTCAAGTATAGGCTTGTGGTTCTCAAAAGGTGCTAAGTTTGATTTAACTGGATATTCGGATTCTGATTATGCGGGTTGTAAAGTGGATAGAAAAAGCTCCCCTGGAAGTTGTCAATTGCTAGGAAGGTCATTAGTATCTTGGTCCTCAAAGAAACAAAACACCGTAGCACTTTCAACCGCCGAAGCCGAATATGTTTCCGCGGGTAGTTGTTGTGCACAATTATTATGGATGAGGCAAATTTTGATGGATTATGTAATCAAATTTAATAAAACGCCTCATTTTGTGATAAAGAAAGTGCGGTGAAAATAGCCAATAACCTCGTCCAACACTCAAGAAGCCGTTTTTTGCAAGTTGAGTAATGAATTAAATGTTTTAGACTTCTCAAATATTGCTTGAACTGTTGTGGCATATGTTTGGATGATATTTTAGTCATTTGAGTATTTTTGTGGTGATTTATTAAAGACTTTTTGCTAAAATCTTCTATTTTCATAAAAACTATTTTATTAGAATTTGAAAAAGTTATCTAATGGAAAATGATCCTGAATGAGTTTTCCTTGAGTGCAAAATTAGGGATCATTTGCATATTTTCTCAAATCCAATCTCAAATTCAGAAACTTCGAGAAAAATTGGAACTACCGCTGTTGTATATGCGGTACTACCGCGAGAAGAAGCAGAATTACCAATTTTTCATGAAAAGGGCGGTTACTTCGGGGATTTTCTCCCACTCCTTTCCAAAACCGTTTCCTCTTTCCTTATTACTTCAAACCTCCCGAAAACTCTTCTCTCTCTCTCACCCCAAGAACCCTACTCAAATCCCCACCTCGATCTCCAAATCTGGTGGGATTTTCGTTGTTCTTGGGCTTGAATCTACTTCACCAGAGTTCAACTCCTCCATTAATTAAGTTATTTCGAATCAAACTTCAAATTTTCATCTCTTTTGGAACTCTCTTGTGAAACTAGGTTAAATTCGAAATGTAGACAATATTGTTGATAGATTCTTGGGCAAATTACTTGTTTTAGTGATGTCAGATGGTTTAACATCTTTTTATTGGATCATATCCATCGAAAACATCATTTAAAAGCATAGAGAAATCTACCCTAAAACTCTTCAGGAAAAACGGTAATACCGCACGAGAGTGCGGTACTTCCGCTGGGCGGTAATACCGCACTTGACCCCGGTACTACCACAATACGGTACTACCGCGAGGTTCAGTGGTACTACCGTACCTTGTACTGCGGTACTACCGATTTTTCTGGAATCCCAGCATATTGTCTTCCTTCAATTTCAACCTGATTTTCATACTTGCTATCATTCCCTTGACTTCCAAACTGTTCTCATTTCAAGATGGCTCCCAAAGCTCAAAATTCTCTCAAGAAAGTGGCCAAGAAAATACGAAGTACCTCAAAGAAGATATATGCTAGTGGTGGAAGTGCAGGTCAAGGCTCGTCTCGACAGGAATCTGCTCCAGCTTTGCCTCCTGTTGAGTCTGATCATGAGGAGTCTCTTGAGAGGACTCCAGAGGGCAGTGACAATGGAACCCCTAATGGTTGCGAGACCAAGTCTGATCGGTACATGAACTCCTCCTCTGACAGTCGGATCCCAAAAGCTGCAGTTGAGTCAGAAGAGGAAGAGGAGGATACTTGACCAGCTGCAAATGAGCGTAGGGGCATTAGTCGCATGTCTAGCGACGATTATACCATCCTTAGACGTCGTCTTCAACAGCTCCTCCCAAAGAACACCGCCAATCGCAAGTTTCATTAACAACTTCAGGAGCAAGTGTATGAAGAGATTTATCTGAATAACAAGTTTGCTGATCACAAGTATGTGAGTTGGGATCACATTGATAGGCTGGACATGTTTGATGGGGCTTGGCGCATGTTTCAGTAAGCTGGGATTCTCTATTTGGTCTCTCTCCAGTTGGATTACAATGAGTAAGTAATCCGCCAATTCTACGCCACCCTGTGGATATCTCCTAATTGTGAGAACCTTGAGTGGATGAAAAGGTAGCTTTGAACACCTTCTCCAGCGGATATGAAAAGGTGTTTGATAGTCCTGCGATCTCACTTCATCAATGCTCAGAATTCTATGATCGCCGAGTGAATTATGTGCCTAGAAAGCTTTATGGTCTTCGCCCTATTCCGAGTTTGATTAACAGGGTCATCAATCACATAATTATGCTCAAGAGTGAAAACTTCGATGCCATTAGAGGGCATGTCTGGAACGTGATTCGATATATCATGACAGACACCAAGTTTGATGTGATTGACCTCATGATTCGAGAAATGGAGGATTCTAAGAATGACAGGAGCCAAAGGATCAACTTTGCACTCTACATCATGGCTTTAATCATTCACAAGACCGGACCATTTAGAGGAGGGAAGGGAGGTGTTCATAAGCCATATAAGCCTCGTGCGAAAGGCCCTATACCTCTGCACCCTAGTGCGCAGTCTGGAGCATCCTCCTCGCAGCAGCAGGGGCAACATGGAGGCGAGGTGACGATGGCCCAGCTTTATTCTGCGGTCATGGGTCTGAGTGGTAGTATGACTACCATGACAGACAGTATGACCACCATGAGTGGCAACGTCTTCTCTCTTACCGAGCAGTACTCCTCTCTGTCCGGGGACATATCTTCTCTATCGACTGCCGTCTCCTCCCTTGGTGACCGGATGACAGCACTTGAGACCACCGTCGCTCCACGCTACTATCAGCGCCGCCAGCACCGTCGTCATGACGGTTCTCCTCCGGCTCAAGATCAGGATGCTCAGGAGTGATATTTTTGGTACCTTGATGCCAACGAGGGCGAGATTAGAGAAGAAAAAAAAGTTGCTTCAAGATCAAGATCTATCTTTTGCTATATATCTATGTAAAAGACTATGGGGTGTAATAACATTTTGAATGTTTATCTTTATTTGTGTGTGATGAACAATATGGTCTGTAATGATGTTTATGCTATCTAAATTTCAGCTCATAATCTCTATTGTCTTATGTTAGTACTTTATAAAATTTCAGTATGGTTATCTTTTGTATATCTCACTCTCTTGAAATTCACAATTAATTTCCTGCCCCAAAATGAATTACTATTCATATGTGCAAATTCAAATTCAGTTTCATCTATGCACATATCTAGGGGGGAGTATTTCAGAAATGACCTTAGAAAGAAATTGAATTATTTTAGACCTTGAAATAAAATAAAAGATTCGATTCTCCTTTCAACTGTCAAAAATAGAGTATGCAACTTGTTCTTATGCAAGTAGTATATTCAAATCTTTCTTCTCTCATATTTTAAAAGGTGTTATTATCAATTACCAAAAATGGGAATATTGAAAGCATCTAGACCCCTATAATTAGGGTTTTGGTAATTAATGATGAATTATGAATATGAGACTAATGTGTATGCTAAAATTGTATAGATAAAGTCTCATATGTGCAAAGGTGAAGAACAAGCTGCATGGAATATTGACGTCGAGAAGTCATAGATGAGGCATATAAAATTTAGGGTCTCTTTTCAATTTCACCGGTCTTAGAAGTAAAGGTGAAAGACTGGATTATATGTTAGATGCCGTACTATTAAGAGGGATATGTGAAAGTAGCTTGATAGCATGTTTTGGTGCGCATTGGATCAATATAGGATCATGCATGCATTTGAAAATAAGTTTAAAAACTCCTTTGCTCTCTCAGAAAAATCGGTAGCACCGCACCCACCTGCGGTATTACCGCAGTGCGGTAGTATCGACGTGTAACCTACGGTATTACCGCAGTGCGGTAGTACCGGTTTTCATGCAGTATCGAAATCGGTAGTATCAAAATCTTAACGGTGGAACTACCGCAGTGCGGTAGTACCACAGGGTACTGCGGTAACACCGATTTCTGGAATATTTTTTTTCAAAGAGTACCCGAGAAAATACTTAACTGGCCAGAAATTGGTAGTACCGATGTTAGCACGATGGAACTACCGCAGTGCAGTAGTACCGCACCGACCTGCGGTATTACCGCAGTGCGATAATACCACACTTACATCGGCGATAGTACCGTACAAAATTCCAATGGCTAGTTTTGAACCGTCTAATATAGCCGTTACTGTGTGCTACAGTAAAGTGCGGTAGTACCGCACTTTGTACGGCGGTAATTTCGATTTTTCTGATTTTTTAGAATAAATTTTTGTAACGACTAGTTTTGATTGGTGAGGGTATAAATACCCCTCCACCTGCCCAAGGAAAGGTTGCTGAGCTTGCATTAATCATCTTGAGCCCTAGAGCATTCACTCCACTCTTTTTTCTCATTTGAGCACTCATTTTTGAGTAGTAGAGAGATTTTCAAGTGCATTTATTTCTAGTTGATCCAATTGCACTTGAGTATCATCAAGCGAAATCATCGGTCTATTCTCTTGGTGCTTGCCGGCACCTAGACGGCGAGGAGGTTGTTTGCACGGTGACTTCTTCAAGAAGGTTGTGAAGAAGCCCGAGCCGATTGTGAGTGGTTTGGAGCTCGCCATCTCTGGAGCGGAGGAAGAGCTACCCTAGTGATCGAGGAGTAAGGCTTAATTCGTGGAGCCGGTCCAAGAGCGCTTGGGTTTTCCTCAACGTGGACTAGTGAGAACCGACAAATCTTCGATACCACGGGAAAACATTGCATGAGCCATTGTGATCTTTTTTTTACTCTCATTTAGTATTTCTATTATTAGTTGAGTAATTTGATACTTGATTTATTAACTTGCACTTGTGATTGAATTGTTGCTCAAATTGTTTAGAATTACTAGACTTGAGTAGGTGTGCTTTATTTAGCAACTCTTGCGTTGTGTTGAAATTGACATAATTTGTTTAATTAGACAAGAATTTTAAAACATCCTATTTACCACCTTCTAGTCGGTTATCCTTGATCCTACAACCGTCTGTGATAGTGTTTTTCATATATGGGTCTAATTACAAACCATCTGTATTGTATTTATCACAGACGGCTCACAAACCATCTGTGATAACCTTCGATTATCACTGAAACATGAATTCAGATGGTTCAGAAAATCATTTGTGCTGACGTTTTTGAACCGTCTGTGATGATGATTTCTGTAGTAGTGTTAGTGTTCCACTTTCCAGCCACGATGTGGAAGAGTGGGATCCAGACGTTGATGAATGAATTGGTCGAGCCCACATGTAGAGATTAGATCGATGTCCGCACGTACCGACCGACCGCAGGTTTGTCGGTCGCTCGCCTGCTTCGGTAGCTTGCACTGCCAACTTCACAATCTAATTTTGGATGCAGCAGACGTACAGGTCCAAAATTGTCTTACATCACAAAAGAAACTCCACAGACATACTGGAGCGAGACTAAGACCTAAACATTGAAAACGCAATGATGAAAGGGTGATGGTGAGCAAAGGAACTGCAACTGGCGATGCAAAAGCGCAAGAAGGAAGAAGCAAATAACCGAAACGCCATGCCTCTCGTCCCTAATGCAGCTCGGGTAGACCTTGTTGGTGGCTGTCTCACTGTAAGTAGAAGAAACAATAGAGGGAGGAAGCCCTAAACGCCACAAATTAGCAACATAAAGTTATAGAATCAAATACTAGAAGAAACAATGGAGGGAAGAAGCCCTAAACGCCACAAAGTAGCAACACAAAGTTACAGAATCAAATATTAGAAGAAACAATGGAGAGAACCCTAACCACAAAGAGCTCGATTGAGGAGGAGACAGTAAGAAGCCTAGAGGGATTTTGAGCATATAAAGGGTATAGTGATGAGTTCAAGTGAGTATTTATATGGGAGGGAGATGTAGGACGATCTGTGGGGTCTGGGTTGGTCGATTTCTATTGGTTGGAATTGGGTTGTGGAGGATTGACGGGCCCAGCGGTCAGCGACCAATTTATTATAGACGGTTCTTATTAAGAACCGTCTGTGATATTGGCTATATATATACTGATACAATATAAATAACTAGTTTCAAAGTATGAAATAGCAAAGTTCTGTATAACTTATATATACTTATTTGAAAGGTTTCGATGAGATCTACAACTTTGCAGTTGAGACAAACCTCAAATTTCAAAGGGAAGATCGAAAATTTTGACAAAAACAGAATTCAAAAACTTTCAATTCAAATTTGAGGCTACAAATGGCCGATTTTGGAGGTCTTCGAGGGCGATGACGTAAGCTGGTCATTTTTTTTATCGGGCTCGTCGTTAGCTTTTCAACGAGTACAAGAACGTCAAAAACGGACACCGTATGCAAAAGTTATGCCCGTTTTACTAAAGGTATGTCAAAACGGAATCATACTCGAACTCAGGCGGGAAATTATGAAATTTTAGAGGTCTTAATAAGAACCGTCTATGATAGTATCACAGATGGTTCTTATCAAGAGCCATTTGTGATTGTATTTAATACTGACGGTGTTTATGAACCATCTGTAATGAGACGTCTAATATTAACTTTTTTTTGTAGTAGTGTAGTAGTTACAACCAGCAATACGATGATCGAGCAAATTTAAGAGTGTATCTTAATTGCACAATAATGGTTATTTAGTGAAGTTTGGTATAAAAATGTATATCCTATGCAATCTGAAAAGTGTATAAAAGTTTGGTGCAAAAGACGAATATAATACAAGTGAAGATTTTTTGCGCGTATGGTATTGTAGCTTCGCGCAAACCGTTTTTCCGTCCGACTGCCAGTAACGACCTATAACGCGCGCTGTAGCGAACACTGTTACGCACTGCTACATGCACTGTGGCGAACACTGTTGCGTACCGTTGCACGCACTGTAGATGCATGCGAGCTCTGTTTCTTTTTTATGTTAATCGAGGAATTTAACTAGCAAAATTTTTTAGGATTTTTGGTGGACACAATAATTAAACTACGCAAAGGAACACAACGATTAGTACTTAAACAAAATTTATAATCGATTAAACCCTAACAAAACTCACAAAAATAAAAGAAGTGTTGCATGTTAGAATAAATGGTACCCTTGTGATGATCTCGTTGAGCCGGTCGAAACGGATATAATATTTAATATATTTTGATCTCAATGAAAAAGATACAAAGATTGAGACTACACCCATTTGGGATTGGGTTTCTAGTTTTGGTTTATTTTTTTACTATTCTTAAATTTGATCTTTTTTGGCTTTTTTGTATTTTTTTCTGTAGTCGTTTGCATTGTCTGTGATGGACTAATATAATTTTTCTATTTTTAGATTTTTTTTAAAAAAATTAATTACACTAAATAAGTCATCATCAGCTATAGTGCAAATTCAGCCATAAATTACCAAAATTCAGCCCAAGTGAGTGGGCTGTGAAAGTTTCATGCGCCATACAGACTGGTCAGTTCGTGGGTCCCACCAACATATGCATCGCCACTAGGCCATCCCATGTCGCGAGGAAGCAGGGCAAGATGCAGAAAGATTAAATTAAGTATTCAGAGTAGCGCAGTTAAAGTATAAAAATCATTAAAACTTTTTTATCCCTATTAGAATAATTTGATATGACGTTATCTATTACTAACTTGTCTACATACGGGTTTCACTTGCAATATTGGTTCCTGATTATTTTAGCCACACATGCATGGAGCAAACCAACCACCCAAAGCAAGGAATCTGTCACCTTAATGTCATGTGGATCCTACCATGTTTCCTTGGTGACACAGCAAGCATGCAAGCACGTGGATTTCGTTGCAATGCAGTGTGACGCACAAGAGGCGAACACACCTGAAGCTCGAGTTTGCTTCGTGCGTACTATGGCTGTCACGGACAACTAGGTCGTATTCATGGATACGCATCAGGATTACATCAAGCAGAACCGAGTCAAATAGGTTTTGGCATTTTGTGCCACACGACGTCGCCAGAAAATAAACTCACCGCATCTTTGTATCCAAGCCAGCACCTGCTGAGTATGTTCAAGTCAAGTTGTGTTTTGCTTAAGTGGAAGCCTGATAGCACAAATTTAACTGACCGGTAAAGATCCCTGCTTTTCTACTGAACTTTCTAGAATCCATACCATCCAAGTTTTTAAAGTTTAACTGCTAATAAATTTAAAACTATTTAGATTGACTATACGAAAATTATATCATTATACTTTGTCATAAAAAATACCTTTTATAATATTATAATTTTGTTAGTATATTTAATATAAAGTTATAAAAACTAACGATCAAATCACAACTCGAAAACCATAAAAAATAAAAAAACACTAATTAAAAAGAAAAGAGGCAGTAACTTAATTACAGCGCAATTCAACCCCCTCTCGTTTTTTTGCATGTATCAAATTTAAGGATTGACATTCGCTAGTTAGGTTGGAGACCAAGATATGATGTTGATGTTGAGACCAGACTAGATTCTAGGCCTGCTCATTTGGACTTGAGCTTTTGGTTTATGGTTTACTTTTACTATTCATAATTTTTGTCTTTTTTCTGATTTTTTTGTATTTTTTAGTTTTTTTACCGGTTCTTTTTTGTATTCGTTTGCATTATACGTGATATGCTAACTTTTTTCTATTTTTAGATTTTTTTTAAAAAAAATAATTACGTCAAATAAGCAACTGTCAGCGACAATGTAATTTTAGCTAGTTACAGTGCAATTTCAGTCATAAGCAACCAAATTTCCGCCCAACCGAGCGGCCTTTAGAGGGGCTAAGCTTCATTGCGGCGCAGGCGCTAACCTAACATGCTTGAAGAAACATGTTCCACATTTTCAGAGAGGTTGAGTACTAGAAATTGGAGGTTGATGATATAATTTAACATGTTATGTAACATAATCTGCATATGGAATGAAAGCACGGTTTCTGTTCTACCAGAATACCGCATTTGTTGTGGGTTAATGGTTTGGACTTAGGCTAATGGTTAGGTTGTGGGTGCTGGCATGCATTGTTGTTCGGTGACACAATGTTGATTACCAGGTACAAAGGGTATATGATTTGAGTCTAAGTCAAGTTGAGGATCGGTCTATGAGTTACTACCACAAAGTCCTAACGTACTATCATAAGGCTGGTATGGGACAGTTCCGACTGACTAATTTGTGAATCTCAACTTGAGTCTCTCTGTAGGTTGAAAGTGAGCGTGATGTAGGCCATATAAAATCTCACTCGGCTCAAGAGGGGGTCCTGGCCTAGTGGATTTCTTACTGAGGTGAAACTTAGTGTTGGTTTGGCCAAGTTGAAGGATTCGCTTTGTAAAGGTCTTGTCCTGATCTTTCCACCACACACCAAAGGAAGTGTACTTATCCAGTGGCAATATGGGATGATCATACCTTATGGGTAAAGCTGTACAACTTCTGCAAAGTGTAAAACTAATCTGGATATCTGTGTCCACGGTCATGGGCAAGCTGAGTAAAGTTTTTTTATAGATTAAACTTTGGTTTTCAAAATAGTTTCTAAAAAGGTCTATGGATATATGGAATCCATAGGAGATTGAAAAAGCACATGGATGGATAGAATCCATATAAGATGTTTTGGAAAAGATGGACTAGGTGGAATACCTGTAGATAAGTTAGTGTTTGATCGAAGTCTGCACTAACGATATTATTTTGTTAAATTACTATTTTTATTTATTGTATCAAATTCAGCTTTTGAATCTATTTACAGTATTTACTTCAATTTTGCTTTACGCTCAATTAACCTTATTATGCCTTCCATTGTCAACCCTTACTCATGCATTAACTCTGTTAAACTTTCTAGTGTAACTTGTGTAGTACTTTATGTACTCATATTGCTTCATTCACTATTTTCAGAGAAGGGATTCATCAACTTCGGTGAGGATAACAACGAGTAGGCCACATCTTATTGATATTTGCCTGTGAGCAGGCTCGAATGGGCTACTGCTTTATTGTTCTTCTTCCGCTGCTTATATTTAATTTAGGTTTATGAACTATTGGTGTAAATTTTGGCCATTAGGCCCATATTTAGGTAATGAATAAAAGTCATTGTGCATGATATGTATCTTTGTTATCCACTGTGTGTACTTAGCTGATCCTAGACTAGTGTGATTTACATAGAGGATCGTGGAGTCGTTGCTCTGCGGTCCGACACTCCCCTTGTGATGTAGAGGATCTCGAGGAACATCAAGTGCTTCTCCCACAGGATTGAGGATGACTAACCTTACGGAGGTGTACAATTGGGTTCTTAGGAGCCTCCGTACTCAGCCCCTCGTCGCTATCATGGAAGGCATTATGCAAAGTACAATAAGATATTTCAGGAAAATGTATGCAGATGCGGCACTTCATGCAGCCAACCCACATACACCATATTGCTCGAAGATTACAGTACACATGCAGGCCAAGACCTTTGATTACAGTCACACACGGTCTTTGTGATTAGCAATACGGAGCATTGTTTAAACGTGCTCCTTTGGGACAGAGCTAAATTTGGGATGGCTCGCTCTCTTGTTACCCATGAGGTGTACCTTTGAGATCATGTAAATGAATCTAGCTGCACATACAACAAAGCTAAAGCTCCATCACAAGCCATGCTCTCATGTCCTTGCCGTATACGAGACTATCAACATAGACCCATCGAACTTCATCTCGGAATACTTCATCAAGGAAAGGGTGATGTAGGCATGGTGTGGCGAGCTAAGATGCTCCAAGGTTGTGGGCAATTTTGCTACATTGGATATTGCACAGAGGACTTTGATTCTAGATCTTGAACTATTGAAGGGTAGGAAGGACCGTAGTTAGAGTCATCACATTAGGAATAATATGGATAAAGGGAAAGTTAGAGCAACGAGTAGACGTTGTGGCCACTGTGGCCAGAAAGGCCACACTGCGAGAAGTTACAAGGCACCTACCAATAAGTAGCAACACCGGCGTGAAGTGCAACACCACTTCTTGTTGTGTGTGTAGTGGTACTATGATTAGAAATGCTATCATATTGTAACTTGTAGTTCAGTCAGTACTTTACTTGTTGTACGCAGTGTAGAACTAATTGCATCATAATTGCAAACTTTAACTTTATTTGCAGTGTCAACCCATTGTCGTTACCTATCTCTGCAAAACAGGATATGACCTCACTCTACAAAGTAGGATGTGACCTTGCTCTGCAAAGCAGGACATGATCACTCTCTACACAGTAGGACATGACTTCTCCCTGCAAAGTAGGACGTACCACTCTCTACAAAGCAAAACGTGATCTCACTCTACAAAGCACGAAGAGACCACTCGACTGCCACAAGCCTCCTCCTCGAAGGGCGTGGCACATAGACATGAAACACATCTGTACCTCATCGCAATGGAGCCGCTACAGCTATGTCCTCTTCCGCTATAAATATAGTGATTCGACCAGGAACTCCTCACTAACAACACTACCTAGATAACATAGACAAGGAGAATAAATGGAAGCACATCTGTGAGCTCTTGAAGTACTAGGAGGCTCCCCAACATACCTCTGCTCACCACAGGGCATTTAGTCAGCGGCCTTACACACACCACTAACCTCCTCAATAGCTACCTTTGGAGCTCGTCGATCTAAGGAGGCTACCTCGCAATACGCCCAATGATTCCAGGTCGAGCCATGCCCCCCTCCTATGCCTGCTGAACGCCCCCCAGAAGTGCCCTTGAAGGGGGTGGCGCCGCCCCTTGCTGGTGTCGGGACGCCTACAAGTGCATCAAATCAACCGACAAGTAGACCATTGGACAACGCTATTGGTGTTGCTCAAACTACTACGCAGACTACCTTGACGACAAGTTTGACACGCCGAACCACAAGCAGCCAAGAATAAAATCGCATTTCAGTGCACACCAATTTCGCTTCTCATTACGCCGTAATCACGTCTCTCTTCCTACCATAGTCTCCGCCATGCCGATGCAACTTCAGCCAGTGGATCGACAACAAGATCCACCTCTATGACATATGGATTCTACTATCACAAAAGAGGTTGGACAGGGAGGACCGTGAGGCTAACGAAAAGGCGCCTTGAAGAGCTGCAGGTTGAGATGGAGGAGAACAAGAGGCGGAAGAGAGTGCACGAGGAGTAGGAGCACAAGCATGCCAGGTGATGAGAGGCTGAGAGGGCACGGAAGAGGGCCATCGCGATGAAAGCTAAGGTGCAAAGCAAGGAGTACAACACCGAGCTAGGCCACAAGGGCACATGGCCACATTCCATGCCGTAGTTCGACCTTCTTCGTCCATATGTCTCATGTATTTCTAACTCCCTAAAGGCATACATGTTCCTTGGTTCGTTAGCTTGTGTGCCATATAAACCCCTTGTCGGATCAACTGTTGTATTGTTATCGTTACGTTATTTATCCAAAGTTATTCTCTGTGTATAAATTTCTTGTTGCATCGCAATATCACTTATCTTCCTACTTATAAATCATTGCTAACTCAATCATCTTCACAGAATTCTTCAAAAATTTACCACACTACAACAACATATGACGATCACAAAATGTTATTGCGGGTCTAACAGATTTCATATCCTCAAATAGATGAACCTACCTTGTCTACCATTTTATTTTTTCAAAAAAAATAACAATTTATAACCTGACCTAGGTATAAATTTGTTGACAGATGAGCACAAATGTCTGGCAAATAAGATAGTAACGTTTGTGAAATTGTAAAACAAAATGCTTGCATATAGTATACAAGAGTTTAATTTGTTCTCTATGAGCCCGCTCAGTTGGGTTAAAAATGGTAGCTTATAGCTGAATTTGTATTGTAGCTAGTTTATTTTATATTGTAGCTGATGGTGGCTTATTTAGTATAATTAAATTTAAAAATAGAAAAAATCAGGTTAACCCATCACGTATAATGTAAATGAATATGGGAAAAAAGAACCGACAAAAGAGCTCAAAAATGCCGAAAAGCAAAAAAAAAAAGATGAGATTTAGGAATAGTGAAAAATAAACTAGAAACCAAAAACTCAAACCAAAATGAGCGGGTACAGCAGAGCTCAAGGTTGGTTGAGACATATATTAATTATAAGCAATAGAGCTCCAGCCGAATTTTTAAAAACAGACCCAAAAACCAATACAAGTTAGAGAAACGATCCAACTAAGAGGGCGTTCGGAATAGCGATGGCTTTTGACTTTTGCTGAAATTTTACTATAACTGAGTTGGCTTATTAGGCATAATTAAATTTTAATAAAAATAAAAATGGCACGCTAATCTAAAACGAACAATACAAAGGAATACGGAAAAAAAATAAAACACAAAAAACAAAAAAAAACAAAAAGCGCTATAATGCGCTACAATAGCTTGGTCGCTATCGCCCATCGCGCAGCTATAATGAGTGGTCCCTAAAAGAGCTTTAATCTGTTGTTATATCAGTCGTACTTGTACAATGCACACGATTTGAGTTATCAATTTTTTTTAGAGTGGGATAATTGGTTGGATAGTGTAATCTATATATCTACAAACAACCGATGATATTTAAGGTATCTTCTTCGCTTTAGAGGTCTAGAAAATTCTATAATATAATCCTTAATCCAGAAAAAAGAGTAAAATTTATAGAAATTATCTCCTTAATCGAGAGAAAAAGAAAAGATCCACATTATATATTTTGATAAGATCAGATTATAATAACATAGATTAATTATATATAGATATTATATATATTACAATTGTGTAACAACTATAACTATATTTTTGAAAGATAATAAAGTTATATAAAAAATATAACATGTACCAATATTTAGCTCCGCAGTTGCAAAAAAAAATTCGCTAGTTATAGATCCTGTTCTTTACGACTTCTAAAAGCCGCTAATTATATTAAAGTTTGAGAGCTATGAGGTAGTCATGGGATAACATACCGTGGAATTATATATAGTTGCATGGTGGAATCGAACTGTATATATAATTATAACCCTCAAATTAACCCACAAATTAATAACACATCCAACCCACAGTTGGTTGAATCGAACGCTAGCTGTCAACCGGTGTGACTGAACAATATACACAGCAAATGGGCGACAGAAAGTACTTACACACGAGTTGCACAATTGTACACACGAGTTGCACAATTTTTTTAACGCTGTACGTTGCACAATTGTACACACGAGTTGCACAATTGTACACACGAGTTACACACGAGTTGCACAATTGTACACACGAGTTGCACAATTGTACACACGAGTTGCACAAAAATAATATATACATATTTACCTAAAAAGCATAATTATAATATTACAATTTCATTAGTGATGTGTGAAGGGGTCAATTTTCACAACATAGGATTTATGATAATTGAATCGCAACCTGATGAATGACAGCTAATAATCGTCTCAATTACGGCAACCTACGATATTTGATTCACCCAACCACACGCTTCGATCCTTTTTCTATTTACTCATGTAGAGTAAACATGTTCTTACAATCATCGAATCAAACGCATGAACGACGGAGACAAAAACTCTAAGATAATTTTCAATTCTAAGATATTGGAATTAAGGGTGGGTTCGAAAGTGATTATAGCTTATAACTTATGTATGAATGAACAGTAACGCGCCATTAAACGGTGCATTTTTTAAGGTGGTATTTACAAATAAATTGTAGTACAAACTGTATTGACCAAAATTGGATGTAACTATTTCTCTCTGCGTACTGTCTCTCACAAATAGACCAGAATTTAAAAATCATAGCTATACACCTCAATCCAAAAACACTCACCCTAAATACACGGCCAAACCCATATGACAAAAATGTCTATTTCTGAAATCCTAAAGTCTTTTCCTTTTACGTGGAGGCCTTACGCTCTTACATTTCGAGGTACGAAGTCAGCTGATACAGTGCATCATGAACAGTATTTTCAAGCACTGTTCATTGTGCGGCTCAATGTTCGTTTAGGATATGTCGGTACTTTCAAAGGAGAAATACATTTTAGTCTCTATATCTATGCTCTCGGATCCTTCATCTTGGACCAAACTCTTTTTGACCTCCACTACTTTTTTCTTTTCAATTCTAATAATATAAAAGGCATATGTATTAGGTAGTAGCTAATTCTTATGTAAATTAATTCTTAACTCAGTTATAAGAGGATTCACTTGTTGATTAGGTATTTTTAGCTCTGACTCTTGTGATTTATCCATTGGAAGTTTGCATAGTTGGAAAAATTATTACTTACATGCTTTGGGTTATATTTGATGAAGAAGAAAATAGGTTAGTGCTAAGGTTTATCCACATCAATTAGGTTTTATAAATATATTAGAATAGAAATCAATGATAAAGTTGCATTTAGATACTTTGTTGATGTTCAAATTAACTTCCTTTTATAACCGAAGGGAGTATTACCACACCTAGAATACAGGAAATTAAGGCCATATTCGTTTGGCGATGGTTTCTAGTTTTTAATTCATTATTCTTTAATTTCATCTTTTTTTGACTTTATATATTTTTTTAATTTTTTTGGCTTTTCTTTTTCTGTGTATTTCTTTGCATTATCTATGAAGAGCTAACATGTTTTTTTCCTATTTTTATAATTTTTAAAATATAATTACGTCAAATAAACCACTATCAGCTATAGTAAAAAAATAAACTAGATATAGTAAAAAAGTCATAAACTATTACCAAACTGAGTGTCGTCTAAGGCCAGCATGTTGCACACCTTACATCTGGGACTTGGAATTCTGGCTCGCCATGCATGCATGCGCTAATTCGACCTTTGATATATATCCAATTAAAACTGGTATCGTGTGTATCAGCTACCGATCGATCGATGAAGCCATGCAGTTGTCAGGAACACGATATCAGATAGGATCATTTTCTATCTGACAGATCGGATCATAGAATCATAATACTATCAAATTTTTAAAAGCATATATATTTTATATAAAAATTGAATTATATTTCTAAATATGCAAGTTCATAGTAGATTTTTTGAATTGAATTTTGTAATTTGAGTATACTTATTCATGTTATATTGAATTATGGTTGATTTTTGAAACTTAATTAATTATTTTTAATAAACTAATAACCTAAGAATGCAATATATCAAATTTAAAACTACATGTAAACAACAAAACAAAGCAAAATAAATTAGTGTAACTTAAACTAGTAATAGGTAATATCAAATTTTATATGCTAATATAGTAACATAATCATGATTCTACTACGATCCTACTTGATTCTAACGATTCTATGAGTAGGATCACAATTTTACTATAATACTATCTGATTCCGATATATATTGATCTTTATTATCGACCTCATATAAAATCGTACCATACTTGATAGGTAATACAATACTGACAAACTTGGTCCGGGCACGGGTCTACCGGTCCGCCCACCTCTATTTAAAGACTATAAATAGAGACCGTCGGAGAGAGCAGGCCAAAGCGCGCTACACAGGTTAGTTAAGCATATACTGCGACCAATCGACAAAACTGTGCCTTGGTTATAACCGATCGATATGGCTGCGAGC
Organism: Melocanna baccifera; assembly: GCA_036346265.1. NCBI lineage: Eukaryota > Viridiplantae > Streptophyta > Magnoliopsida > Poales > Poaceae > Melocanna > Melocanna baccifera. The sequence continues at coordinate 16,877,554 of CM070693.1, forward strand.
AAGGCGGTCTCTGCTCCTGCTGCTGCGGACTTCCTGCCCTCCGTGTGGGGCGACCACTTCGTCACCTACAACCCTCCCCTCTCACAGGCAAGCAGCACACACACACATGCACACATGCTACGTATATTACTAGTTGTATATATACACGTATAATAGAGATATATACTATGTACATCCGTTCAAATACACTACTAATACTCGTTTGCGACGACATGCGTGCTGCCTGCATGGGTACGTACGTACGTGCTTGTGACGTGTCGTCGTCGTGCAGAGGTCGGAGGAGTGGATGAGAGAGCGAGCGGGTCAGCTCACCGAGGACGTGCGCCGGATGTTCGAGGCCGGCGAGGGTGCCATGAGCGTGGCCGGTGCGGTGACGTTTGTGGACACGCTCGAACGTCTTGGCGTAGACAACCACTTCCGCGAGGAGATCGCCGCGGCGTTGGGCCGTGTCCGCGGCGAGGAGGCGCCGGAGTCTGGCAGCTCCGAGCATGACCTCCACGCCGTCGCCCTTCGGTTTCGTCTACTTAGGCAGCACGGGTTCTGGGTCTCTGCAGGTACGTGGTTACGTACATGCTTTTTAATTGCTTCGCGCGTTCACTGCCACGCTTTGCAATATTCAAGTTAGCAGTCGAATTTTCAAAAGAAAACTTTCTGTAAAACCCTTCGAAACAAAGCATGCTGCATCGATCTGATAACAGATAAACTCATGCAGTTCATAAGAGTTTTTAATTGGTGTGCATGCAGATGTGTTCAACAAGTTCAAAGATGACGCAGGTAGTTTCGACACAAGCTTAAGCAGTGACCCGAGGGGGCTGCTGAGCTTGTACAACGCTGCACACATGGCGACACCCGGCGAGGCCACCCTCGACGACGCCATTGACTTTGCGAGGAGCCACCTCGAGGCCATGAAAGGTGAGCTCAGGTCCCCAGTGGCGGAGCAAGTCTCCCGTGCCCTCGACATCCCTCTCCCACGGTTCACGAGGCGGCTAGAGACGATGCATTACATTGCCGAGTACGAGCAGGAGGAGACGCACAACGGCACGTTGCTAGAGCTCGCGAGGCTGGACTTCAATCTCGTGAGGTCTCTTCACCTCAAGGAGCTCAAGGCCCTCTCCTTGTAAGTTGATTAATTTTTTTCTTTGTTTCATGTCAATTCCCGTGTCTTCACCAATGATATGATTTGTTGGGGTACATTTCGATCCGATCTACAGGTGGTGGAGAGATCTTTATGGCATCGTAAAGCTAAGCTATGCTCGGGACCGCCTAGTGGAGATCTACTTCTGGGCATGCGGAGTGTTCCATGAAGAGGAGTACTCTCGCGCGCGAATCATATTTGTAAAGGCATTTGGATTGCTATCCCTGATGGATGACACATATGATGTCCATGCTACCTTGGAGGAGTGCCACAAACTCAACAAAGCTATTCAAAGGTAGGATAATCTATATATCTACAAACATGTCGTTAGGGATGCAAAAAAAGGTAAAGGATAATCCGTTTTATCCGATATTTGTATCCGAGAAAACACGAATGTGGTAAGCAAAATCTGTATTCGAAAATATTCGTATCCATATTTGAGAATATTCGTATTTGTATTCATATTCGAGAATGTTTGTAGGCTAAGAGTGCTAGTGCATTGAGGTTGTTGATCTAGCTAATCTATCTTCTTTTATATATAATCTGCAGATGGGATGAAGGCGTGGTTCCTATTCTACCAGAATACATGCACATGTTTTACATCAAACTGCTGGGCAACTTTAAAGAGTTCGAGGATAGTTTGCAGCCAAACGAGAAGTACCGCATGTCTTACTTCAAAAAACAGGTACAACTACTAGTAAATTAACTGCGTCGATACATACTTGCAAATCTTAATCCGTTCAATTCGTGAATTTAATTTTTGCGTGCATGCACATAATTATATCGTAACCATAGTTTTATTTTAAAGGTATTTACTATAATTAATCGCGTGTTTCCTTCGTGCAGTACAAACTGCAGTCGGAATATTACCTCAGGGAGGCCAAATGGTCCGATAAGAACTACCAGCCAAGCTTCAAAGAGCACTTGGATGTGTCGGTCACATCGTCAGGCCTGCTGATGGTGTTAATCATGTCTCTGATGGGCATGGGAGACGAGACAAACAAGGAGGCATTGGAGTGGGCAATTGGTATTCCCGATGCCATCGACGCCAGTGGAGAGATCGGTCGCTTCCTCAATGACATCGCTGCTCACAAGGTGCATGCCTATACCCCAATCGTACTGTATGTAGTCGAAATCGAAATCTAGCTAGCATTTTCAGATCTCAGATCTTTCTTGACGGCCAAAATTCATCACGAAAAAAAAGGGGCAAAACTGTCAAGATTTCTAGTTACCGCCGGTAACTTGAGATCTTGGTAAATAAAAACCGATCACAAGTTTGAAACAAGAATTTGAATTCGAATTTACCAACCAGCCAAAGAATTCGGTAACTGGACAAAAAATTCCAACAATTGAATTCAGTTTTGGCCGTTTTAATTAATTTATTTATTCTTGCCTTGTTCGTTGGGCTGCTGAGAATTTGTTATTGATATGGTATATGATGAATAAATCCCACTTAGGGGCTCTTGATCATATACCCTCTCCATATTTGGTAAATTCAGGATTTACCCTCCCCACTCAATGACATGTAGGGTCATCATAAGTCACTGACACGTAGGACAGGAGGGTAAATCCTGAATTTTCATTTAAGGGGAGGGTATATGATGCTAGCTAGATTGTATGCATATTTTCATATCTATAGTTTACTACGTGAAATACAAAGTTTCGAAGATAAGTTGCGCATAGAATAAATAGAATCGAATCGAAGTTCAGGTTGAATCAGAGTTTAAGTGCATCTACGTCCTAGTAGCAGGATTCAATCATTTCTTGATCCAGTGCCAGATAAGTAAACGCGCGGTGTGAATCCCTCTAATGAGGACTTCATATTACACAGAAATGTCTCCATGCGTGTGCGCATCTCACCATGTTTATGCATATACACATACCTACACACATATGCAGCTGGGGAAGAACAAGAAGGACATGGCCAACTCCGTGGAGTGCTACATGAAGGAGCACGGCGTGACGGGGGAGGAGGCCGTGGCGGCGCTCAGCGCACTGGTGCAGGGCGGGTGGAGGACGATCAACCGGGCGCGCATGGTGGTGAAGCCGGCACTGGTGCCGACGGCGCAGTTGGTGTTGAACCTGACGAGGATGCTGGAGATCATATATCTCGGCGGCAGGGACGCCTACACCTTCGGCGGCGACCTCAAGGACCTTGTCTTCTGCCTCTTCCTCAAGCCCGTCCCCTTTAACTAAGAAATACGTACGTACGTATAAATGCCTTCGTGCATGCGACTATCGTCCACATCGACGAAGCATATATTGCAGCTACGAATAATTTGTAATCCATCAGCTGGATGCTACGTACTGTACTGAGCTATCTATCTATCTATCTATCTTGCATCTCTCAAATTTAAGGATCGCCATTCGCCGGTTAGGTTCGAGATCAAGATCAATGATTTTGACGTTGAGACGAGACTAGGCTTGTTCTTTTTGACTGCAGCTTATGGATTTTGGCTGAAATTTTTAAATTTTAACTATTTGCGACAGAGATTACGAAGAGAGAAATACTCGCTTGCAATTTTAGATGGTACAGATGTTGGGCTTTTAACGTATACTATAATTAACTTGTAGACCCTATTTTAAAAAAAAATACTCCGTTTGAAAGTTAGAGACTGAAGCAAAAGTTAAAAGCTGTTTTAAGAATCTGAAAAGAACAAGTCGGTAGAGGGCCGGAGCTTCGTTGCGGCGTAGGCGCTAAACTATACACACTTGAAGAAACAAGTTCCACGGACCCTTCGGGCCGGGCAAATTTTGGTTTCATTTGGGCTGGAGTGGTTTCGTACGTCTGAGTTGGGCATGGGGCCTCCTAAGCGTCGCCCGCACCGCTACGGGCCGTGTGCCGCCCACAGTCAGCCTGCGCACATAAAGTTAGTTTGAAACATCATGTTTTCTTGAATATATTTTAACTTAACAGTGATATCATATGTTATATGTTCCACTGTAAGCAAAATGTTCCACATATTGCACTATAAAGTTCCATTAGTTTAATGACAATGTTCCAGAAAATATATTTTGAATTGGATAGGATGAATGAATCGAATGAGTATTGATTATTCTAATACGTAAAATGAGAAATTCCTACGTCGGGTTTCGCTGTTCTAACAATTCATTCAAGATATTACACGCAATAAATTATAAGGGATGATAGATCAATGTTCCACATATTTTGTTTCAATATTCTAACAGTTCGTCTGTGATGTTCCAGTGATATAGCAAAATGTGAACAAATTCAAATCTATTAATGAACCAAAATCAAAATTATTAAATTAGAAAAAAATAGTAGTGGAATAAATCATTGCAATTAGTTAAAAAAATAAAAAAAATTAACAAAACATTGGTGAAAAAAATGATAGGAGGTGGAAAACACCTACTTAAAAAAATCTAGAAAAAGGATGCAATTAAATGAAAACGTAGCATATAGGATTTGCCGTCGAGCACACTCAGGCCGCCAGCCCTCAGCCACGGGCCGGACCGGAAAATTCCTGCGACGCTCTGGAGTTCTTGACACGCTCGTCGTCCCTGCCCCCAAATTCCCCGCCGTTTTGCCAACGGAAGAGGCAGCAGGATGACGCGCGCGAGCGCGCGGGCACGTCCGCGTCGTAGCATTGTTCGTCTCCGGTTGCTGCATGCGGTGCCGCACGCGGATGTGGAGTGTACGTGCTAGTTAGTGTTCCACTTTCCAGCCACGGTGTGGAAGAGTGGGATCCAGGGGCTGATGAATGAATTGGTCGAGCCCATGCGTAGAGATCAGATTGGCGTCCGCACGTACCCACCGACCGCAAGTCTGCCGGACGCTCGCCTGCTTCGGTTGCTTGCACCGCCAACTTCACAGCCTCATTTTGGATGCAGCGGACGTACAAGTCCAAAATTATCTTATATCATAAAAGAAACTCCACAAACATACTTGAGCGAGACTAAGACCTAAACATTAAAAGCGCGATGATGAAAGTGTGACGGTGAGCAAAGGAACTGCAACTGGCGATGCAAATGCGCAAGAAGGAAGAAGCAAATACTACTACAGAAATCATCATCATAGACGATTCAAAAACGTTATCACAGACGGTTTTCTGAACCTTTTGAATTTATGGGTCAGCGATAATCGAAGATGGTTTGTGAGCCGTCTGTGATGAATACAATACAGACGGTTTGTAATTAGAACCGTCTGTAAAAAATACTATCACAGATGGTTCTAACAAAAAAACCGTCTGTGATACTCATATATCATAGACGGTTATATATATAACCGTCTATGATATTCTTCACAGATGGTTTATACTATAAAATCGTCTGTGATAGTTTATTTTATACCTAAATTTTTTTCTACTTTTGAATTAGCCTCGAAAAATATTAGTTATGCCATTTGAAAATAAACAAATACGACAACAAACATAGTAGGAACATTCTGTTTATATTACAATCCACCATTACAATAGCAGAGAACATTCTATTTCCATTACAAATCGAGCAACAGAGAAGAAAGAAAATAGAAGAATCAGAGATTTTAACGGAAGCTCGTCTCTGATGCAGCTCGGATAGACCTTCTTAGCGGCCGCCTCACTGTAAACTCTCGGGCAGCCCTAAACCCATCAAAGTAGCAACAATGGAGGTTACGATGGAGACCTAAACCTCACAGAATCAAATATTATAAAAAACAATAGAGGGATGAAGCTTAAGACACATTTGAAGGGAGGAGGCGGATAGGTTCGGGTGAGTATTTATAGAGGAGCGAGAGCTACGATCTGTGAGGTGCGGGTTGGTCGATTTCTATTGGTTGGAATTGGGTTGAGGAGTCCGGGAACAAATTACCACAGACGGTTCTTGGTAAGAACCGTTTATAATAGTATCACAGACAGTTTGAACCACAAACCGTCTGTGATATTGACTATATATATATATCGATACAATATAAACAACTACTCTCAAAATATAAAATAAAAAAGTTCTATATGACTTATATATACTCATTTGAAACGTTTCAATGAGATCTACAACTTTACATTTGAGATGAATCCCAAATGTCGAAGGGAAAATAAAAATTTTTGGTAAAAACAGAAATAAAAAACTTGCGAATCGAATTTGAGGCTACAAATGGCCGATTTTGGGGGGTTTTGAGGGCGAATCGCACAAGCGGGTCATTTTTTTGGGATCGGACTCGTTGTTAGCTTTTCAACGAGTACAAAAACATTGAAAACGGGCACCGTATGCAAAAATTATGCCCGTTTTACTGAAGGTTTGTCAAAACGGAATCCTACTCGAACTCATGCAGAAAATTATGAAATTTTAGGAGTGTGTGAGGTGGGAAACATATCACAAACGGTTCTTAATTAAGATCCGTCTGTGATATTTTACGAGAATATCACAGGTCTGTGATTGCATTTAATACAGACGGTTTTTATGAATCGTCTGTGATGAGACGTCTAATATAAACTTTTTTGTAGTAGTGAAATAACCGAAACCCAAGCGCTAAAGTGCTTAAGTATCAGGGCGTTAGGCTCAATTAATGGCAGCAGCATGAGCATGCCTTTTCAAGGGGCATGTGTGCCCCCTGTAACCAATGCATTGGCCCACGTCACACAACCAATAATGACACAGTTGCCACGTATACTCTGCTCTCGCACATCGCATGAGCCCACGAGATCTATCGAAAAAGGGTGGGGAAACCGAATATGCAAGCAACTAGTGAGCCAAAGGGACAGAGGGGGCGAATAAGCAAGTGGCATGATTTTAGCCTACTGGTTATGAAATCCTTTATTATGAGAGGCTACTATTAGGAGAGTGCCCTCACTTTGACCTAATCGGCTCACTGTGCAAAAAGGCCTATTAAACGTATAACCGTACGGCAAGCCCAAAAGAGCTATGGTAGGGAAAAATACATGTTTATCCTCACTATTGCAGACTGTCAATAGGGGTATTTACATAAATAACCTCCGCATAGTTATAAATATGTTCCTTAGGACACCTAAAGCAGGAGATCCATTTTTGTGAGAAAAGATCAGGTTATAATACAAGCATAGCATACATTCTCTATGCTTCTCCCTACTATGAGTTGTTTCGTTCCGTTGTCACAGCGAGTGGTGAACTGATGATCCTATTTTGTTTACCATAGGCAGATTGAATGACCTATGGATGTGGACCAACCAAACCAAACAAAGGAATGTTTTACATAAACTTTGCATTTCATTACGTGAAGTTCACTGCGATTTTTCATCATTTGAGTGGCTGTGGTGCATTGCAAGAATCACACACCCGACTCGCCGCCATAGCCGCCTTCTCCTCCCTGTCATCGTCATCGGGTGGGAGGAGGAGAAACGGCCAGCGGCGGACAAGAAGAAGAAGCCCGAGCAAGAAGAAGCCCAACGCGAGGCCGGCCGAGGACAACAAGGACCGCGTTGTGGAGCCACAAGGGTCTCAGAGGCAAAACTGCGAGGAAGAAGCGGCAGCAGGAGCAGTCGAAGCGGATGGCGCGGTGGAAGCGCGCAAGCGGGTGCGGCGCGTGCTGCAAGCTGGACAAGGGCGCAGACTTCACCACCCCCAAGGAGATCCTCGCCGACCATCCCGACCACCTCCAGGTAGCGATAGCGGCGTCATTTGGCAATAAACCAACAAAGGAATCAGTTCTTGTTGATATATGCAAAACTTCGGTCAATATAACCTAGCATTTTTTATTGTAAAGAATGCGAGCAACGGAACGATGCTTACGGCCTTGCAATACTGTTACGCGTACATCAAGCAACCGATGTTCATGATGATTCATGCCTGCAGCTGTACCGGAGCATGATTGGCTCTGATGGATGGTACACCAACTACGACAAGTCCACCCGCACCTGCAACATCTACCAAGGAAGTCGCAAACTCAGGAATCCTCTTTTACTCTCTGCGCAAATGCACATTTAACTTGACGCCATTCTGGCTGGTTTGTGACGATTGTAGACCAGCAATTCTCCTGCAGGGTGGAACCAAAGGTTTTCGATGAGGTCTTTGGTGTGCCACGCAGCAGATTCGACAGGGAAGCTTGCAGGTTTGCTCTCCTGTCCTGGTCTATGCATCTGCAGGTTAGTTCTTCAAGGTGGTGATTTGATTTATTTGCCTAATGTTTCCAGCGCTTGTGTGGATAACGTCAAGATATCGTGGTACTTTGCAGGGATTTATCTTCGAGTCCTTCAACCCAACTCCACAAAATATAACCACAACAGTAAGAACAAGCAAGTCAAAGCCTCAATAGCATTGCAAATGCATAGGAATTTACAGTGATCTGCAGCTATCTTGATTGCCCACTCTTGTAAGTTGTAATCGCCCTGCTCAACATAAGGGCTCCTCAGCACCCGCAGATAACTATCATCTGCAGATGTAATCAAAACTTAAGTCATATGGACAAGTTGCGTTTACACGAGCCATATGGAAGGATATTGCATCTTACCATTTGGAGGGACGACGCATGCTTAAGCATCACACGAGCTTGCTCACAGCTCTACGCGTTGCCATCATTAGCCTGAAAAACCGATCACTTTGAAGCTGCTGTGAAGAACAAAGGATTAATAACTGCTTATCAACAATATGCGTTTATCTTCTTGCAAGACATGGTTCAACGAAAGATAAGTTTATGGGGTCAGTGAAATATGAGTTTATGGAACACATAAGAGATTGATGGCTGCATTCAATTCAATTTAATTTAGAAACACTTACTGCAGTTTTAATGCAATGCTTACACTCTTGACTACATTGGCAACCTAGAAGGTGCAGGAACACGAATTTATGCTTTCCTAAACAAATGGTTTTGTAATAGAACATTTCTCATAATTGACAGCGAAGAACTCTAATTGACTTTTCATTTGTAGACACTCAAAATTATCTACCAAACTTGCGTTGAGCAAAGGAGGACAGGGGCATGATAGCTATCGTGGCATACAGGTTGCAACTTGCAAAGCATGCTACATATGCTGCACACTTGCACTGCCAGAAAATTGGAGCCTTGAGCATGATTCTGATTTCTGAATGATGGCCAAATGTTTTCGCGTCCTCATGAAATTTCTGGCGAGTGAAACTAGTGGAGCTACAACACTTGCCAAGCTCCAAAACAATTGCAAGGATGAGCACATTGTCATCCAAGGATTTACTGGAACAGCAGAAGGCAGTCTCACAAATTAAATATGAACCAAAGGTTAGCAGCAGCCTCAAGATCTTGATGATCGAAATCTTGTATGGAAGGCATTTGAGTATTCTCTCAGACAGCACCAACAAATTACTGTCATGGTGGAGGCATGAAGGGAACATTTCTATGAATCACAAAACAGCTGAATGCTACTAATTGCCCACCAAAATATCCTCCAACCGATGAGAGCAAGATACATCATCTGTGCATAGCTCATCAACAAGCATAGTACAAGCCAAACTGCTTAAGTCAAATCCAATTTTGAACATTGTATTTAGGACCAGCAGCGCATCATCCACTCGCCCAGAGGTGGCCAGCGACTCCACCAAAGAATGGAATGTCTGTTCCCGAGGTTTCAGATTGTTCTTCAACATGCCCGCCAACCATGCCATGCCATCCTCAGCCCTCCTGACCTTACAGAACCCATTGATGACACTATCATTGCTCCGCACCAACGGTTCCAAGCCCTTAGCCTGCATCAACCTAAGCAATTGGACTGCACCATCCACCTGCCCTTCCTCACACATGGTGTCAATGAGCGGTGTGAAGGTCGACACACTAGGCTCCAAACCAGACGACAGTAGGCGCTCATACATCGCTATCGCCTCAGCCAACCTCCCAGCCTTGCATAGGCCCTGAATCAATGTGTTGTAAGTAATCACATCATGCTCGATCCCCTTTGTAACCATTTCCTCAAACACCCCAGCTGCTTCGTCCACCCTCCCATGGACACAAAACCCTGTGACGATGATGTTACAGCTGATGGTGCTCTCCTTGAATCCCTTCCCAAGCATTTCGCCATACACCTTGCGAGCCATCCCGAAATCACCTGCTTTACAGTAGTAATAGACGAGAGAGCAGTAGGCATACTCATTGGGCTCCATTCCTTTGTGCAGCATCTCATCCCACATCTGCCAAGCCTCGGCTATGCGGCCCTCTTTGCACAGACCATTGATGACCGTCGTGTACGTGATTGCGTCTATGTTGTAACCACGCAGCTTGATCTCGTTGAAGATGCGCAGGGCCTCGCCGCCCATCCCATGCACAAAGAGCCCGTGCACGATGCGCTGGTAGACAACCGCGTCTGGCAGGCATCCCGCGGCGATCGTGAGGTGGAGCGTCTCCGACACCTTCGCGAAGTTGCCGGCGGCCGCGAAGGCCGCGACGAGGTCGGCGGCGGCGGCAGGTGATGGAGGGGAGCCGCGTCGCGCGGCGTCGCGCAGGAGGCGTAGACCATCGAGCGGACGGCCATCGGTGGCGCAGGCGCGCGCGAGGCAGGCGACGGTGGCGGCGTCGCCTGGGAAGTCCGGGGAGGAGGAGAAAGTGGAAAAGAGGCGGAAGACGAGGTCGGGGCGCGCGGCGCGGAGGGCGGCACGACATGCGGCGTTGAGCGCGGGAAGGGAGGGATGAAGGCCGAGGTAGGAGGCGAGGAGCCCGGCGGCATCGGCGGCGAGAGGGGGCGGGAGCCGAAGGAGGAAGGCGTCGAGGCCGCGGAGTGGCGGCGAGGGGTCGGGCGTGGCGTCGGGGGCGGGGAGGTGGGAGGAGAGGAAGAGGAGGAAGCGGAGGGAGGGGAGGCGGGAGGGGAGGAGGCGGGAGAGGGTGAGGCGGACGCAGCTAGGGTGGAAGAGGAGGGCGCGAGGGAGGAGCGACAGGAGGCGGGACTCGAAGCGCGGGACTCGGAGCACTGCCGCCGCCGTGAGGGAGGCGGCGGCGGAGACGGCGATCGGCGTCGGGGTGGGTTCGGAGGCGGAGCTGGAGCAGATGTGTTTGACGAAATGGCGCGGTGGCGGGGGCATGGTGGTTGTCGGCGGCGGCAGGAGGAGAGTGTGATGCTCTATTTTGTGCGCACGGGGAGGGGAGGGTGGTCAGATTCGGTCGCGACTCGCAACTCGCAGATTGGGCCGTGGCCCATAAGGCCCTCGTGTTCTCACGTTAAAAGCCATGTCTTGTGATACGAGGCGGCCACTTGCGCCATCTCTCCGCCTCCCCCTTCGGAAAATATCCAAACCCCAGAGAAACCCTAAACAAGGCCGCGGTTGCTCTCAGGCGCGGCGCCTCCGCGACGATGGTCGGGTACCACAGCCGGAGCCGGAGCCGAAGCCACAGCCCGCGCCGGCGGTACAGCCGGAGCCCTCCCCGGCGCAAGCGCTACGACGACCCGCGCGACCGCTACCGCGGCGGCGGCGGCGGCGGAGCCCGCCGCGGGTACGGCCGGCCGTCGGCGCCGTCCGGCCTCCTCATCCGCAACATCTCCCTCACCGCCAGGTGCGCTCTCGTCTCCTGCTAGGCCTGGATTTTTGGTTCGTCTGACCTAGGGTTCGTAGCGCTACCTGGTTCGGTTGGTGCGTTTAAACTGTTAATCATATAGCCTCTCTGGCGAAGTGTGTATGTGAATCTGTATATTGTATGTATATTGTTTCGTACTTGCTGCATGCAAGTACATTTTCTCGATGACAGCGGGAGAGAGTCGGGAATGTCTGGAGGAGATGGGATTTACACGTCTTGTATATGTACGCATATAAATATTGTCTTGCAGTGTCCTCACCTTGGCGTCGCCATGGCGTCCCGGCGCCTCTTAGGTGCCATGGTCACCAATTACACCGTGACAATCATGCCTTTTGCTACTGTGTCAATGAAATGTGGTAGACTGGTAGTAACTAGTAGTCACTATAACGTAATCGTTCTTATATACAACGTACTACATACACATGATGCAATCTCTCTTTTTCTGCATGTGGATGACATTACACTGTAGCTAACTGATTATGTTCTATCGTGTTTGGCTTTTCATCTGTTGCAGGCCAGAAGACATTCGTGTTCCATTTGAGCAATTTGGACCTGTAAAGGACGTCTACCTTCCAAGGAATTTCCACACAAGGTAACCGTAGTTTATCTTAAGTTTTGTTGCATTTGTGTACTTATTATATTAAATTTTAAGTTCCATCTCATGTCAAGCACATAGCAGATGAGCAAGTCTTTGAACCATATGAAAAAAGTAGATGAATTAAGTAAAGATGCCAAATAATTTATGCTAGAAAGCTTAAACACTATGTTGCTTTAGTGATAATTTATGAACTACATTCTTTTACCTTATATTTGGTGCGATTCATGTGGATATAAGTGATAATGTAATCTCAACATACTGGAGTTTTCACTGAAAAGTCATTGTTCCTTTGACAATAAAGGTTGTGTATGATTTCATGGCATATCTTGATTAACTATCTAATTTTGTACGACTCATTATGAGCATATGTGTATAATTTTAAGGCAGTTGTATGTTTTTAGTTATATGTGTTGAATTGAATCAAATTAGTATCCTGTATTCTTCTCAAAAGTAGGGTTGGTGAGTGCTTGTTGCATGTTATCTGCTGTTGATTAACAATTCTGTTGTGTCTTTACTCTTTACCAATTGTGCATTTTTAAATAGTGATTGTTAAAAGCCAATTGTTGGAACATGAATTATCTTTGAGCTGTTGATTTTTTTACTGAATCATAATAAGTTCCTTGATCATTGGTTAAATCGGTCTATTTTTACAGGGAACTACGTGGTTTTGGGTTTGTGAAATTCCGTTACCCTGAGGACGCTGCAGTGGCCAAGCAAGAAATGAATCATCAAGTGATAGGTGGTCGAGAGATCTCAATAGTTTTTGCTGAGGAGAATAGAAAGACCCCACAAGAAATGCGCATGAGAACAAGATCAAGGTACATAAATTCTTTGTGTTGTTTTTTAATTGGGCATTAGGAATATGGTAGTAAATTTCAAAATTTGAAGTAAACAAAAGAAATATTTTGTGCTTCTATTGATGTAGCGGTAGGCACGTGGATGGAAACTACAGAAGGCGGTCACTATCAAGATCCCCGAGGTCTCGCTTCCATTGTAAGTGCAAAGCAGTTCGTTTAATTCATATCTTTAGTCTTTCATCTCATTATTAAATAAAATCTCTTTCCTGGCAGCTTATTCACCCTCACTTTCTCCGTTTAGGCATCACTCCAGGTTTGATCTCAATTTTTTAATAGACATGATTAATATGTTGCGTGTCTTTCACTCTTATTCGTTATTGTTTCATATTGCTTCCATTTGAACACCTCTGGAGCATTTTTTTTTTGTATTTGCACTTTTGGCATATCCTGAATCACAGTTGGCATTTATGCTTTATTTGTTTCTTGCTTTGGCAATTGAGGTGAATATATTGTTGTGATGACCTAAGTGGAAGGATTATATGCTGCACCAGCTACAGTGCTCCAAATAATTTGTTTTAGTAGATCTAGCTTTGTTCATTTTTTTAAATGTTCATCCCCAGCTCAGCTCTTCTGAGACAACATTGGAAGGGAAGTGAATGATATAAATATATTTGACTTCACCTTGTCTTGAAGTTTTAGTTTTGAGGTGAACAGAAGGTATATGGTTGAACGCCATTAATCCCATTCATTGTCATTGTGATTATTATATCCTCCTGAATGTTATGTAAAGGAAAAGGAAAAGAATGAGTGTCAATGTTAATCTCCAAAATATATCTATTGCCTTCCACCCCTTCTATGAAAAACAATCAGGATCAAGTGGATTTCTTTCCGTCCTTTTTTCTTTTTTGCTTAAATCAATGATAAACAAGTTTTTTCTTCATCAAACTATAAATCAGCTTCCTAAATTCCTCATAAATTAACTTCTTTCATAGAATTTTTCATCTTGATTTGATGGCTAAAAATCCTTGCTTGATTTGAGTGGTTATGTTCATTTTCATTAGCTCCTTAGTCAGGCTGGGGGGAAGTAACTTCCAAGAGGACTCATAATTTATGATTTTTTGCTCAAGCAGATTGGTAAATTCATTTTTAGCAAACAACACGCAGTAAATATTAATAAGAAAATGGCCAAAGAATCTTTCCTGTGTTTAGACTTGGGTGTGCATTCCACAAGCCGCACACATCCGTAATATCTAACATTAGCAGCATGGTTCTGTTTGACCATTTGATAATTTTTGTTGAATTGCTATTACCTATTTTCTTCTTGAAATAATTCTATTAAATTTTGCTCTAAATTGTGTTGCTTTGGTTTTGTATATTATCCAGTCAACAACGAATCTAAAGTCTAAAAGCCCAAAAGAGAATCATGATGTTTGGAGAATAAAGACCAAAGTGAAAGTATCATGACCTCCAGAGTTGGAGCATGTGAAAGGCATTACTATTAAAGATAAAGCGGTACTATCACTCAGAGTTTAAAGATAATCTTGGGTAGGAAACCTGAGGAAAAGAGTTATTTTTCAAGTGAGCTGATGCTGTTGAGCCAGCAGTCTCAACACCTTAGTGCATTGCACATTTCATGTTTGGATCAAAGTGGGTTACTTTTATTGAGATGGAACAGGTAAAATCGATAACTCACACTTCAATTCAGTTGGCTTGGGGATAGGCATGCCCAGCCAATGGTGCTGTAGCTGCTCTAGACAAGTTTGCAATTCTCTATAATTTTGTTTGCTGATGATTCTACTTGTCAGTTATCGTATGTTTTTTTATCGTATTGCTCGTTGCATCCTGTGTGATATTCATACTCGGGAAATTAAAATATATGATTATTTGCAGGGACAGGGATCACCGTGATAATTATTCGCCTGGGGAGTCATACTCCCCACATGCTCGGGACAAGAGGCACTACAGGTCAAATGGTCGATCTCCTAGCCTAGATGGAGAGCGCCGGGTATCACCATCCAATAATGGACATGGTCCACCAGTTGACGGGAGGAGCCCATCTAGATCTCGCTCCTAAAGGTTGCTGGCTTAATTTGTTGCTTTTATACATTTCCTCTGTTATAATTGTATATTTATGCGCTGACTGTTTCCTTCATATGCAGTCCGAGATAACAACTTTCAGTTTGGGTTTCCTGGACGGGGAGCTGGGAGCATGAAAACTACACCACTCTGTGATATCCTGTGGCGATGCTTTCTTTTCTGCTATGTTTTCTATAATAGATCAGTAGGGTTTGTAGTGAACACGTTTGTATTCCAGACGCCGTTGTCGAGTATTGATACAGTAGTAGGCACCCAGCTTCTTTTTAAAAATCTGTTTTAATGCTTTTCTAACTGATTTTGGCTAGTCTGCTGGCGCCATTTGTGACATCTTGTGGATTCCGTTTGTTTATGTTCCATTGATCGTTTGTGTGTTCCAGGTTTCTAGTTTTGTGTTTTTGGAAGGGCCTATTTCGTCAGGTTGTTGAATACATAATTCATCTATTCCTCTCAAGTCTTAGCAAATTGCAGGGTGCTAACATGCTATCTGGATGACATTTGTTGAGTGGGATTTGAGTGGAAAATCTTGGTATTGACTTTTGAGTTGTGTACTTCTGTTTGGAAAATTGACATAGAAATGTGCTGGGATAAAAAATGCAGTCGTAATGTCCATTAACATTACTGTTGTCAACTTGTCGGCTGATGATGAAAACAGTTGGTGATTTGGCAACAGTCCAGCAGGGTGCTGCATAGTTGGGCTTCAATTTGCCTTCAACGTACTGCAGTTAGGCAGGATTCAGCCAGCACAATGCCAACATGTAGAATGATGGTTTACGACTTAGGGGGTGTTCGTATGAAATTTTGGCTAAAATTGAACAGTAATTATTGAAATAATTGGTTTTTAGGAGTGACGAGCGATGGAAAAAGTGATGGAGAGATGTGAGAGCGAGAGGAATAGGGTGCATTATGTATCTGTCATTTTCTGTCTTATTTTTGAAGCGAGGGGAGTGAAGAAGTCGTTTTGAGTATTTTTGGAGCGAGGTGAGTAAAGAAGTCGCTTTGAGAAGTGAGTGTTCGTAATGATTTTTGGTTTTTCGAAGTAGAAGTTAACAAGAACATGGTCTAATGCTACTGATTTATTGGGAAGTACAAAAACAAGGTGATAGCAATGACAGCGTCATAGCTTCGATAACAATCAATTGCAATGTCACAACTTACAGAAGTTAACATAGACTACGATCCTAACTCCTCAGTATATGGTAGGCTGGCTGGAATCAAATGACGGTTTCGGTGTAGATCCACTCATAATACTTGGTAATAACATAGGATTGTGAATGGCATATCCATTCATAATACTTGGTAATAAAGTAGGATTGTCAATGCAATCGAAGTATACGCTTGGAAATTTGCCAGGTCCATCTACTAAACAAACCAACGATACTGCATACCTGTAATTTTCATTTGCAGGCTCAGCTTTGTTCAAGCTCAATTCAAAAAGGAAAATAACCAACGATACGCACACTTGTTTTGGTGCGTGCGGTTTATATCCAACAATTTGACTTCACCTCGGGCCTGTTTGGGGGAGCTGGAGATTCTGAGTAGCTAGCTGGTCTGAGTAGCTAGTTGGCTAGGCTGAGTAGTTCGCTGGTCTAAGTAGCAGCTGGTCTGAGTAGCTAGCCTATTCGGCATCTTGGATTCTAGCTGTGTAGCTGGTATCCTGATAGATGTATTGTCTGAAATGCCTTTAGGTGAGTTGATGTCCTGATTATGTATTAATAGAAGAGATATCCATGATGTAAATTTGTAGTACTTAGTTCAAACATTGAGAAACTAATATTAAAATTTTATGACAATAAATTTGACTCAAATCATATGTTTGGTTTGAATTATGCATATTTTCTTCCTTTCAAAAAAATTATGCATATGTTTGGTTTGATGATAAGGTTGAATTATAGGATTGGCAGAATAAAATCAGTTTGAATTGTCAAAACAATTTGAGCAAGATGTCAACACCAGGCAAACAATTCAATCTTACAATATGAGAAGAAATATCAATTTTGATGGCATGACTGGTTCAAGAACAATGATGCAAAATCATATCTCAAAACCATGCTGCAGGATAAAACCATTGGCAGGATAAAACCATGAGCTGATGCAATGCACACATGAATCTGGTAGCATGGCCTGAGGCATGCTGCAGGCAATCATTTCACAAAACCATGAATCTGGTACTATCTATGGGCTCAACAACACAAGTCATACAACATTGAGCAGCACTGAAACCCACATTGAGCCCCTTGCTTCCACTGACATTCATACAACAAAATCTTTGTTCATACAAATTCATACAACAAGCAACTTGTAAAGGTCGATTTATAGAAATAGGGGCTAGACAAACCCAACCATCCTCGGTGAACAACAAGCTACATGTTACAAGCTACAACCAACAATCCATACACACAGGTCATACAGTGAAAAAATGATACTCATGAATGCTTCGTCTACTCCCAGAGCTTTTCCATCTACGCCATTACAATCCATGCACTGAAATCACAACTTTCTCAGGAATCTACAGCCAACAAGAACCCAAAAAGGCATTGAAATTAATCTTTCAAATTTCTTCAAATCATAGCTTTCAAAAGAAATTTCAAAGCATAACCCGAACCCTAGATCAGGGGAGGGGGAGGGAGAGGCCACCTGCCGAAGACAGGGAGAGAGGGAGGCGCCAGGGGGGAAGGGAGGGTGAGGTGAGCCGGGGTGGGGCGGCGGGGAGGGGAGGGGGGGTGGCGGCGAGGATCGGGGAGGCACCGGGAGAGGGGCGGGGGGAGGAGGGGTAGGAGGCGGCGGGGGGATCCGGGAGGCGTCGGGAGGAGGGGTAGGAGGCGGCGGCGGGAGGGGCGACGGGGAGGAGGGTAGGGGGGCGATGCGGGTGATCCGGGAGGCGTCGGGGAGGCGCCGGGAGGAGGGAGTGAGGGAGGGCGGGGATGGGGGGGCGAGGAGGAGGAGGGGAGGAGGCGGCGGTGGGGAGGCGGGGAGGAGGGATGCGCCGGGGGGGTTTTATTCAGTGGCATTTGCGGGTAAAATAACTTGAACTTTAAGTGGCACTAGCCCGCAGAATCTGTGAGAAGCTGGGCTATTGCAACTATTCGATCCCAGTACAATTGTGCCTTCCCAGATTTTCAGATTCTCAGTAGCTGGCCCAAAATCTGGACTGTTTGGGAGAGCTTTTGGCTACTAGAAGTAGCTAGCTTGCCTAGAATCCGAAACAAACAGGGTCCTCGTGTGAGAATTAAGTATAATTTTACCAAAACTTTATTGATGAGATTGATTTTGCATCTCAATATTTTCTCACACGAGTTGTGCGCTTGGTCTTCCATGGCTTCCTTTTGCTTTTCATTTGTCATTCTTCGATCTAATTTGTATCACCATACACCTCTCAACTTTGGCCTTGTTCTAAGCCCGCTCGTTTCAGCTTTTTTTCAGCTTCAGCTTTTTTTCATTACTCAGTAATTTATCTTTTTCTGAAATTTTTTAGATTTTTTTGGCTTTTTTTTTGCATTTTTTTCTTTTTTCTGTGTTCGTTTGCATTGTCCGTGATGGGCTAACATATTTTTTTCTATTTTTTAAATTTAATTATGCCTAAAAAGCCAAATCAGCTACAGTAAAAAAAGCCAGGTACAGTAAAATTTCAGCCAAAAGCTAGAAGTCATCGCTAAAACGAATGCCCATAAAAGGTATTAGCTTTTGTCTTTTGACTGAAATAGTATTGTAGTGGCTATTAGTTTTTTTAAGTATTCAATAAAAAAGATAAAATAGAAAAAAATATCGTTATATCTCCACATATAATGTTAACAAGCCAACACATATAAACAACTTTTGATTTCTGAAAGTCAAAAGCAATTATTGTTTAGAATGAGCCCTTTGTATACCCTAATTTATTTAATTATTAATCTACTTTCCCTGAAAATAATTATTATAAATTTTTAACTAGTATACTTATAACAATGTAATTTATTCTTCTCAAAATGAGCCTTGAAAATACAAAAAATACAAAACCGTACGTAAATGTGGGTGTATATACTATCTTAGCCCTCTAGACTGCCTTAAGATTCATGTAAGAGGTATGTCAAAGGATAGGATGGTAGTTTGCATTTTAAAAGCTTACATTAATCTCGAGATATATTTGATGGTATGATAGTACTGTGAAAAACTATATTCTTGGAAATAAGTAATTTTTCCTCGCAAGGACTAAAACCTCGAAAGGACCACGACTCGCTTTTTTGTTTCCTCCGAAGTCCGGACCCCGAAGCAATCCCTTTGACTCGATCAATCCAAACAAGTCCTGGGAGGGATCTGAGTGGGGAGCCGGCGGGGAGCCGACGCGGCGGAGGGATCGTTGGGGCCGGGATGGACGTGCCGTGGCTGCTGGTGGTGCACGGGTCGGTGACGGCGCTGGTGGTGGTGTCGTTCCTATGCGGGCAGTGGCCCATCTTCGAGGGCACCTTCGTCCAGCGCATCAACCACTTCCTCACCTTCGGCGCCTACCACCACTTCCTGTGCGCACGCCCCGCCTCCTCCCTTCCTCCCCACCTCCTGCTCCTCTCCTAGCGATGGTGGCTTCTAGTTCTCCTGATGAGCTGTTTTGAGGGTTTTGCGCAGGCGGCTCGTGCAGGCGGTGTGCGGCACCGGAGCCAGGGATCTCGTCCTTGGCGTCGAGCAGTACTGCTGCGACCGCCCCAACCCAATCCTTCAGGTACTTTACTGGTGTTTATAACGAAAAGGAATTTTATGAAATGTTAGGTTGTTTGGTTGATGCTATGTGATGCGAGATGGTAGCCAATTGTTGCTTGGATTGGCAGGTAGGTGATTGCTATCTGATGCTGAGTTGAATCAGCAAAGGTGGAACTTTTACGGAATCGGAATGTGGTGGATCTAACTTATCGGGGTTTTGGGGTTCTGGGTGACCGATTTGGTGCTTGGTTGGTTACGCACGGCTACGATCTACTGCATTTTCAGAACAATGGGCATGGAGCTAAAAGTTGCTGATTGAGAGAGGGGTATTGAGTTGTGCCAATTGAGTGAAATTGTAAATTGCTCTGTGCTAGCTACTTCTTCTCTGGTGTAGCTGCGACATGTATAGCATATTGTTTTATTTGGGGGTTGGTTTGTAGTGAATTAGAGGTAATTGAAGAATGTTATAAGACCATACTTGTTTGGGTTTTACCATCCGATGCATGCAAGCTAGGTGTGAATGGGTGCGTGGTGGGCATGAAGCCTCATGAGTCATGATTGGTCCATTAGAGTGAACGGAAGGTGTTTCAGACCTGGAGTTGCATGAGCGTGCAAACTGTGGAAAAGTGGGGGAAGAGGGAGAAAGTAGGGAGGGAAGAAAACAAGAGAGGGGAAGAGAGACCCATAGTGGGAAAGAGAGGAGGGAGGGAAGACCGGAAGTAGACAATGATGGAAAACAGAGATGTGTCACTTGATGGTGTCACTTAAAATGGAGAAATCTCATGGTTGAGTAGTCGAGCTGACTTTAGATTCTTTGCATTGAATAGGGCAGATTAGCGGTTACTATTTTGAAGTTATGATACAGACATATAATGCACGTAGCCTAGTCATGCCTTTTACAGTTATATCCCTGTGTTTAGTAAGGAATTTTGACTAAACAACTTTTCTCTAATACCCTTCAACACATAAACCAGCATAAAATACTTGGTATGGCAAATCAATAACTCACAGATCAAATATGGAGCTTACTCTTGTTGGGCAAGTCCTACTAAGTCATCAACATCTATATGCTCTGAGTTTCTCCTCCTAATTATGTTAGCTGACTGTTTTGAAAAGTTAGATCTGCTCTATATTTATGTTGATTTTCTTTATAGGACATGATACTGCCCTATTCTTGAACCCTCTGCCAAGTTCTTTATTTTTCTTTGTATGTGACTTACATTCCCTTTTTCATTCACTCCATGTGCTTTATTTATTATCTCTTTGGAATCTGATGAACATTAGATTGTTTAATTAGAAAATCACTTACTTATTCAACACAAATTCTTACTTGTGACTTTGTTTCTTCTCTCAATTGCAGGTTTTTTATGTTTCCATAATTGGGGTAACGTATTTTATAATAGTGCAGACATCTTTCAAGTACATTCCTGGGTATTACGTCAGTGGATTTCACAGGTAGCTTGTGACTATTAACCAATTTGGGAGACATTCCTTTTTCCACTTCTGACAATGAGCTCTCTCTTGCAGATACCTTAGCATTGTAGCTGTTGCTATTGGTGCTATACTCTTCATGCTCACTAGCTTTTCTGATCCTGGAACAATTACTACTGAGAATGTTTTTCAATATCTATCTGCCTATCCATATGACAACGTTATTTATGTTGAGAAAGAATGTTCTACTTGCAAGATTACCAGGTACATTTTGCTAGTATTAGTTGTTGTATGCTTGAAAGTTAAAACATGTAAAATGTAATCTAATGGTAATTGTGCAATTATCCCTACACAGTTTCATAAACTAGTTAGCTATGAGTAACCCAGCACAAGTGTAATGGATAAAACTATTATTTTGAAGTTCTTGTAAATTGTAATTGTGAGCTACTGTTAACAATGTAGGATAAATATATACTGTTCTCTTTAATGAATGCTCTTCCTATCGGTCAGCTCTATTTCATGCCCTAAGA
This sequence comes from Melocanna baccifera, assembly GCA_036346265.1. Taxonomy (NCBI): domain Eukaryota; kingdom Viridiplantae; phylum Streptophyta; class Magnoliopsida; order Poales; family Poaceae; genus Melocanna; species Melocanna baccifera. Next base: position 16,899,248 of record CM070693.1, read on the forward strand.
ATGGCTCATTGATGTGCAGACCAGCCAGGGCAAAGCACTGTAGAATATGTGATAAATGTGTTGCTCGATTTGATCACCATTGTGGATGGATGGTACTTGTACTGGCTACTTGATTGTATTCCTTTTACTTTGTTTGCATCTGAATTTTTCTGTGTTAATACAGAATAATTGCATTGGGGAGAAAAATACTCGCTATTTTGTGGCCTTTTTAGTTTGGTGAGTTCTACTCAGGTTTCTTTTTGTCTTATCTTCTTTCTATATTTATCTATCCTAAATAGATAGTTCCAATTGTCAATGTCAATGTAGTTTCTTGTAGATAACGTCTTTGTGCTATTGCAAAAATGCAACATGTACATGTGGGTACATATACTTAGTTTTCCAAAGTGCCTCAAGATTCATGCTAGGGATATTGCAATGTTGCAATGATTAGAACATGGGATGGTGGTTTGAATTTTGAAAGTTTACATCAATCTCGAGGCACATTTGATGGTGGTGAACTGGTGATAGTACATGTACCCACATGTACATGTGGAAAAGCAATATTCATGCCGTTGAATACATTTTTTTTGTCTTTCTTTGATTCATCATTACTGTATAATAATACCCTGAACTCTAGAATCTCCAAAAATCCAAGTCTCCAGAAGAATATCCGTTCTATTTTCTGGTTCAAACCTATTTTTTCTTGGCCTATCTTTTCTTTTCTTTTTCCCTTTTTCCTTCCTTTCTCTCTCCAACTGTGGTTACTGTTCATCCAGCTACTGTTCATTGTCTTGTTGCTTCTGATGAACGGAGCAGACCCAGCCAAACAGAGCCATGGCCAGCCCTTCTACCTCTCAAGCCAAATCTCCAACAAAACGAAAATATGTTCGAAATCACGCGAGGAATCCATTTCTTCCAGTTTCTTCGTTATTCATTCGTCGGTTTGCCTTTTATCTCATCTGTCCCCAAACCAACTCAAAACCGAAGCCCACAGATTCGAGTTTGTTTCTATCTCTTCCAGGCCCTTATATACGACCCAGTTACCTTTCTCAACCCTTTCCAATCTTTGCCAAGCCTTCTCAAATCCCAGAACACCGCTGTCATCGAGAGCCTTTTGTTCTTGAAATTGTCCGTCGCCCCAATTCGCTGAGACTAGTGCGGTAATACACAGAGGGTTCAGATTCGGAAATTCGGTCCTGACAATAGTTCATTTTAATTTTGTACTGCCAGATTAGTATAGGAAGATTGATCTGCTACTCTTATAAAACCTAGTCTAATGCTAGCCTTTTGTTATATTTCTTCACTATGTCTGGAATATAAGTGGCAACATAATGAATCTGAGGTAGCTCACAGATCCAAAATAATAATATATGGTTTTGTTATGGTACTCTTTTCATTTACATCGTTCCCTTGATTTTTTTCTTGCCTTGATGAAACATTATTTATCTTCTCCTCCCTTGTTCATAACAGGCATTTTCTTTTATGTGTGTATGGAGCAATTGTCCTCGGCTTCATTCTTGCTGGTGAATTAAAAGAGAGGAAAGTTGTCTACATACTGACAGGTTATTCAATGTCCTTTTTATGTCGGGGTATTAAATCCTTTTGTTCAATTGTTACATGAGAAGTTAGAACTATACAGGAAATTCTTCAACTTGCTGAATTTCATTTCTTATTTGAATATGATCAACTTGAATACACTTTGAGGAGTAATCATGTAAACTATGGCATATAAATAATGAAACAGCTTTACATGTTTTTTCCATTTCGTTTTCAAGCTCTATATATGTCCCTTGATAAAATCGACTTATATTTTCCCATTTCTAATGAACTGTCCTTTAATTTGACAGTTTATTATGGCATCGACAATAAATTCTCTGGCTTATTTCCACATGTCGCCCAGGTATGACAGGAAGGCAGTCTTCAAATTCAATCAGCACTCTATTCAATATCTGTTTTGACTCCTTTCATGGTCACTTTTGCAGTGGTTGCTTGCTGTGCATAATACACAGATACTGTTGGCTGTATTTTTGGCTATAATAGCATTGCTCCTTGGTGGGTTTTGTGCTTACCATGCACATCTTTGCTTAACAAATATGACAACCAATGAGGTAAGACTTCAACTACATGCCTAAATGTAATAGCATGGTCGTTAGATAACCTTGTGAGATTTGTTACTCATCATTTACGTTTTGTACTTTATTGAGGATATACTTTGTTTAAATAAAGCAATTCTGTTTGATGAAAGTTCTATCATTGGATTGATATAGTGATCAAATGTTTTGATCAAAGCACCTCCTCTTAGTATCTTGAAGGGATTTTTGGTAGATAATGGAAAAAAGAAATAAATATTTTCTAGGTGAAGCACCGTGACAATGTAGGTTGATTTCATAATGAATATACCATGCCTCTCTTAAATAGAGACAAAGTGCGAGACTATGTCGAGCAATGAAATCGGTGATTCCGAAGGAAATAAACCGAACTTCAAGCATGTTACTAATACCAAAATTCCTTCTTGGATCTTATTTCCAAATTTCATCTTGTGAAAACTCTGCAGACATTCAAATGGCAAGACTACATCTTGTGGAGGAAAAAGGAGAATGAGGCAAGAGCTAGTGCAGCTGCACTTAAGGCCAGCATCAGCACAGCTAACGGTGAAGTGCGCAAATCACCGCCAAGCAAATGGAAGGCGTTCTTCTCTAGGTCCCGAACCCCAGCTGAGGAACCTGTTGTGAAAAATAACATATATGACAGAGGCATAATCAGAAACCTGTGCGAGGTGATCATCCCTTTATCAGAGCGGAGGACATTTTCCCGCAGGAAGTCTGATTGAACTGAATGTTGTTGCTACCAATGTGTCACTGCACTGTTGTATATCCGTGTAGAATTTTGGCAACTTTTTTTCCCCATACTAGGGACGCAATCGTCTTATGATCATCGTGATCAGGAGTAAAGCATCAAATATAGATCAGAAATTCTGAAGTCGTTTTTGCGTATGCCCTTCCAGAAACAATAGTTTTGAATGCTGCATCTAGTTACTAATACATGACCATGATCGCTCCCTCAGGTTAAAACTGTTAACGGATGTTCCGATAAAGAGCACCACATCTGCACTCCAGGGCAGACCGGCAGAGGCTGTCAGCCATCGCAAAGTTGATTTCTTTGGTCAAGGTGCGCAGCTGGGGCTTGTTTTCAATAAAGAATTTCCTGAGTGGATAGAGCAACAGTATATTGGCGATGGTGGAGGTAGAAAATAGTATTGTACCATGATCTCATTCGATAACCGTTTGAGTGGAAGTCTGTCAAAATCGATAGATACAGTGATTTGCCAGATGCCGGGGAGTCCTTGTATATTTGGCACTGTAGTTTTTTTTTAAAAACAATTTGGGCTTCGGGTAGTTCTTTTGTAAATCTAGCCTTCTCTTTTAGCACGGTGGGGACCTACCAAGCAACCATAGCTCGGTAGGACCTACCAAGCAACCATAGCTCGGTAGGATGACATGTTGAGTCAGCCAGCAACGGTAGGTGATAATGTAGTGTAAATCATGCCTGATTAGTGCTAAATATGTAATTTGATGCTTAATTAGTGTTAATCATGCTTAAGTTAATCATTATAATCCTCCTGCCGAGGTGTGGTTACTCAACAGGTCCTCCTGATGAGCTGTGGTTGCTCGGTAAGTCCTGCTAAATTGCGGTAGCATAGCAGGCGATGCGGCTGCCGAACTCAGGGAGATGGCTAGATTTGCAAAAACAAATGTCTTTAGGTCAAATTTGAAAGAAAAGGGCTATGGTGCCAGATATGCGAAGGATTCGAGGCCCGGAGCTGCTAAGGTAATAGCTAGTACCCAACTCAATCTGATGCTGATGTGATATTTTCTATCCAACAGTTGACAATGGAAATGGTAAATTGTAGGAGGATGCATGGGCCGAATTATCCGATAGTTGGCTTTTGATTGAAATAGCTTTGTAGCGATTGCTAGATGTTTTCTTACGTATTCAATTAAAGAAAAATAAAAAAGTCGTTATATCTCCATAGATAATGCATAAGAAAAAGTGAAAAAGGAAAAAAGTCATATTAAGAAGCCAACAGTTCCAAACAGGTTCTAGCTTCTGAAAGCCAAAAGCCATTGCTCTTTGGAACTAGGCCTACACTAGCTACATTTATTCTGACTTCCGACTAAGATAAACCAGTGTACTACACACCAACAGTTCACCTCCGTGTGTGTTAGTGCTCTTACCGGTCTACGCCGCTCGCACTCACTCTTCATGGGCGTTGTTTTTGAAGGTAGGGGAACAGCAGTCCAGCTTCCCTGTGTCCACGTGCGTTAGCACCCTTCTCGGCCCACACTGCTCACCTCACCCTCCGTGGACGCTATTTTTGAAGGTAAAAGAATGGTGGCCTGGCCTCCCTACCGACATGTGTGTTAGCGCCCTTCTCAGTCTATACCGCTGACGTTCGCTCTCCGCAGACGTTGTTTTTTAAGGTAGGGAAATGGCGGTTTAGCCTCCTAGTCTACGCGTGCGTTAGCGCTCTTCTTGGCCTCCGTGGGCACTATTTTTGAAAATAAGGGAACGACGGTCCGACCTTCCTGTGGCTAGTAGGCAACCTAAAGGCAGCGCTCATTTTAGCTGCAATAGTGTCGGTGTTCGGCGTTTTTTTTCACTGTTTATTTTTTGTCTTTTTATGATTATTTTATATTTTAGGTTTTTTGTTTTTTTTTCTTTTTTCCCGTATTTCTTTGCATTGTCCGTGATGAGCTAACATGTTTTTTCTATTTTTATTTTTTAAAAAAATTAATTATATCAAATAAGGTAACTCAACTACAGTAAAAAATAAATCAGCTACAATAAAAAAGTCATAAACCAACGCCATTCTGAACACCCCTAAAAACTACTTCCTCGCTTTTCCAGTATTAGTTGAAACACATTTTACAGATCTATCTATATAAATACAAATAACCAGTGAGTTTAAAAGCACTTTCTTCAATTTAAGAGCAATAAAATCTCACTATAATCTAAAAAAATAAAAAACCATATATTCTCACTCATTATTCGAGAGAAAAAGATAATACACTTCCTATTTTAGTGGAGACAAATTATAACAATGTGGATTAATAATATATAGACATTTTTTGCTATAAATAATATATAGATACTAGAGTTATATAATAAATACAATTTTTTTGCAAGGAAAATATAATTATATTTTTAATCAAAGTCATTAGAGTTGTATAACAAAAAGACAATAGTTTTGAGCCACCATTTAACGAATGCACAACAACTGGATTGTGTTGAAAAGATCGCCAGAAGAAAGAGCAGCACACTTGTACAAATTCTAAAAGACAGAGAGAATAAAAACCATTAATTATCATCTTTCTGCTTCTTCGACCTTGCAATTACCTCGCGCGTACAGAAGAATGCGATTGCAACTACAATCCCCTATGCTTTTTGGATAGGTAAAAGAAAAACAAAGTTCAAACACTTCTACGAAAAAGATGTGAAAAATCAAAGAAGCATATAGGCAACGTTCTTCAAGCTGGGAAATCTACATGCGTGAGAGCACAGACAGCACGAAAACGGGGAGCTGATGCAATTCAATCTTTGATTGTCTAAAGTGCAAGGAAACTAACATCTAATTCTGTGGTAATTATTATTAGGTCTACATTTTCACTCATCTTGCAACCGCACATGCTTACACATGATTCGTCTATATATAACTGAAAAATCTAGAATTGTGTATTGGTTAGGAAGGAGATTTTACTGTTAGTTCAAAAAATAAAATCTTTAATTGAAAGAAAGCAGAAATTATGTGAGAAGCAAATTCTAGCACCTAGTTGGCTAGTTTACATCCCATACTTCAAATTAGCAAAATCAAAATTTCCAAATTATAAAAAAATGATGAAAATAACCATTAGGTGAAAGTTGCACTGGTTTATAAGTTCAAGGGGCTAAGGGTAGGGGTGGCAATTTCCCAGCGGGCCTCATGGGAATATCCCGTGGGGCGGGGCGGGGTAATATCCCATGGGAAGCAGGGCGGGCCCATGAAGCTAGCGGGGCGGGGACGGGGGTCATCCTCGCCCCGCGGGGCCCCACGGGGACCCGATAAAAAATAAAAATAATTATATTTAATAATAGATTATTATTTTTAATATAAGAGATTGTATTCTTTTCTTGTATATTTAGACTAAAACTTGAATTTATATGTTAGAATATATATTTTGAAACTATATTTTTAAAAATAATATGCTTAAGTAATTATAAATTAATAAATAAAATCAAAAATTCATTTTTAAACAATAAATTTAAGTTTTTTTAATCCCATGAGGACCCGTGAGTCGGGTCCCATGAGGATCGGGGCGAGGGCAATCTGCCCCGGGTTAAACGGGCGGGCGGGGCGGGTTCGCGGGGCGGGCGGGGCTGAGGCTTCCCGCCCGCCCGCCCGTTACACCTCTAGCTAAGGGGCTAGATATTTGGTTTTGTAGTTGAGGGTGAAGATGGGAAATGGGAATTTTGTGATTGCTAAGAGGGCAATGTAAACTTTTTTCCTTTCTTTTCTTATTCTAACATATATTCTATATGGTAAAAAATGATGATGTAGAATACATGCAATCAAACTATCTTAGCTTTGACCAATAATAGCTTTACAATACTATTATGATTTCTGTAAATATATTACAATATAAATTGTTAGTCAAAGTTGTGCTTTCGAGACCATATCAATGTCCAAAACATCATTTATTTATTTATTGTGATAGGAGGTAGTAGAAACTGAATTAGAATCTTTAGGTTTTTTTACCTAAAAAAACAAAACAATTGAATCGCTTGAATGAAAAAGATGGCCCAAAAGAAAGCAGCTAACCTGTACAAATTCTATCTAAAAGGGGCAAAAGAACACATCAACTCTCATCTTCTCTGCTTCCTTCCTCTATATAACTCGTAGCTACATATACTATGGAAACTACAATCCCACGTGGTTATGGGAGGGAAAAAAGAAACAGCTTGTAAACCCTTTTGTGTTAAAAAAGCTATGGTCTATTGGATCTTGATGTAATAAAAACAGATCACTTGACATAATCTGCACCATCAAGAAAATGAGCATACTCTGTCCCGTTTAGCTTCTCGCTCACATCCTCCCAGTTATCAACGAGGTCCGGAAGGGGACTGGTGTGGATCTTCACATGCCTGCTGAACAACCTCCTCACTGGAACTCCCAGAAATTCTTGCACTCGAGACAATGTCTGCATGCAAAAATATGTTATTGAGTAAACTGAGGGCATGGGATCATTAGTCAGGAGTTCAAAGCATTCGTATGTGTTTTCAGTACATTCTGGTCACGGATTACATCCTCGTAATAAAGGATCATGTGGCGCGTGCTGCTGAAGCGGCCCAAGCAAGCTTTCATGGACTGTTCAGCATTTCTAATGTTTGGGATTAGCGCTGACACGTCCAGCTTTGGTTTGAATCTTGCTAGTATCTCAGCCTGTCCAAAATAAAAAGGTGTGAACAAGATAAAGATACTTCTCAGTAAGAACCAGATAAAAAGTACCTTTTAGCGAGAACAAAGGATATCAAATCAGAAAACACGATAAGATATCATCTGAATAAATAATTGAAATAAGTAGAAGAGTTCTCGCATGGTATTCTTGTTTTCACTCCTTCCTAGAATCATTGACAGTCACTCCCATATAGATAATCCCACAGTTGACAATGAACATTAACGGGAATTCATGAAGACCAAAGGTAAAACTGGAATTTTGCTGAAACTCAGATGTCCTGAATCTTCTGTCTAGTATTAGTCTGACAGCTAAGCATGGAATGAACCCGTTGTGTGAGGATATCACAATCTGATAGCCTACTACCTTACTGTTAAGGCTGAACTGTAATATGTCAGGACCAATGCAAACTTCTGTAAGCCTCCATGATAGCAAGGATTGCATACAAAATTGAATGGCGGGCACTTGATAATTGACAGTGAGAACATGATCTGATGGATACAGTGTTCGTAAAAATGGTCTGATGGATACAGGCATAAAAATAACAGACTTTTTGACTCACTAATTAAGAACAGAACCCTGTTTCAAAGTTTAGAAAAGCTGTATTTTCATTACCCTATTGTCTATTAAGGACAATAAACAAATATCTTTGGTACTAGGCATGTTTCCAAGATTGCATAGTTTGATTCAAAATAGAAAATACAAGAAAAAAGCGAGGAAACAAATTGCTTCAGAAAATATATCTGAGAAGATTGCATGTGCATGAGAGTGAGAGAGACCTCCTCTTTTGAGTGAACATGCGATTTGTGGGTGCCATTCAACTGCTTTGTTTTTCTGTCATAGTCGTTAGCCAACACAGAGATAAGCCTCCTCAATGTATTTCTCCTGAAGAGAAATATCACCATGACACCCTTTTTGTTTAAATAATTAACAATGTCATGATGATGGCCCATAAGTCCCTGCAAACATGGAACAAACCAGTTTAATACAATCCATTGTTTTTATACTTTATATTTAACTTTGTTCAGGTTAATAGCAAGAATAGTACTATAAGCTGTTTTAAGTCATCAAATTCCATTAATGGTCAGCTTGGATTACAGGAGCAAATATATAGATGTAGAGTTGAGTATTGAGTTGCTTGAGTATGCATCCATATGTGCAGACACGAGCACACTCACACAAACACATTTACAGAAAATTAGCTAGTCAGCAATCTGGAAATATCAAGTCTTAATTGTTGACTAGTTCCTGGCCTTGGTATTATCGCTTTTCTTTTCCTCCTTGTAACAAAAGCATTTGTTGTATACTTGTCTTTTGGACCAACAAAAAAAATCGTTTTTAACATATGTTATTGTGTCAGCTAAATGGGCCCGTTGATGTCAGTAAGACCCCTGGTTAATAATACCTAGTCTTGCAGAATTTAGAGCCTTCAAAGACCAAGTAGGGTTAAACTACAGTGAATATCAAGAGGTCAGTCCATGTTCCTATCCACATGACAATCAGATCAGAGTTAAATAGCAAGGATACATAGCTTGCTTTCCCACGCTTGGAGCAACTAAACAATTTGAACTTTAGAAGCAGCTAACTGAAAAGGGGGAAATGCTAAGATAGTGTACCTGATTTAGCATCCACTTCAATCCAAATGCAGCTGTGCATTCATTTTTTGCTGCACTGGTGCGCCAATCCAAATTATACAGCTTGTCAAGGACCCTCAAGATAGATGAGATATTTTCTCTTCTCTCTCTCATTGAGAAGATTTCACCATTTGAACTGACATTGGGGTGGCTATTTAGCAAAGTCTCGAACCACCCACTTCCTGATCTTTGCATAGATACAATAACAAAGAAACGAACAGGAGTACATGCACATTTGCCCCTATGAACAGGAAAAGAGTGCGGCAACATGAATTAGGACATATAGGGTTAACACAAGAGAGGTTGTCTATCTTTAGAGGAAGTGACCTGTCGTAATTCAGAGGTTTTGGAAAGTGCACATATCGCATCTGCTCATATGGAGTTGAAGGCCTTCTGCAAAGAATTTTTATTTGTTCTTCTCCATTGGTCACTTTTTCTTTATTTTCTGAAGTTATTTGATTAAAGGAGAAGTAGCAGACATAGAAACCAAATAATGCGATGAAGAAGACAAGAACTGATTGTAGAGGAAACGGTGGTCTCTTTGAACTTTTCAATGAGTACACACTCTGCAAATACGAAATTCACTGACCAGGTAATGTAAAAATGAATAAGTGGAACAAAGAAATGATATTTCCCGTCATATTACCATTGTCTCTCGCAACGTCATATAGTTTATGCTACATCAGCTGACTGCTATTTTTCCCATTTGTGGCATGTGCACAAGCAGTCAACATCTTCTCCTCAATGATAACACAGCTAACCTTTTGTGAATGAAGTACACTGCATTGAAGTTGATTTACAGAATTTCTAAGTTACGTCTTCAGCAAAGAAAGATATACAGATATATACATTGTCACAAGTGTTTGTTTCCAGCAAATGCAAGGGGATTGGGCCCAACTTGATGTAGCTTCAGAATAACATGTTTGTGCTTAAAACATTTAATAAGAAACCTATATGATTCAGGGCTGAAAAAGGCAAAGTACAGCAATTATGAGCACAGCTGTACCACTGTTTGTAAAGGATCCGACTCTATTAAAAAGAAAAATCATTTCAGGCCTGATTGCACAAAGACTGATAACTAATATACAGCATAAACTATTTACTGCACAAGGAGATATCTAAAGTACAAAGATTATGTTGAAATATGTTCACAAATTTCAGGTAGGAATTGCAGTTTCTCAAAGTGTAGAATACACTACCGTGCACAATTTGATCTCTTGAGCATGTCTCAATCTACCTATAAAATTCAGCAGAATGAAATTTGTAGCTTTCATTCCCTGATTGTCAAACCCAACTGTATCACCTAAAGTTTTGTTGGTAAGAGACAATAGCTTGCAATTCGATGAAAGACATTTTAAGTTTTACCACATGGCAAGCAAGGTTAACAACACTGTCAGAGCTACAGAAACTAAAGTAATTTATTTAGCTTGAACAGAGAACGACAATAAGTAGAACTAAGGATGGCTTAACAAGCTTAAAACTTGGACTGGGAAAATTATCGAAAAGCATTCAACAACTACATTGCATGTGCATTAGAGCATCAGAACAATAACATGAAGGGAAAAAAAAGACCTGATGGTTCTTCAGACAATGGATAGGCATTCTCGATGCCCTTTAACAACAACTTAAGAATGGAAACTAACACAATAGCAACCTTGAATACAAAATCTTTGTTATGAATATCGTATGTATATTGAAGAGACTCAATGGGCAATATATATCGAGAGTACAAGTGAATATTATAGGGGAATATGCCATATACGGATAAGAAAACCCAGACATATAAAGAAATAATTGAAATAATCCTATTATATCGCTAATACCTTTAACACTCCCTTTCAAATGCAAAGCATATGCAATAGCATTGCATTTGAAAATAGTTGTCACTAATATAGTAAATATCCGAAGTCCGAGTATTGATATATCGTCATAGCATGCAGCTCTTGAAAAATACTATTAAATCAAGCCGAAAAAGAATAGGTAGAAGCATAACGACGCAGATCGAAGTCCAAGACAACAGCGGTGCAATGCACAAGGTGCAGGAGAAGCACAGTGGCCTTAGGAGCTCGGGGCGGCGGCTAGAGAAGCGACAGCATCATAATGACTTCTACGATCTGCATGCGGCTCAGAAAGAAGAGCAGTTGTTGCTATTTTACAAAACAAAATTTATACACTTCTATGATTGACAATAAATTTGTGGACTCATATAACTTAAACGAACTAAAAAGTAGAAACTATGGACTTAGGATGAACGTAAACGGAAGACGTAAAACTAAACCAGCCTGGCACACATACTTTTTTTTGGCGGTGCGGTCGGTGGAGGCGTAGGCATGCCAAATCCAAGGTGAGGCGACCATATCTGGCGCTGGGATCTTGGATCCAGCGGTGACGGTGAGGCTCACGCGGGCGGCCTGACACGGGCGGGAGGCGCGACGGCCGTATCTGAGCGGCGACGGCCAGATCCGGGGCAGTGCCAAGGAGGAGCGGGCAAATCCTGGCGGGAGGCTGCCTGGTGTGTTGAAGCCAACGGTGGAGACAGCCGAGTTGGCCAGATCCGGGCGGGACGTGGCTGGTGGCGACCGGATTAAGGCGGACGTCGGCAAGGCTGCACGGGAAGCGGAGGATCTGGGCGAACTCGCGGTGGAGCGCGGCGAGGAAGACGCAAAAGATCCGGCGGTGAAGAGCGTGAACACGATGGATGCCCGAAGAGACTGTTGGCAATGACGGCTGGAGATGAGGTGGCCGCTTCCGAGAGTAGAGATTGATCCTACTGGGGGTGGCGGTGGCGATGGGGGTGGCGGTGGCGAAAGATGCACGGAGCTAGAGGTTAAAGTTCAACCTTTGCTCTGTTACCATGTTTTTGCTCTAATACCATGTTATGAATATTATGTGTATATTAAAAAGACCTAAGAGCAATATATATAGAGTACAATGGGATATTATAGAGAAATATGTCATATACGGATAAGCAAACCCAGATATATAAGAAAACAACTAAAACAATCCTATTATATCTCTAATACCGTTCACAATCTCCAAACAAAGATTAACAATTTAACGGGACCAAGAAGGCAAGAATGTCGAGAAGCACGGAAAATTGCCAGGAAGAAAAAATAGGCTTCAGCACCAAGAATGGGAAAAAATAATCCAGGCGAGAATCCTATCAAATGCTAAAACCATGCCTTACCGAAACTTATATCACGGTGTCACCAAGAATCCCCATTCGCCAGGCAGATAAAGAAATCTGTGGTGCGACGGAACTAAAAAAATGGAATCCCCTAAACCAACAGTGACTAGCTAAAGTTCAAGATTAGAACAAACACCAGAATCCCCTAAACCTCAAAACAGCTAGCCAAAACCGAACTTAACAACAAGCGTAGGCGATTAGGCAAAACGAATGGCAGGAACAGCTGAATCTGGAGTTCCCGCGGACCAAGAACCGGACAGGAACCTCGAGCAACGGCGAGACAAGAACCTTATCAAACACAAGCTTCTTCTTTAATTACCTGATGATTCATCGGTGAGGCTGGAAACACAGCATTTCCCAGCCTGCCTCCGCTCCTGCGAGCCCCAAGGTTCTTCGCTTCTTGGTTTCAACTTAAAACGGAGAAGGGCACGTCGTTAGATCGGGAAGCTTGGAATTCGGAGGGAGAAAGGCTGTGAGCAAGAGGATTGTGACGTCGCAGAGTTTGTTTGGATTAAAGAGAAAAGAAAAGAAAGCGCAGCGAAAAGCGAGAGGCCGACAGGTCAGCGGAGCAGCAATGACATGAGATGGTTTTTGTCGGCTGCCTGCAACCGGTCTTCATGGATCACGAAACGGCAGGGTTTGGTAACCACTTCCAGCTTGGAACTGAGGTAGACATGAATTATGGCGAATGGTCTTTTCAAACGGGTCAATAGGATGGTTCTTAATTTTTGGCCCTTAAGAGGAAAGAGAGGGTCTTTCTATCTGACTTTATTTCCTTTTTATACTAAAACTTCAAATTCTTTTTTCGTCAAACAATCTTCCCAAGAAGTTGAGACTCACTTTTTTGGGTGTTTGTATTGGTTACAGCTGATGTCTTTTGGCTGTGGCTAATGTATTTTGGTTGAAAATAAATAGTAGTATTGTAAAAGGTGGTTTTTATAAAAAAAAGGGGCAAGCGGTGAGGAAAGTGTGAGAGAGATATGTGCGCGAGACAAAAGTGAGATGAGTGAGATGTGTGATGTCTCGTGACTCTCTATTTTATCTCTAGTACGAAACATGAGTAATAAAAGTAAAGAAATGTTTTGAGATGTTTGGGAGCCAATATGAACAGGTTGTAAGGCGTCATTTGCTTCCGTTATTCTTTTAACTTACGTTCGTCGGTTGGTGCATGGCAACAGAAATGTTGAAATTGTAGGAGCAAAGACCACTTGGTTCAGGAACATAAGATTAATACTGACAATATTTGTACTAAATGTGATCTTGATCTTTTTATATCTCCCCTGCTTATTTTTTTTTATATAAGTTAGTATGTGATTTGTCACAAAGTGTGTATGCAAGAAATTCTGAATTAATTCTGAATTTAAATTGCTTTCTACAAAATTCGTAGGAGATTTCCATAAAATTTTCACATTTGAAACACGGACGACCACATTACCAACTACTCCTCTATCGTAAGCTTGTAACACAACACCATACTGAATATTTCACACCCTTCACTTGGTGAAGAAATAAAGTTGGGAATCTCTTGCTACATAAAAGCTTTGATTTCATTTCAATTTCTTAAACGCATGAACTTTCCGTGTTGTTTTCTTCACCGACTCCAACTTTTTGTGTTTTCTCATGCAAAGCATCACTATAGGAGGTCCTGTTACAACGCTGTGAAGCTACCAAATGCCGTGTTTGCTCTATTTCCCATAAATAAAATGCAGGAACCATTCTACGAGTTTGACACCTCAACTATTTTATACTACCATGTCTTCTTCTGCAGGCTTAAAAAATATTCCCATCTGATTTACTTATCAATTGGACGGCTGACATACTAACGTAGAGAGATCTGTGCCTGACTGACTGCCACAAAGAATGATTAGAAAAATGTGAGGAAAATGGCCATGTTCTTTTGAGCTTTGAACTCTATTTTTTGGGTTGCAGTTGATGTTTTTGGTTACGGCTATAGTGGATGGAGGAGACGCTGATATGGGCGACATATATGGTTTTGAGCTCTGAAAGTTGTTTAGATAATCTACTTCAAAAAACTTATTCTATTTATTTTTACTTTTGAAAAAAAAACAAAAGACAAAGACCCTATTCTTCTGGGCTTTTGGCCATTGGCTTTTTGAAAGGGCCTTTGGTTTTTGGCTTTTCTTGAAAGTTGAAATAAATGGATGGTTTTTTGAAGCAGGTTCTATAAATAATTTTTTGAGCATAATATCGTGTACACCATTTACGTCAGCGTCTCCGTCGTCTGCTGCTAACTTGAAAAGCGCAAATAAAAGCCATCAACTGTAACAAAAAAACATAGGTATTATAACTAGGACAGATAAGAGAAATTTTTGTCATCTTTTGTCTGCCGACGCATAACAAGGACGGAGATAGACAAAGTCACTCAAACAAAACCTAGAAAAAGATAGAACAATAGGGTGTTCGGTTTAGTGCTTTAGTTTGGCACACATTTTTCGCTACACATTCTTAGCGTTTTATTCTACTTGTTATGGAAACAAAGGGCGTTCGGAATGGCGTTGACTTATAACTTTTTTATTATAGCTGATTAATTTTTTACTGTAACTGAGTTGGTTTATATAGTATAATTAAATTTAAAAAAAATTAAAAAAACATGTTAGCCCATTACGGACAATGCAAAGGAATACAGGAAAAAAAGAAAAGACAAAAAGCCCAAAAATCTAAACCCCCCCAAAAGACGGAATTACTAAATAGTGAAAAAAAGCAAAAATCAGAAGTAGAAGCTAGTTTTAAGCTAAAATGAGCGGTGCCTTATGCTAAAATTTGCTCACGTTATGGTGGCTGATTTGGTCTCTACAAAATATGTAACTTGCTACGCTTCGCCTCCACTATAGTAGAGTTTTGTAGCCCTTAGAGTAACCCCTAAGGTCGTTTGATGAATCTGAGGCGTCGTTCATTTCAACTTAAGTTTCTGATTTTTGGTTTATCTTTTACTATTTTTAAATTTTATGTTTTTTAGTTTTTAGACTTTTTTTATAATTTTTTTTGTATTATCTGTGATGAGCTAATCTATTTTTTCTATTTTAAAATTAATTATACTAAATAAATCTCTATCAGTTATAATATAATTAATTTCAACTGACTATAAAGTAATTTTAACCATAAATCAGTTTATTTCAACCAAACCTCACGGCCCCTCACGGCCAGAGACCTGTTTCTTCGTACGTGTAGCACAGAAAACAGATCCGAGCTGACATGTACTGGCAACAAACTCTGGTAACGCCATGAAAAGGAAGGACAGTACGTGCAGACCTTATGGCACGCGTTCATGCCAGGATTTAATCCACCGATCGTTGCTCCTTCCAAGACACTCGAATCAGACCTACCAACAACGAATGACAGGTCGAAATTTTCATGCACAAACATGAAGCATTGTTCATTACCATCGGGTGTGAGGAAAGATCAAAGCACAATCGGAATCTAACTGAACCGCAAAACAAACTCAGATTAAACTCAACATATTTCTCACATAATGAATTGATGACTATGAATTGGATAATTCACCTAAAAAACAAGAATAATTGTACCAGTGATAGCTTGGTGTTTCAGTAACTGATAAGCAATTAGTAGCGTATGAATATAAAGTGGTCATCACATTAGGTCGATCCAATCCATTATTGATCTCACCATGCTGCCCTGGTACATAAAACAAGCTGATGCTTGGTGAGATCATCACTCAGCAGCACAAAGGCTTCGGTAGGCAGGAAAGCACTCATCGGGTAGATGGTCAAAACAACACTTAATGCACTGCATAACCGTTGCCCAGCATCCATAACAAGAGACTGGCGAACGGTATCCCAAGAGAGACAAGCTTAGAAGCTACATAATCCACAAGAAAAAAAGAAATTAATGTCCTTATAGGCATCACAAGATCGACCAGAAAGCAAGAGAGTCTGCATCACGAGGACGACATGAAATCTTCTGGCCTTGCGATGGAAACATCCTCGAACTCATTGTCATCTGATGCAAGAACAAAGAAACAGTAACAGTCAGTTATCTGTACAGAAGTTGCAACAGCTATTGTGAGCAGCAGCCATGGACAAGCATGTACAACCCAGTTAAAAAGTCTGTTCTTATTGACTGTTCTTTAAACAAAAGAGTAGACACATGTAAATTCCAAGCTTATGAATTGGGCAATGTAACAGCTGTAGAGACGCGGAAAAATTCATCCGCTTTGTTCAGCCCCAGGTATTAGTAAACTAGTCCATTAAAGGTAATCATCAAGATATCTGTTTGGCTGTGGCCAGAATGAATAGGGTCTGTTCTTTTTTACTGCGGCTTTTAGTTTTTGGCTGAAATTTTTGAATTTTAGCTGTTTGCGGCAGAGATTACGGAGAGAGAGATATTCGCTTGCGATTTTAGATGGTATAGATGTTAGGCTTTTAACGTGTACTATAATTAACTTATAGACTTCGTCTTAAAAAAATACTCCATTTGAAAGTTAGATACTGTAACAAAAGTCAAAAACCGTTTTGAGAAGTTGAAAAGAACAGACCCTATCACTGTACGGGTTGGTGGACGTAAGCTTTTGCTACCAATGTATGTGAGATTTGATTTTGTTCCAAACTGATGATGACTCTTTTGCAAGGAGTGGCAGCAACTTAGGTTTGTATGAATCTAAGATTGACAAAATGGACTGTGTCCTAGCACTGCAGATTCATGACATCAGAGTAAAACAAAGTTATCCCAGATACACTTAAATCACCAAGAGAAGAAGTGCTCCTATTTTTCTAGAAATAAGCAGTTGATGACAATAATAGTTGCCATATTAAATTTGCCATGAAAGGTTGCAAGTACGAAGCCCCGATAGCAACCACAAACAAAATAATGCAACAGATAGAGTTAAAGATAGAGCATATTATCAAAATAAATTTGAGCGGAAAACCAAACAAGTAATGCTGTTACACAGTCAAAATAGAACAAAACCTTTTCTCAGCGTTAAGGCAACAATGGCGTCATTTTCAACCTGTGGACAGAATCAGACAAAATTTACTCAGTTATCGGACAGGAAAAGATATTCAGAAAAAGATAAATCTGCTATAGCTACAAAATAACAGCCAATGTAATCACAAGTTTTTGGTTGACTTGACATGTTTTTGGTATATACGAGTGTATCGTGGTGGCTATTGAGCTTGTGCAGAAACAGGTTACACAGTTAATTTTTCGAATTATGGACAGATGGGTCCACTATGGGCTTAATATTGGTGCAATGGTACCTTCTGATTTGCCAACGTCTTTGAGTCATCCAATACATCATTTGTTGCCACCAAGATCAGCCGTTGATTACTGGCAGGCTGATCGATAAGTGAATGCAGTTTTTGTTTAATGTTTAAAGTTGTCTCTGTAGGATCACATTGTATGAAGTAGGTAGTCTTGTTTCGCTTCACTCGAATATACATTGCCTGCATAAGGGTAAATGGCTCTCCAATGTCATTAAACAGATTATTTGAAATGATTAGTTAAGCTGAATGTGTTGCTAACACCAATCCATCCCTTTACTCCAAGAGATGAATTAGGTCCGGGCGCCCACCTGTTTTGTTTGGTACAAACATATAAGATGGGAACCTTAATGTAATGCTAACACATCCAAACTATCTTCCATAAATTTATCTTTCCTCTGGACACAGCCTCCTGAAAGATACTCAAAGGTGAACAGAACTACTTTGTATCCAATTGTCTGTTAATATGCGGTCCATAAGCGAGGGTACAATAAGAAAGATAGCATAACAGAGCAGAAAGTACATTCTGGTACACTTTACACAATAGGCACCAACCATCAGCAGGCACATTTATGAGATATTAGTACTAAATTGACCATATATGCATTTCATTTTAGACATTGATTCTTGAAAAGAGGGTTAGTACATACAGTTTATGGGAAATAGTGGAAAAGGCAAGGATTAGAAAATTGTGTCTTTTCAGCTTTTCAAGCGTACATTCTGTGGAGCAATGCCAAGTTTGCTTATGGTGTATTGTGGCCTGAAAGCTGCATCTAGGAGTTTGACAGTAGAATCTAGTTCCCAGATTATGCAATATGCTGTATATAATTCTCAAATTTGTATTTAGTGTGAAAGATGAAGCAAGTTTTGTACCCCAAATGGCAACATAGCAAACAGATTTAAATGATACATAATTTATGTAAAATAGGATTAACAGCAAAATATCTTAATTATGAGACGCAGCGAAAATCTAGACATGAGAACCATGTATATTTGCAGGCTATATCAGTGGATACTGCATACTCTATAAATTTCTTCATACTTTAGAAACCCTGCATGACTACAATGTATACCCTATGATACAACATCAAGGTTCTCGAACTATCGATGAACTCTGATGCACCAGTACTTTAACATTAATGCCATATCAATACAAAGTTACACCAGTACAGATTGTACAATCCATTGTGCAAGAAATGTATTAAACTATCTGGAACACAATAATATCAACTAAATTATTTATAACTATCATGATTGTGCAAGAGAATAATGGATAACAAAGAACAAGAAGGATGCAAATCACAGATTTCCCAAATGCTCGCTAGAAATAAGACTGGCATTTAATCTGCTCAAAGAACAAGGAGGACATATATAGTAGTAAGCAAGAGTTATGTTGTCTAAATGCATTGGGAAAAATATAACAGCAACGGCTTTGATGCTACAATGAAGGAAACCCAAAAGGCACCAAACAGAATAAATCATACATGGCGGAAGGCGATAGAGTGGCTAGCTATGATTGGTCACGCAATATGGGTACCAGAAGTTGCAATGCACTGGCACTGAGAAGAGATTCCTTTCTGTGCAATGTTACTCTTATTTCTTCATTAAGAACATTCCATTTCCAAAGAATGAACATCGAGCCAAACAGTCCTTCAAGAAGCTTATCCTGAGGGTCAGTTTCTCTGCTTTTGTGCTATGATGTTTGGATGAGGGGGATTGTACTAGGATTTACTTTAATTTGTACAAAATCCCAACCAAAGCTCCCTAAAACATGGTCTACATTATCATTCTGCATGAAACCTTTATAAATCTATCTTTAATTGTAACTAGCATTGACAATTGGAGACAGGTCAAAAGACATTTATACACCCCTAGCACAAGAGTTAAGTACCTTCCAAAACCTCTAGTACTGCGCTTGGTACAAAGCGCATCATTTCCATTTATAAATCCCTCTCCATTGATCAACATAGAATTGATGTGCTAAAGGTGCCAGACAAGTAACTAATGCATAGAGCAGGTGTATTTGGGTAAAAAATTGAAAGGATACAGATAAGTACGCAGAAAGCACAAGAATACATGTATCCCTGGCACAACTTAACTCCTATGGGTGTGGGTGTCATCTTGTTGGTAAGCAATCATAAACCCCTGTTACTTACATGCTATACTCGGCTATAAACACAGAACAAGTAGAAATTTCAGGTCACCCTTAGCACACATAAGCGCCATCAAACAACACGCTTTGTGTATTCATAAACGCATAGCAAGTACAGGATTAAAACCATCCTTGGTAGACATAAGAAGAGTCAACCAGAATGCCTTGCAACTCCAAACAATGCAGAAAGAAATCCAAGCATCTGAACAAGTAGATGAAACAGGATGGGCCGCCTGGCACACTAGCAGGTCGCTCACCTAAGCGCGTGCCAAATTGAACAATCCTCCTGCGCTAGTCGATAGCGCGTCGCTCCCCCAGCCCGCAAACCTAAGCACGCAATCAGCTCTGCTCTCAGAGTCTCAGGTAAGGTAATCTCAGCCACAGCCAACACACCCTCCCTAGGGTTCCTCTAAACAGAATCACCACCCCGTCTTTCACAAGAACCAGCGGCTCACCATTAATCCCAACTGGTCCTGCCCGCGTAAAGGGTGGTCGCATGACACCCCGCCCACCCACCAGGCCACCTACCACTCTACTACTTTCTTTCGCACAAGCATGGTCAGCTCCCAAATTCAGCGAGCGAACGAACCCTAAGGATTAGACCAGCATAAGAACCGATGACAGCCAGTTGGCACCGATGGCCCGATGCGAGCGCGGACGCTAGCCAATGGTCAGACCGGGGGAAGCAAGGTGCGAGTAATCGATCGAGGCTTACCGGATCTTCCTCGCGCGCGGTGGCGGTCCCGGAAGCGATCGCCGGAGGAAGAACGGGCGTCGTCGCCGCGGTCGCCTTTCTCTCTTCTTCTCGGCCTTTTCCCCGCACGGATCCGAACGGACGGAGTCCGACGAACCCGACCACCGGTTAGAGTGTGCGGCCGTTTGGAGGATGCGGCTCGCTTTAGAACCGGGCCGGATATTGGTCTACTGGGCGGGCCGGATATTGGTCTACTGGGCCTCCAACGACGTTGCTTCGTGCAGGAGTCTACCGAATGCTTTTGGACCAGAGCCCACCTGTAGTAATTTAGTAGCATTGACGCTTCCTTTTTCGACGTCTGACCAGTGATTACTCAGGTTCGTTATTTTTAGCTGACTTCTGGCTTTTGGTTCTTTCAGTAATTATTAAATCAATCGGTTACGGTCAATAGTTATAGGTCATAACTTAAAAGAACATCCCTTTAACATTAATGTTTGCTGTGCCCGTTTCCTCTCCCTCCCTCCTGCGCTGCGCGCATGCATATATTTTTTATGGTTGTGCCGTCCACAGGAGATCCCGAAAACAACAAGCATTGCCGCCACTGCTGCTTTGACCATCGTGCTATCATAGAGCATGTTCTTTTAGCTATGAATTATGGTTTTTAAGTGAAAATTTTGAATTTTGGCTATTTGTATGAGAGAATATGGAGAAAGATACCCGCGAGCGATTTTTAGCCGATCTAGATGAGATCCCTACAGCATTTACTACAATCAACTTATAGATCTATCTTAAAAAACACTTCGTTTGAAAATTGGTTACTATAGAAAGCCAGAAACTAAAAAGAACAAAGTCATAACCCATCCATATTCCATCCAATCTCCAACTAACAACAACCATTACATGATACTACAACTCACTTTAAGCAAAAAATGTGATTAATCTTACCACACAACTTCACATAGGCCATATAGACCATCACATTAACAGGTAGGTATCACACTCACCCCCTTAAGGCCTAACACTCTCGGCAGCACACCGCATATATGGTAAATACCTAGAACCATCCTCCAATATGCATATATGGTAAATACCTAGAACTACCCGCCAATACATGCCCATGCCGTGTGCCCTCCACGAACCACACACACATGCACCCCATGCAACATAGATTGATATTCTAATACTATCTGTAACATCTTGACCTAAGATCCGCTCAAAACCTAGCACAATGTGGGGTGGACCCACACATACATCACACTCTGTTTACACTTTCGTCCTCATTTTGTGTAAAAGGTTTAACTCAGAGATATTACATTTAGACCCAACAATTATTAGATATTACTATAACTTACTTTAGACAAGCAATGTCAAACTAATCTCACTATATCTCTACTACTTAAAAAGAAAAGTTGATGATCACCACTATTAATTCATCTACCTCTCCTAACTCCCTATTGCCTTCTCTCTCTCTCTCTCTCTCTCTATAAACATGCCAATTGTACCTCGCTCTATTCCCTCACCCGCCGCCAACAAATCACTCTAATTCATGTAGCCCCCTCCAACCCCTCCTCCCAAATTGCCTCAATCTGGTCGCTTCCTTATCCCTGGCCCCGTTGCCCTCTTCCATCGAATTAACCCCCAACTTAGAGATGGCAACGGGTATATACATGTTAGGTATAGCCACCCCATACCCGTACCCGACAGATATAACTCTACCTACTACGATACCCGTACCTGTACACGGGTATAGAAACTTACCTCTACCCGCACCCGCGCGGGTATTTGTACCCGACGGGTAACCCATACCCGATAGCACAAAGTGACAGGCATAGATTTTTTTTCCCACGGATTCCACACAACTAACAGGCACAAAGTGAAGATATCCCACGGATTTCCATCGGCTTCGTTTCGAATATATATATACGGGCTACAGGTATATGGGCCATGAGTGGGCTGAATTAATAAGGGTATGTATTATGTATATAAGCCGTCGGGTATATTTTACCCACGGGTATGTAGATACGGGTAGTATACAGTCATACCCGCACCCGCTTTACTTGATATATAGATATTTTTGCTCATTAATATACTCGTGGGTGAATATATATTTTTATACTTATTTCTTTATCAGATAAAATCTATCAAGTACTTAGAGTTTTAGGTACCCATTGCCGTCTCTACCCCGACTGCTCCTCCGGCTTCCTCCTCCTAGTAGAAAAGGTCGGGCGCGACACATGGCCCTGCTCCCCTCCTCTTCTCTTCCCTTGCATCCTCCGCCTTCACAACTGTGCCTACTCCACCTCCCGCAACTGCCTCCTCCGATTCCCTTCTCTTCGTTGAACCCTGGCGCTGCGCCCCTCCTCTTCCCTACTAACAGAACCACGCGGTGTGTCGGCTGTCTTGCTACATAATTGGGTTTTGATTTGTGGTCGCTTTACAGGTTGCTCTTCGCTTCTTACGATGAGTAGCGTGGTGCAGCATTAGCTCAACTAGATATCGATGACATGTGATTCACTTCTGCTTGAGCTCAATGTATGCCCCTCCCACCTCCCGATTCCACTGTTGCGCGCTATTTGTGTTGGGCTATTGTGAGGAATTGAGAGGTGCTTCTGTTTCAGGTTATTTGGGATGAGGTCAGGGAGCTTGACACGGCGATGGATAGGATGCTGCTAGAGCTCGAGCAGGAGTGCCTCAAGGTCTACAGGAGGAAGTCGACCAGGCCAACAGGTGCTGGGCCCAACTGCGGCAAGCCATTGCCGAGGCCGAGGCCAAGCTTGCCAGCATTTGTTCGGCCATGGGTGAGCCTCCAGTGCACGTTAGGCAGGTTTGTTCCTGGTTCCACTAATGAGTGTACAAGTGTGGGTATGCCTTGATATTGTCTCAACTTATCCCATTTGATGAGGACAAGTCTAATCAATCTTATGTTTTCTGTACTAGGTCTGCTTGGTACTGCTGCCTTTGCATTCTTCTGCTTCTATCTCCTCATTGCAGTGATTGCTAGGGAAATGATACTTGGCCTAAAATTAGTTTTCATCACCATTCACCCAATGAGGTAGTTGACTCATCCCATGACGTACTCTTCTATTTGCAGTCTCTTTTGTTGGCATTCATTAACAACCCATGTAACTTATTTCAGATGGGGAGGAACTTTGATGAACTCTTTCCTGTTTAATGTTGGATTCATCCTACTTTGCTCCATCAAGTATGCTACCGGGGCTTTCTTTTAGATGTGCATGTTTTATTGTAAGTTTATGATGAAGTGTTGAACTAGCATGAAGTCAGTAGAAATATTAGTCTGCAGTTGTTGCTCGAATAGTTGAATGTGTCATTATGGTGGACATCAGTGTGTTAAACTTTTTAATATATTTCTAATTTTGAACATCTGAATATACAGGTACAATGTTTTCCAGTATGACACATTGATTCAATTTTTTTATTAATATAAAAGTTTGCGGGATTTAATTCTGTAAGAGTTACTATACAAACTACTACACTAGATCTTGTTGCTTCCTATAGCTTCTCTTGTTTTTAGTTTCAGGATGTCCTTTTCTTCTATGCTTCATCCATGCATAGGGCGCTTTTTTCCTCTATGAATTGTTGTTCTCTGGTCTATAATTTTTACATAAAAATCTAACATCTCTTGTTAACTTAGAGAAACTTAGCTCTCTGCAAAGAAGCCCATAGGTGCAAAGATGGTTGGAGGCAAGACTGGAGGGCTTGGTGTGCGAAAGCTCACTACAAAGGTAATGTTGCAGATCAAAGGAGCTATTCTTGTTTCTCAATTTATGCAGCTTTAAGCCTCTTCAGATTAATGCATGGTCCAAGTTCTAAAAATACTTTTACTCTGCTTGCTATATGTTGTGGGAACTAAGGACTGACCTTTGCCATTTTTTATTTTCTATGGCAGCCAAATGAGAGCCTGTATGACCCTGAAGAGCCAAAACCTGCTTTGCCATGATTGACTACTTCAGCCACAAAAGGTGGCCCATCCTTACGTTCACGTTTCAAATATGTGGAGAATGAACCATCAGCTGATTCAAGAACTGGAGGAGCTCAGATGACTGGCCATCTAGCACCACCAAAATCATCGAACCTCATTCAAGAGTACGGAATGGATAATGGGTTCCAAAGAAAAACAAGTACAGCTGCCTCAAAGACTCAGGTAAAAGCTAAATTGATGTTAATGCTACATCAGTAAGAGAAATGACACATTGATTCAATTTTTCTGATTAATGTAAAAGTGTACCTGTTTAGCTGTTTATTTCAAAATTAACGTAAAAAATTATTATTAAATTAAATAAATAAATTTAAAAATAAAATAAATTCTTTTGGGCTACTTGATTTTATGAATTTTATTTGCCTAATTTTCTACTTTTAAAAAGGCTTAATTTTAAAAAGTAATTTAAGTAAAAATATAAAAACATTATCAAACAAAGGATATTTTAAATTTCTATAAAAATCCTAATTTAAATTAAATATTTAAACTCATTTGACCTTTAGTTGAATTATCTGTGATTTTCTGGAATTTAAAATCAGTTTTAAGATTAAAAAGTACTTTATGTATAAAATTTAATTCCAACTTGAGTTGCAAATAATTTTAAGTCCAAATTGGTGTCAGGAATTTTTGTGAATTTTTCTGGAATTTTTGGAGTTTATTTGGTACTTTTCTAAGCCTTTGAGTTTTCTTAGATTTTTTTGAAAAAATCAAATCAAAAACTAAATTTTTTCCCCACTCTCACCCACGGGCGACATGTGGATGTTCCAATTTCATCTAGTTCCAATTTCATCCATGTCGCTACCCGGATCAATCTTCACCGTTCGCCCACCTTTTCTCTCCCTTTCTCTCCTTTCTTTCTTTCCTCGCCGCCGGATCCTGCCTCTGGCCACATGGTGCCCATCCATTCCTTCTTCCCCTTTCTTCTTCCTCCCTCCCCTCTCTCTTCCCTCCACCTGGCCATCGAAACCACGGCTACCATTACCGCCGCCCCTCCTCCTCCACAACAGCTGCCTCCCCACTCTTCCTTTCCCGCACAACACACACCGTCACCTCCCCCATCTCCATGCTGCTTCCTTCAATCCCGCCACAATCACCGTCGCCTCCCCCCTAAATTTGTGGAGAGAAATTCTCGCCGCCGTCCACCTCCCCGACCCTATAAAAGGAGTCCGCGAGCACCCCTACCCCCGCACCTCACCTCCCCACCCTCATTCCCCTCTCTTGGGCCTCGAATCACCCCCACACCGCTCCACCCTCTCACCAAGCCAGGGCCGCCCTTCGGCGAGCAATCGCTGCCACCCCGAACCTCCCCGTGCCTCGCCACCCTCATCTTCGACATCCACGCGTCCTCGCCAACTCCTTCCACCCCACCACCGAGCTCCTTCGCCTCTAAAACGCAAACGTCTCCATTGGCTAAATGCCATCGCCGCAAAAACTTGTCGTTGGTTGCCACCAATCGCTGCTGAGCCCCAAGCCTAGGTAAATCGGCATCGCCTCTCCCCCCTTTCTCTGCTCAAGTACATGTTATAATGATTGGGATCCCTATTTATAGGATAAGTGGAGGGTGCTCACTAATGAGCCATGTTTGTAGGCAAGGCCCATATTTTCCAACATTTATATTGGCTGCAGCTAATGACTTTTTAACTAAAGATGAATGGTAGTGGGTAAAAAAGTGGCTTTTAGAAGGAGTGGATGAACAGTAGGAAAAATAGGGAGAGATGTATACGTGAAACGGGAACAAGAGGAGTAGGATGTGTGATACGCCTGTAACCTCTTGCTTCATCCTTAGAAGCAAGAGCGGAGAAGCCGCTGTAAGAAGCTAGGTGTGCCTCTTCTTTTCAGTTTCTAAAAATTACTTTTCAGCTTTTTTACAATAACTAGATTTCAAACGAAGAGTCTTTTGAGATAAGCTCTATAAGTTAATTGTAGTACACACTACAACAACTTAATTTGTATTAACCAAAATTGCACACCAATTTCTATTATTTTATATTCTCTCTTATAAATAGTTTAAAAGTCATAAACAGCAGTCGAAAAATATAAACCGAAGAAAAAAAACAAGTCGCGAATACAACACCCCTATATAATCCCACGCCTCCCCCACCACGCTAACCACCACCACCACCCCCATCACCACCCTTCTCAGCTCATCCCTTGCGCAAAGGTAGCTTCAGCCAGTAGCAAGTAGCAGTCCATCCGATCCGTGCCCGTACGTACAAGATCTTTTGTTGATTCTTTCTACGACGATGCCGAGGACGTGGAGACCGGTGCTGGCGTCGGCGACCAAGTGCTGCGCGGCCGAGGACGCCGTGGTGGCGGCCTGCGCCGACCCGGGGCTCGCGCGCTCCCGCCCTTCGGAGTCCGAGTTCGCGCGCCGGTTCGCCTCCTTCCGCCGCCGCTCCTCCATGACCAACAGCCCCGCGACGACCACAGACGGGAAGGACGGGGACGGGAAGGGGGCAGCGGAGGCCGGGGGGATGGGCGTGGAGCCGCGGCAGCTGCACGCCTTCAGCCTCGGCGAGCTGCGCGCCGTCACGCACGACTTCTCCAGCAGCTACCTGCTCGGGGAGGGCGGGTTCGGGCCCGTGCACAAGGGCTTCGTCGACTCCGGCATGCGGCCGGGGCTCGAGCCCCAGCCTGTCGCCGTCAAGCAGCTCAACATCGCCGGCCACCAGGGCCACAGGGAGTGGCTGGTACTACACACACATCATCGATCGATTCTTGCTTGCTTCCTAGTTCCTACATGTAGTAGTACCTAACGGGATGTTCCATGAATGGGCAGGCCGAGGTGATCTTCCTTGGGCAGTTCCGGCACCCGCACCTGGTGAAGCTCCTGGGCTACTGCTGCGAGGACGAGGAGCGCCTCCTCGTCTACGAGTTCATGCCGCGCGGCAGCCTCGAGAACCACATCTTCAAGAGTAAGTACGCAGTATTCTACATCTCATCGATCCCATGCCGTGCGAGCGGCATCGGCATGTGCATGTGCATGTGAATTGATAGATCCATTTGCGTGTACGCGCGTACGCAGAGATATCGGCGACGCTGCCGTGGAGCACGAGGCTGAAGGTCGCCATTGGCGCCGCCAAGGGGCTCGCCTTCCTCCACGGAGCCAAGAAGCCCGTCATCTACCGCGACTTCAAGGCCTCCAACATCCTCCTCGACACGGTATATATGTTGACGCTTGCTTTTCTTGCACACATTTGGATCAAGAACTCGAGAGTGATTGTTGGATCAAACGATCAACGCTGTGATGACATGATTTAACTCGATCAGGAATTCACGGCGAAGCTGTCGGACTTCGGGCTGGCGAAGATGGGTCCGGAGGGGGAGGACACGCACGTGACCACCCGCGTGATGGGCACCCACGGCTACGCGGCGCCGGAGTACGTCATGACGGGCCACCTCACGATGAAGAGCGACGTGTACAGCTACGGCGTCGTGCTGCTCGAGCTCCTCACGGGGCGCCGCGCCATGGAGCACATCCGAGACAACAGCGCGCACGCCGAGCTGCAGGTCAAGCTCATCGACTGGACGCGGCCCTACCTCGGCAGCAGCCGCCGCCTGCGCTGCATCATGGACCCCAGGCTCGCGGGCCACTACTCCGTCAAGGGCGCCCGCGCGGTGGCGCGCCTGGCCGCGCAGTGCACCAGCGCGCAGCCTTGGGACAGGCCGCGCATGCCCGCCGTCGTCGAGGCACTCGAGCGGCTGCAGGGGCTCAAGGACATGGCCGTCAGCGTCGGGCTCTGGCGGACCTCGCCCGTGGCCGGGAGGAACGCCATCTCCGCCAAGATCCGCGCCGAGGTCAAGGGCGCCGACGCCGACGCCGCCGCACGGCCGAGGAGCGCGTCCGCCAAGCTGGCTTGATCGATTAGTTGGCCCACGTACGGCCGCCTCGTCGACTGCGCATTGCATGCGCGCGCGTGCATGTATGTAGTAAGATCAATCTACGTGGTGATCATGGAGCTTAATCATATCCATATACAAGGACTACATATTTAGTTTAGGTGCCATGAGGCATGCAGATCATGTACCATAGCATTTGCGATCGACTGTAAGGACTACATATTTAGTTTACGTGCCATGAGGCATGCAGATCATGCATACATGTATCATGAACTGTACGTACGATCGACCGATTGCTCGCGCATCACGGTGTGATCGTTTAGCGATGATATTCCTTTTGCTTCTCATAGCATTTGGCACGAGGACTTCTGCGTATACTAGCTCAAAATACCCCAGGAATAAATGAAGCGTCGTTTGTTTTGTTCCGCCTTTCGTTTTTACAACCAAGGAATCGCACCAGAGGGCAGAGCTCGCAGGTACACGACGATTCGCGAAGGTGACCTCGCAGGTACACGACGGTTCCTCAGTTCACACGGATCGATCCGTACGTCCCTGTATCTTCTCCTGTGTACTAATCTTCTTCAGCTGTACCTTTCTCCGCAACTGCATAGACCGTCGTCTCCGCCGATCGACCGTTGGCGCACGGCAAAAGCCGATCTTATCTTTTAATCGGGATCTTCTGAAGAAATTTCACCGATCTTTGCATGGTCGTGCTGCGATTTTGCTAGCTTAAGGGTCCGTTCATATTGTTTTTTTCTTCTTTAACCTATAAATAGTAACAGCTTCTAGAGAATTTTGTAAAGAGATACTCACGTGTGATTTTAGTCGATATAAATGAAATCATTACAGTATATACTACAATCGACTTATAGACCTCGCTTTTAAAAGACACTCCGTTTGAAAGATAATTACTATTAAAAATATATTTAGTAAAAAAGTATATTTTAAAAACCAATACAAATAAGGCCTATTGCTTATAGCTTAACAAGCTATTATAGACTTTCTTTCTAAATTGACATAGCTCGATATAAAATCATTTTATTTACCGTATATATGGTTATTTTAAATTCGATCTAACGAGCCATTATCGAGTCAAGCCTTGTTAACCTTTTTTTTCATTCGAAATAGACTCATTTCAGTTTTGAACCCATTAGTTACTATAATTAAAATAATTTTGATTTGACCCTTAACGAATCTTTTTTTTGCCGGCTAGCCGGCCGGTCAAGCTCTGCTTCCTAGCTAGCTTTGCCTCCCCAGGATGGGGCACCTCGCAACTTGCAGGTCGCTCGCAGCCGGCGCCATCAGCCGTAGAACGTTAGATGCCGTTCTACTCGCGACGGCGCGGTTGCGTACGCATTCCCGCTGCGTTCGGAGAGCGAAGGGTGCGTGCGACCGAGCTGGGAGGAGACAGATTAGCAGCGAGACGACGCGCGCAGATCCATCCAGGCCATGTGCCGCACGCCGTGACCGCTGGCTGCGAGTGAATCTTTCCGGTGCCGGAACAGGACAACCGGTTGGTTTCTTGACTCGATCCGCGCGCGGCCGAGGCAGATTGATTGGTCGATCCACCGGCGCGGATCGACCAGGCGACTCGACTTGGCTCTGGTCAGTCCGGTCATCCGTCCCCGCCCTTCGGCCCTGGCTGCCTGGAAGGTTGGCTGCGTTGCCTGCACGTGCACTGGGTAGCTACGTGGTAAATATCGTGCCGTCCGTTCATACTGTTGGCTTAAATTTCCACCAAGATAATCCCTCGAAGGAGTACACAAGTTGATTTTTTTTAAAAAAAAATTAATGCATTTTTATTAATATTATAAAAAAGAAATAGTCAGAAAAAAATTTACGGAAAATAGTCTCAGCTTCATCGAGCGGCAGGCTGTTGTGGCAGCTCCTGTCACCAGTTCGCTTAGCAATAGGACGTGTCGCCAATTTAATTGGCAACAAAACATTCAATGTATGTTTATAGCCAATTCATTTGGTGATAGGTTAATTGGAAGATAGGAGCCTTGCTGTCGATTTACCTGGCCAATATTGTTCAATTGGCCGCTAGGACTGTCATCGAATCATTTAGCGATAGGAATTTGCCGTCATTTGAAACGGTGATAGAAGGTGCCTTCGTAGTCTGTCACCAATTTATTTGGCAATAGAAGCCTTGTTGACATTTAATTTAGCGACAAAGAATTATTTTTGGAAAATTGACTATTAATTTTTATAATATTAATAAAAATTATTATTTACAAAAAAATTCTACAGAAGTTAAGATGTAAGGTCATGTTGTTTTTTCATAAGCACTTCTTTCTTTTTTACCAAGTACAAAGAGGGCTAACATCACACGTATATCCCACTCACGCAACACACACTTACACCCATGTGTGTCTACTACACACGCTAAAAATTTTACGAAGGCTCCAGGATCTCACGGAGCACAGGCAAACACTTTACCACTAAATGCACACGTGTTTACACTAAGGCTCAGTTCGGAAGTAGTTCGGAAGTGCTTATAGCTTATAGCTTTTGTATGGATAAACAATAATGCGCCGTTAAACGGTGTATTTTTTCAAGACGAGGTGTACATGTAAATTATAGTATAAACTATACTGAGTTTAGCTGTATTGGTTAAAATCGCATGCGACTATCTCTCTGTATACTGCCTTTCACAAATAAGCAAAAATTCAAAAACTATATCCATAAATCATAAGTCTCAACTCAAAAAACCCACCATAAATAAGGCATACCACACTGATCCTAATGATCAAACCCCGGTGAGTAGAAAGTAGCATCCTCACTCCCACCATCAGGCCACTGGCCTGCCCTTTTTTCTTTCTTTTGATATATAATTTTTTTCAGATAATTTGGCACCATTTTATTCCTCGTAACATTTCACTACAAACGATAGATTCGATTGATGTCAGAATATCCAATAACCAAAGAACAGAGTTAAGAGTAACTAGCTAGTTGAAAGCATCTTTTTCAGGCATAACAGCATAACCTTTCGATTAACTCATTGATGCGTGAATCTCGAACCTATATTTGTGAGATTTTTTTGTATTTCACCCTATTGTGCCACCGAAATTGCAAATGTAGCCCTCCGTACATCAGAATTGCAATTTTGGCCCTTATCTGACCGCGGAAGCTCCGGAGGCCAACACTTGGCACATGTGGTGCCTGGGGAGCGTAGAACATTCTGGCCACCGTGGGACGACGACGCAGCGTGGCACAAATCGCCCGGGTGCAGAAGGTGGCGGGGCCCGCCTAGCTCCTGCGCCCCCCAGTAGTGGCAACGAGCTACCGTGCCCGGCTGCGGTAGCTCGGCGCCCCTACAAGAGAGTGATCGAAATAGCGATGGTTTTTAATTTTTATTGAAAAAATACTGTAGTTGATTGAAAAAACACTGTAACTGAGTTGATTTATTAGGTATAATTAAATCTAAAAAAATATAAAATAAAAGCGGCACGTTAATCTAGAGCGTACGATACAAAGGAATACGGGGAAAATAAAACACAAAAAAACCAAAAAATACAAAAAAAAAATCAAATAAAGACGAAAGTGCTACAGTGCATCTTGTCGCTGCTACAGTACTTTAATCGCTAAACAGTGAAAAAACTTCCATCTTGAGTGGGGCCTAAATAGATATTGCCCATTGATATTGCAATAGTAGCTACTAGTAATATTTTATTTTTCTATAGAATTGTTATCAAAAGTTCATGTAAAATTATTTTTGAGTAATACGTAACATAATATATTCATAATTAATGAATGATCCGATCCTGTCAATGGAAAATAATTGTATCTAAGATCACAAATAAGTTCATTGTGGTGATCACTAGGCATATTAGCAAACACTTAGAAAGGAAAATTGGAAGAAGAAATAAGAAAAATAAAAATTTATAAAACTCACGGTATAGATGGTTCAAAACACCATTACTGTATTTTGTTGGTTATGATCTTGTCATAGCAACTAACAAGTCCAATTTTGCTGTGGAGCTTGGAGATTGTAAATGCACGAAACATATGCATATTACACATGATTACATGCTATGGTAGTTTTGCTAATTGCTTTTGTCAACCTCGCGGGTATTACAATACACTGTAACATAAGCATCCGGGCCATGTAAGAATACATGTCTTTGCCTGATCTACTTTGTGGACTGGGGCTATTTGCCCTTTTTTGCGAGGTTGGCATTGTAGTCCTCACCAGCGGCCCTAGCCTTGGCCACCCTTTCACACTTTCTCTCACGCCCTCGACAAATCAAGGGTTTGTGATCAGGTCCTTCCCTCTTATGATTTCTTATATTCTAGCCCCTCCGGAAGTCCGATTTCTTCGCGGTTTGATCCTACGTCTCCGCAGTGACACATACATCTGTACAGAGCAGTCCCAAAAGTCCAGATTTGTAGTTTATACAACTCGATCGCACTGGCCTGTGGAAAATTACAAATAAATGTAAAATAATCCAAATTGAGCAATTTATTATAGAAAAGCGTGTAAGTGATGATAAATGGTCTCGAAATGCGAAAAATATGAGGGTAAAATGATAGGTAAATATATGTAAAAATGACGCATGTCACCTCCTTAGCTTTGAGGTACTCATGTCCTTCAGACCCGACACCTAGATCACGGTCTGATTATAATTTGATAGGTCTGCCCCCATATGATTTGTCATGTACGAGATTATTTTCATAGAACATAAACATATCTTGAATGCCTGACATGACGTACCTAATATAGATGTGTATGAAACCCATTTAATACACAATATGCAATGATCGTACCATCTAACAGTTGCTAGCGTACATCAAGTGGATTTATCTTGTTGTTACTGGATCATCTTTTTACATTACTAAGTACAAATTCAATATTTCGTCAAACGCAAGACTTTAAAGCATATAAATTATTTTTACCATAAACTACCATACCATAATTTGCGCATTGCACAATATCACATACAAAAATTAATTTTAATTTGTTTGGTCAAAAAGTCTGTGTACTTGTAGCTAACAATGTCAAAATAGTCTGTATACTTCAAAATTAATTTTAACACTGTACACACTGCGTAATACTTTTTTCCTAACACACTAATTGTAACAATTTTGTTCGCATGCAAATTAATTTACCTGTACATTACGTTTCTTATGTGACCATCTTAGGCTCTTAAGCCCATGTTTTGTTTTTCAAATGTCAACTACATCCAAAACAAACATTTAGCTGTCATTTGTTGCCAACTAATATAAAGTTGTTGGAACGTCAACTATATTCATTCAGTTGAAATATTGTGCTTTCTCATTTACCATGCAAACTTATTTGTGTTCTATTTTTGTGGTATCTTGATAAGATTCTTACGTACTGATATTTTAAAGTACATATATATAAGCAATGTTATGCATATAATTACTGTGACTAATTAATCATTAACCATACAAACAATACTATGTCTTCTAAGTGAACTAAAGACACACACGATCACACAAGGCTAACTACTACCTTTCTTACATACATTACGTAGTAATTATTCTATAACGCACTGATTCTAACTATTTTGTTTGTACACAAGTTCATTTAGCTTTATGTAGGCAACATCATGCATATAATTATCGAGACTAGCAAATAATTAACGGTACTAACAACGCTATGTCTTGTAAATAAACTAAGGGCATAGACCAAGTACACAAAGTTAATTACTAATTTTGTGTAATAACAATCTACCATTTAGTTAATTACATGCAAATCATATTGTTAAAACTGTGGTTTTATGTGGATGAAAATTACCTTTTGTTGATGCTTACAAGCCGATCTACAACTTTTATAACTGCACAAACTTCAAATATTAACGTGATAGCCTCCCTTTTCTTCCTCTCTCTGTCTCTCAGAGTGGCTCTTGCAGGATGAAAGAAATGCACTCCAAAATGGTAGCAAAGTACTGACTGAGACCATTTTATTCCGCATGATGCACAAGGCGATGCGTGGTGAGTGCTCAGCTACTACAGTCGAGTGGTGTGGGGGCACGGGGGACTAGCTACGTGCGAGGCGATGCGTGGTTGCCGCAGGTCAGGCAACAACGGGCATGTGGGCCAAGGCAGGCCCACCCGTTTGTAAGGCAATCAGCTTCCGCACTCGGGTGGCTCGGAAAGTGCCCCACTACTTGTCGCAGTCAGGTGGCGTGATAGGCCGATGGGCCCCGCCACGCCCGGCCAACTCCTGTCGCGCTCGTCGGTTTAGCTGCAGTCGAGCCGATGTGCCATGCTCTAGGGGTGCGGTATGATCCACATGTCACCTACCCATTCTTCCAAGCTCAGAGAGGAGCTAATTTCGCAAAAAAAAAAAAAAGCAACAGAGCCAGATTTATGAAAGAGAGTAAGTGGGCCAAAAAAATAAAATAAAAACTCTATATTTGTGGAGTGTCCCGTAGGGTTTTTAATCTCGTTTCAAGACGAAAACCGAACCAAGGACGGCTCCAGATAACCGAATGGCTTAAAGTTTTCTTCCCGTTTTGTTTTTGAGTTTACTCAAGATTAGATGTCTAGAGCATATTTGATAAGCGATAGCAATACACTCAAAAGTAAATTACTCCCCCGTTTCATTATATTTGTCCACGGACCATCATTCGTAGAGACCAAATAAGCACTAAATCAAAGAACGAAAAAATGATCTATATATCACTGTTAAATGATATACTACTACTTAACCCATTCTAAAGCATTTAAGTAGAGATAGATAATGAAAACATTGCAATAACTAAATATTTTCGGAGAGTCAAATGGCCATGTTCGAAACGGTCATATTTGGACCAAGAATTCCGTACGGCTTTCCGAACACATTTGACCCCAAATGACAGCAAGAACGGAACTGCACTCATCTCACCATTCAATCTTCGGAAACACAAGACCGAAAAAAGATGGCACATTTAGACACGCAGCACATCAAACTTAGCTTCCTGTCGTGGTACGTATGAAACAGGGAAAAAAAAACTCCTAGCAACGGATCACAACGCTTGTGAAGAACAGCACGGTGAGAACCAAACTTAGCTGCGCTCATTATGGTGATGAGAAGCTACAGTGGTGATGAGAAACACTGTAGCGGCGATGAAAGTAACTGTTCATATTTTGTCCTCTAGTAATTTTTTTTATTTTTATTTGGTATTTTTGTGTTTTGATTTTTTTCCTGTATTCCTTTACATCGTTCGCTCTAGATTAGCGTGTCGTTTTTATTTTTATATTTTTTAATTTTAATTATGCCTAATAAGCCAATTCAGCTACAGTAAAAAAATCAGTCAGCTACAGTAAAATTTCAGCAAAAACCATCGCTATTCCGAACGCCTCTCAAAAGCTGTAAGAGGCAGGCATTAGATGGTACACACGAGAGTGTTAGGATGTTTCCTATCGTTCAGCCTACATCTGAGAGTGCTGAACAACGGCGACATGCCAATACCTACTGATGATCAAAGGACAATAGAAGTGTAGCGAAACATGAACAAATGTTATATGCATATGCCAGGTGAACTACTGGTAACAATAACATTACTGAAAACCTTGCTGCAAATCTTGAAAGCGAACATGTTATATTGACGTGAGAGCAGCTGCTTTGGTAAGGAACATTATTATTTATTTGAAGGTATTGTCTAACCATGAAAGATAAGATATGCTGTAGCAATACCCTACCTGCATTGATGAGGAATAGAATTCCTTGGCAACCACTGTCTTTCCTTCAGAGAGTCTCATCCGCAATCTTCCAACATTGAAAACATGAACAGACTCTTTGGGCAGATCAATTCCATTGAACTGAAGCACAACGACCTGCCATGAGACACAAAACATTGGGAACTTAAGAAAAGTTAATTGAAGATGATCACTTGATGGTGGTAATGTTAAAATACAAAGGCCTCAAGAACCCATGGGAGGACAATCTGGCACTTGTACGTGCATGCTACGTGTCGAGACCCGAATATGCAAATTCGGTCTCTCTGTGTAAACTGCACTAGTCCAGGATCACGCTAGTGCACACAGTCAAACATAGATGTCATCATAGTCATACACACGACAATAATAAAGGAAAACTCGAAAATCGATAAAATATCAGAGGTACGACCTTATGGCCAAGCTTACAATATCTCTAGCCGGAAGGGCTTAACAAAATAGCAGCGGAAATCCAAAATAAAGCGTAGCGACCAATCGACAAGTCACAGGCTATCGAGTGGAGAACGGCCCTAATCCGTGAAGTCGTCGTAGAACTCTCCTTCGGAACCTCCCGTTGATAGTACTCCTCTCCTCAATCGAGCAACATAGGCGTAAAGCCGTGAGTACATTGGTACTCAGCAAGTCGTTTGTAACAATTAATGCAATATAATATGCAAGGCTTACCAAAGAAGGGCTGAAAGGTTAATTTGCATAAAGGCATTTATTAATGAAATAAATTAAATAACTTGAAAGCGAAAGTTAACTGAAAACAGTAACAATAGATAATCAAAAGAATAAACATGAACCACTTGTGAACACCAATTCACAAGTTAAACCAACAGTGAACTACCTGTCCACTCCCAAACATAAACCACCAAGTTATAAATGAAACACTAACCCTCGTGTGAAATCCCTGAGCACTGTCCATGACCGAGGACGCGGCTATTCGAATAGTTTTACACTCTGCAGAGGTTGCACAACTGTACCCACATGATGTGATTAGCCTAGGCCTAAGGAAATCACAACAAGGCCTTTACAATGCTCTATCTCAATACAATCCTGCCCGCTAGGGTTTCGCATCACACCCCCCCTTGCGCCACATGGAAATCAGCAACCATGTCCATCACAATGGCAGAATTGAATTGAAATATTACAAATTAATCAGTCAGGTTCATCCCATAATAGACATGTGGTTTGCACGATTAAGCTCAGATCAATGGCGCACAAAGTTAAGTCCTTAGCATTACCCGGGCGAGACTACCACATCCCCCCAAAGTACAACTGTACTTCCCCCTTTACTGCACGATCACTCGCCCGAGTGCAAAACCAATTTGTATAACCAAGCCAACGTCACACCAATGACGTGGCATAAATTTTAATACACGTGGCACCAACCACAGTTCCATATGTCATTAATTCAAATTATAAATATAACATGTGCGATGAGATTAATCGTAAATATAAACCGGCTAAGCAATCTAATCGTACCAACCCATGTGATAAATAAACTAGCATCACTAATAAATTTCCCAACCTATGGTGACAATGGCATCATAGTATTCCAAAGTATCAAGGAGGTATATATTCAATTGGGACAATAACTACCTGTGCAAAGGTTTGAATAAAAATAGCAATGCAATGTAATTAAAACAAAATAATTAAATAATAGTTTGCAAAATTGGGTTCAACATGATCAAGGGACACGACTTGCCTTCGTTATGCTCAGCGGGGTACTCCTGGTCTTCTGGCGCGAAACCTGCTCCTCCGGAATCCGAATCTAACGAGAGAGAAAACGACCAGAAACAAAGAAACACATAAAATGACAAGCAAAAGAACTCCAAAATTCACAAAACCAGAACCAACAGCTAGAGCTCGATTTTAGATGAATTTAGAAAAAAGAACGGGGTCAATCGGAGCTAGGACGGAGGAGAACGGGCTCCCGGAAAATTAATTCTAAAATTAATTCGAAAAAATCAGAAAAGTTACTGTGCTGTGGACCCGGTCCACGAAATTCCGAGTCCACCGTGGACTCGGTCCACGTAATAAAGGCACGGGGAGAGAGGTGCCGACGCGCGGGGCTGCGGTGACGTGGCAGCAGCATATGCTGCCACGTGGCACATGCTGACGTGGCAGCTGACGTGGCTGCCACGTGGCTCGGGGGGCGGCTCGGGCTAACGTGGCATGCCACGTGTCATGCCACGTGGACTAGGGCTGACGTGGCACGCTACCGGTGCTGCCACGTGGCTAGGCCGAGCCGGCGGCTCGGCGCGGCGGCGGCGGCTTGATCCGACGGCGGGGCGCGGGCGCGCGGCATGATCTGAACCTTCGGTCGGACGGAGCGACGGCGAGGATTGCGCGGCGCGGCGCGGCGGCGACGGTGGATCGGCGACGCGTGGCGGCTCGCCGCGCGCGGCGTCGCGGCGCGCGCGCGGGGCGGATCGCGGCCGAAGGGT
This sequence comes from Melocanna baccifera, assembly GCA_036346265.1. NCBI lineage: Eukaryota > Viridiplantae > Streptophyta > Magnoliopsida > Poales > Poaceae > Melocanna > Melocanna baccifera. The sequence goes on from CM070693.1 coordinate 16,937,576, forward strand.
GACGCGTGGCGGCGCGAGGGGCGGATCGGCGACGCGTGGCGGCGCGCGCGCGCGCGCGGCGCCGCGGCGCGCGCGCGCGGCGCGCGCGACCGGCTCGGGGGCCGAGGCGAGCGGGTGCGGGTTCGCGACGGGCGGGCGGCGCGGCGACGGCGAGAGAGGAGGCGATGGCTCACCAGCGAAGTCTTCGCGACGGCGACGGACGGCGCACGGAGGGCGACGGGTGGCGGCAGCGCGACGGCGAGCGGCTCCGGCGACGGCGCGGCGCGAGGGCGAAGGCGAGGGCGGCGGCGAGTTCGTCGCGGCGACGCACGCGAATCGAGGGACGAACGCGATATTTATCACGCGAACCGAGACAACCCGATCGGTTCGACGCGAGCAAGCGCGGGTTTGGTTTGGGCGGCCGGATTCAACGCGAGAGATCGACGGCTCGGACGCACGCGAGGGTTAGGGTTAGGGTTTGCGACGCGCGCGAGGACGGACGGCGGAGATCGCGCGGCGCGCGACGGGCGGCGAGGGCGCGGCGGGCGCGGCGATGCGGGCGTTGGTTGCCAGCCGCCGCTGCGTCAGTGCGATGATGCGCGACGCGTGGCGCGGCGGATCGGGCGGCGCGAAGCGCGCGCGGAAAGGGTCGGCGCGCGGGCGCGGGATGGGCGACGCGTGGAGGAGAGAGGGAGATCGGGCGGCTGAGATTTATTTCTTTTTCTTTTCTTTTTCCAGAAATTCAAATAAACTTCTAAAAGCTCTAGAAAATAGCAAATAAATCCCAAAATTCACTAAAAATAGCAGAAAATTCCTTGAGACCTGAGGAACACAAATAAAATATTTCCCACTTATGTTAATATTTATTTTAATCATATTAAATTATTTAAAACTTTAAAAATTCATTTGAAGCTTCAATTAATTTCAGAAAATTCCAGAAAATTCATTTTTAAAATCCAGGCATTAAAAATCTCAGAAAAACAGGATGTTACAAACCTTACCCCCTTAAACGAGATCTCGACCCCGAGATCTGGGCCAACTAAGAGAATAGGTTCGGGAACTCCGCTCTGATATCCTCCTCGCGCTCCCAGGTGGCTTCCTCCTCGGAATGGTTGCTCCCCTGAACTTTGCAAAAACGGACCTCTTTATTCCGGGTGACTCGCTCTGACACTTTCAAGATTTTGGCTGGGTACTCTTTGTACGACAGATACTCCTGCAGGTCAACGGCCTCAACTGGCACAACCTCCTCTGGTACGCGCAGGCACTTCTTCAGCTGGGACACATGAAAGACGTCATGTACCCCACTGAAGGACGCAGGTAGCTCCAACTGATAAGCGACCTCTCCCTTGCGTTTCAGAATCCTGAACGGACCAACATATCTCGGTGCAAGCTTCCCTTTTAGCTGAAACCTCTTCACACCCTTGAATGGTGTGATCCTAAGATACACAAAATCGTCTGGCTCAAAACTCAGCTCTCGGCGTGCAGTATCTCAGATAGCTTTTCTGTCTGCCTAGGCAGCTTTCAACCTTTCTCAGATCAAGCGGACCTTATCCTCGCCTTCTTTCAAGCGATGCGGGCCAAAAACTCGACCTTCCCCGTCTCTTTCCAATTGAGAGGGGTCTCGCATTTCTGCCATACAATGCCTCAAACGGTGACATCTGCAAACCGCCTCGATAATCAAGTATTGTATGAGAACTCGCAAAAGGTAAACAATCGTCCCACTTAGACCCATGATCAAGCACACAGGCTCTCAACATGTCCTCCGTAACTGATTAACTCGCTCTGCTCGACCATCATGCTGGGGTGATATGCTATATTGAATTCGGTGAGTTCCCATAGCCTTATGGAAACTACCCCAAAACCGGGAGGTGAACTGCGATCCACGGTCTGACACAATCCTCTTGGGCACACCATGCAAGCTGACAATCCTGGACATATATAGCTCTGCCAATTTGTCACCACTGTAAGTCGTCTTAACTGGAATAAAATGGGCAACCTTGGTCAATCGATCCACAATGACCCAAATCGAATCATAGCCCTCTTTGGTCTTAGGCAAACTGACTATAAAGTTCATACCAATTTCTTCCCACTTCCACTCGGGAACTTTCAATGGTTGTAGCAAACCTGCAGGTCTCTGGTGCTCTGCCTTTACTCTCTGACAAACATCACAAAGGGCTACACACTCAGCGATCTCACGCTTCATGCTTAGCCACCAATACTTATCTTTAATGTCCTGGTACATCTTGGTACTGCCTAGATGAATCGAATACAGTGACTCATGAGCCTCTTTTAACAACACATTCTTTAGTTCTTGCTTGTTGGGCACACACAAACGCTGCTTGAACCACAAGGTTCCCTGGTCATCCACTGAAAATCCTGACTCTTTACCTTCACTTAAGTTCTTTCGATCCACAAATGCCTCATCATCCGACCGAGCTCGCGAATCGACCATCCAAAGTAGGCTGCATCTCCATAGCTGCCAAAAATCCTGGCTCAACCAACTCAAGGCTAAGCTTCTGAAATTCCTTATGCAAAGCTGGCTGACTCTCTCGAACCATCACCGAATTGCAGTATACCTTTCTGCTCAAGGCATCTGCAACAACATTAGCTTTCCTGTGATGATAATGTATGCCCACATTATAATCCTTTATCGCCTCTAACCATCTCCTCTCGCTCGAGGTTAAGCTCGGACTAGGTAAAGATATATTTGGACTCTTATGATCCGTGTAAACCTCACATCCGTTACCCATCGATAATGACGCCAAATCTTTAAAGCATGCACTACGGCCGCCAACTCTAAATCATGGGTAGGGTAGTTCTCCTCATGCGGTCTCAATCGGCGTGAGGCATAGGCTACCACTCTCTTGTCTTACATCAAGACACAACCCAAACCTTTGCGCGAGGCATCGCAAAATATCTCAAAATCCTTATTAATATCAGGCAACACAAGCACCGGGCTGTGGTCAAACTCTCCTTAAGTTTCAAAACTTTTCTCACATTCTCGCGCCCAAGTGAATTTCTTTTCCTTTTGAGCAATCGCATGAGGGTCCGCCACACCAAAAATCCTCAATAAAGCAACGGTAGTATCTGCCATACCAGTAAAACTTCGACTGGTAATCAAGTGGGTGATTGCCAATCCAAAACATCACTTACTTTCCCTGGGTCAATCGCGACTCTTCTGCTTGCCAACACATGCCCTAAAAGGCGACTTTCCTCATCCAAAACTCACATTTGCTGAACTTTGCATACAACTGATTATCTCTCAATTTCTGCAATGCTAATCTCAAGTGCTCCTGATGTTCCTCCTCATTCTTGGAATATATCAATATGTCGTCAATGAATACAACGACAAATTTGTTCAAATATTCCATAAACACCTTATTCATCAAATACATGAAATATGCTGGAGCATTAGTCAAATCAAATGACATCACTGTGAACTTGTATAGACCATAACGAGTCGAGAAGGCTGTCTTGGGTATGTCCTCCTTACGTATCCTCATCTGATGGTATCCTGATCTCAAATCAATCTTGGAGAACACTCCTGCTCCCTTAAGCTGGTCAAACAGTCATCGATCCCGGCGAGGGTACTTATTTTTGACGGTGACCTCATTAAGTGCTCACTAGTCCACACACATGCGCCGACTACCATCCTTTTCTTGACGAACAATCTGGCGCTCCCACGGGGGCGAACTCGGTCGATGTAACCCTTATCCAAAAGCTCCGAATTTGCTTCTTCAACTCTGCTAAGTCATTGGTGGCATCCGATAGGGTCTCTTGGAAATCGGAGCGGTACTGCACAAGCTCAATCGTAAATTCAACCTCCTCTCTCGTGGCATACCGGAAGATCATCTCGAAACACGCCGGGTACTCTCGACAACCGTACACCCTCCAACCGGATTACCTTGCTCGCAAATCATGACTGCTCGCCGACACTTACTAGCCGCGAATCGCACCTTAACTCCGCTCGAGTTGGTTAAGGTCATCGCTCTGCTCCCACACCGACATCGCTGCCGCTTCGGTTAATCCATTCCCAAGATTACATCTAGGATCGCATATCCAACAAAATCAGTCGGCCTCAACTCAACTCCCGAATGGTTATCCTAACTCCTGGACAACCTAGGTTGGATCTCAACTCGGATCCGGGGGATTGGATTAAAAGAACAGATCCAAGAGCAACAGTTTTCAATTGTTGCTTTAAAGCAAAACTCCGAGAAACAAACGAATACGAAGCTCCAGAATCAAATAAAACGGTGGCAGGAACTGAATGTACGAGAAACGTACCGATCACAACGTCTGGTGCTGCCTGGGCATCCTCTGCGGTGACGTGGTTCACCTGACCTCTCACCACCGGCGTCCTGCTCCCGGGGTAGGGGTACGACCAGGTGTGGCTCCCAAGTCAAAGTGAACTGGCGTCGGGGCCTGCCTCTGAGGGCACTTGCTAGCATAGTGTCCCACCTCATGACACTTGAAGAAAGTGACGGATGCTGCTGAATTATTGCTCTTCTGCTGCTGCTGTCCACTGGAACCACCAGACGCCGCCCCGATCAAATCGCGCGTGTCCGAGCCGGGTCCAAATCAAAGATCTCGCTGCTGCTTCTTTGTGGCACTCGTGCAGCCGGTAGGAACCAAAACGAGGCCTCTGGGACTGGTGTGACTGTGATCCCTGCTGGATCAACCTCCTCTTGCGAGACTCCTCGAGCTCGCGGCGACTCTCCTCGATGAGAATGACCTTGTCCACCAACTGCTGAAAACTAGCATAGTCGTTACCTACGACTTGCACCTTCAAAGCTGGGTTCAAGCCTTTCTTGAACCTCTTCTGGCGAGCTGCATCTGTCGCTACATCCTCCGCGCGCAGAGCGAGCCAACCGAGTGAATTTATTGAGATATTCACTCACCGATGTGTTCCTCTGCTGGAACTCCCAAACTCATCCTTCTTCATCTCGACCACTCCATCCATGACATGAGCGGTATGGAAAGCCTTGGCGAATTCCTTCCAAGTGATGTTGTGCTGGTTCTCATGGGCGGCACAGTAGTTCTCCCACCACTCTGCTGCTGGTCCCTCAAGCTGATGTGCTGCATACAAAACCTTCTCTCTGTGCAGACCGAGCCAAGTTCGCTTTCTTCTCAATCGAACGGACCCAATCGTCTGCCTCCAAAGGCTCGGTTTAATCGAGAAAATAGGCGGTCTCGTCCTCATAAACTCTGCATAGCCGGTCTGCCGCGACTTGGTGGTGGTATCGCCTCTGGTCTTTGCCATTGCATCATAGTCTGCATACCCTGCATCATGGTCTGCATCATCTGAGTTTGGGCCATCAAGAATCGATCGAGGGCAGATCCAAGATAGGTGGCACGCCGCGCAAAGATCGCTCTCTCTGGTCCTGGTTCGCCTGATTGCGGCTGGAGGAGTTCCTGGTATCAACCATCTTGCTCTGAAAAGAAAATAACTGCTGACTGACCAAAGGTAAAAGACGAGAGGGAAAAGCATAGATAAGAGGTAAATGTGTCTAAGGGGGTTTTGCTTAATGGAGACCTAACCTAAACAAACACTTAGCCAAAAGGCTAACTAAGAAACTGAACAAAAATAAACTCCATTAAAAGATTAGACATGATCGCAATATAATGCTTTTAAGGCAATATTTGCAGCTCACATCACACTCAACTGCAAATAAAATCCAACGTGTCTACTCGCACTATCTACTCTGAAGGCTCCCACTCGGGTCTTGACAAATAGGGTACATCGCTATCGCCCTCGTAATCGCCAGACAACCCATGAGTTGCGGATCGGCGCGATCGCTCTCGATCGGGCCGGAGGAACCGATCGAGGTAGGCGCGACGATCTCCGGTGATACGACGCTCTCCTCCGGGCTCGGCGGTGTAGGCGACGGTTGAGGTTGGTGATCGCGGCCGGCTCCTCCTGCATCGCTCGTAGTCTCGGGTGGCTCCGCATCGCTCCTTGAACTTCCGGACGAGTCTGGCCATGTTGATCTTGTATAGCTTGCAAAGTCGACGGATGGCTTTGTGCGCAACTCCTTGTGCTGACATCTCCCCACTGGCACCGGTGTTCTTGAAACTGTGATGTAGCACCAGCTTGCCGACTCGGGTGGTGAAGTATAGCCTGAAGATGCTCCCGATGCGTTGACCTTTTGCTTCTCATCCTTGGTGAGGTAGACGGCGCTCTTAAATCCGAGGCTCCGCAACAGAACGCGTAGAAGTGACCTCCATCCTCCTGTCGGGCTGTAGGAAGTTTGGGACATCTAATGCATTTATAAAGGAAAGATCAGTTTATAACTTTAGGAAAAACAGATTTTTCAAGAGTTGGGGCGAGAGATAAGAATCCTTAAGAATGAGGTAAGAAGATAGAGATATTACTAAATATCAAATTTAGTTGATTTGTTTTAGAAAATAAATTTTTGGGCTATCGACCAATTTAACTAGGGCTTCGTCCTACAGTCGATATGGCTCTGATACCATTTCTATCGAGACCCGAATATGCAAATTTGGTCTCTCTGTGTAAACTGCACTAGTCCAGGATCACGCTAGTGCACACAGTCAAACATAGATGTCATCATAGTCATACACACGATAATAATAAAGGAAAACTCAAAAATCGATAAAATATCAGAGGTACGACCTTATGGCCAAGCTTACAATATCTCTAGCCGGAAGGGCTTAACAAAATAGCAGCGGAAATCCAAAATAAAGCGTAGCGACCAATCGACAAGCTACAGGCTATCGAGTGGAGAACGAAGCCTAATCCGTGAAGTCGTCGTAGAACTCTCCTTCTAGAACCTCCTGTTGATAGTACTCCTCTCCCTCAACTGAGCAACATAGGTGTAAAGCCATGAGTACATTGGTACTCAGCAAGTCGTTTGTAACAATTAATGCAATATAATATGCAAGGCTTACCAAAGGAGGGCTGAAAGGTTAATTTGCATAAAGGCATTTATTGATGAAATAAATTAAATAACTTGAAAGCGAAAGTTAACTGAAAACAGTAACAATAGATAATCAAAAGAATAAACATGAACCACTTGTGAACACCAATTCACAAGTTAAACCAACAGTGAACTACCTGTCCACTCCCAAACATAAACCACCAAGTTATAAATGAAACACTAACCCTCGTGTGAAATCCCCGAGCACTGTCCATGACCGAGGACGCGGCTATTCGAATAGTTTTACACTCTGCAGAGGTTGCACAACTGTACCCACATGATGTGATTAGCCTAGGTCTAAGGAAATCACAACAAGGCCTTTACAATGATCTATCTCAATACAATCCTGCCCGCTAGGGTTTCGCATCATACCCCCCCTTGCGCCACATGGAAATCAGCAACCATGTCCATCACAATGGCAGAATTGAATTGAAATATTACAAATTAATCAGCTAGGTCCATCCCATAATAGACATGTGGTTTGCACGATTAAGCTCAGATCAATGGCGCACAAAGTTAAGTCCTTAGCATTACCCGGGCGAGACTACCACATCCCCCTAAAGTACAACCGCATTTCCCCTTTCTCGCACGATCACTCGCCCGAGTGCAAAACCAATTTGTATAACCAAGCCAACGTCACACCAATGACGTGGCACAAATTTTAATACACGTGGCACCAACCACAGTTCCATATGTCATTAATTCAAATTATAAATATAACATGTGCGATGAGATTAATCGTAAATATAAACCGGCTAAGCAATCTAATCGTACCAACCCATGTGATAAATAAACTAGCATCACTAATAAATTTCCCAACCTATGGTGACAATGGCATCATGGTATTCCAAAGTATCAAGAAGGTATAAATTCAATTGGGACAATAACTACCTGTGCAAAGGTTTGAATAAAAATAGCAATCTAATGTAATTTAAAACAAAATAATTAAATAATAGTTTGCAAAATTGGGTTCAACATGATCAAGGGACACGACTTGCCTTCGTTATGCTCGTGGGTACTCTGGTCTTCAGCGCGAAACCTGCTCCTTCGGAATCCGAATCTAACGAGAGAGAAAACGATCAAAAACAAAGAAACACATAAAATGACAAGCAAAAGAACTCCAAAATTCACAAAACCAGAACCAACAGCTAGAGCTCGATTTTAGATGAATTTAGAAAAAAGAATGGGGTCAATCGGAGCTAGGACGGAGGAGAACGGGCTCCCGGAAAATTAATTCTAAAATTAATTCAGGAAAATCGGAAAAGTTCTTGTCTTTGTGGACCCGGTCCACAAAATTCGAGTCCACCGTGGACTCGGTCCACGAATGCTGATGCACGGGAGAGAGGTGTCCGACGCGGGGCTGCGGTGACGTGGCAGCAGCATGTGCTGCCACGTGGCACATGCTGACGTGGCAGCTGACGTGGTTGCCACGTGGCTCGGGGGGGCGGCTTGGGCTGACGTGGTATGCCACGTGTCATGCCACGTGGACTAGGGCTGACGTGGCACGCGCTGATGCTGCCACGTGGCTAGGCTGAGCTGGCGGCTCGGGCGCGGGCGGCGACGGCTTGATCCGACGGCGGGGGCGCGGGCACGCGGAACGATCTGGACCTTCGGTCCAGATCGGGAGCGACGGCGAGGATTGCGTGGCGCGGGCGCGGGCGACGGGTGGATCGGCGACGCGTGGCGGCTCGCCGCGCTGGCGTCGCGCGCGCGCGCGAGGGCGGATCGCGGCCGATGGGTGACGCGTGGCCGCGCAAGGGGCGGATCGGCGACGCGTGGCGCGCGCGCGCGCGCGTCGCGGCGCGCGAGTTAGCGCGCGCGCGCGCGCGGGACCGGCTCGGGACCGAGGCGGAGCGGGTGCGGGTTCGCGACGGGCGGCGACGCGGCGACGGCGAGCGGAGGCGGCGATGGCTCACCGGCGAAGTCTTGGCGACGGCGACGGACGGCGCACGGAGGGCGCGACGGGCGGCGGCAGCGCGACGGCGGAGCGGCTCCGGCGACGCGCGGCGCGAGGGCGGCGGCGAGGGCGGCGGCGACGAGTTCGTCGCGGCGAACACGCGAACCGAGGGACGAACGCGATATTTATCACGCGAACCGAGACAACCCGATCGGTTACGCGCGGAGCAAACGCGGGTTTGGTTTGGGCGGCCGGATTCAACGCGAGAGATCGGACGGCTCGGACGTCGCGAGGGTTAGGGTTTGCGACGCGCGAGGACGACGGCGGAGATCGCGCGCGCGCGATCGGCAGCCGAGGGCGCGGCGCGCGGCGATGCGTCTGAGCGCGGCCAGCCCGCCGCCGCGTCAGCGTGATGCGCGACGAGCGTGGCGCGCGAGATCGGATCGGCGGAAGCGGCGCGCGCGGGAAAGGGTACGGCGGCGGCGGGCGCGGGATCGACGCGTGGAGGAGAGAGGGAGATCGGGCGGCTGAGGTTTATTTCTTTTTCTTTTCTTTTTCCAGAAATTTAAATAAACTTCTAAAAGCTCTAGAAAATAGCAAATAAATCCCAAAAATTCACCAAAAATACCAGAAAATTCCTTGAGACCTGAGGAACACAAATAAAATATTTCCCACTTATGTTAATGTTTATTTTAATCATATTAAATTATTTAAAACTTTAAAAATTCATTTGAAGCTTCAATTAATTTCAGAAAATTCCAGAAAATTCATTTTTAAAATCCAGGCTTTAAAAATCTCAGAAAAACAGGATGTTACACTACGTAACTAAATTTCAAGCTCAACAACATTTGTGGGTGCCATCCGGATTCCAGTGTGCAGAATCCGCTCATTTCAAATTTTCACTTTTAGGTTCACTTTTTTCACTATTCAAGAATTTATCTTTTTCTGAATTTTTTTAGATTTTTTGAGCTTTTTTGCATTTTTCTTTTTTTTCCCGTGTTCCTTTGCATTGTTCGTGATGGGCTAACATATTTTTTCTATTTTTACATTTTTTTAAATTTAATTATGCCCAAAAAGCTAAATCAGCTACAATAAAAAAAGCCAGTTACAGTGAAATTTCAGCCAAAAATCAGAAGCCATCGCTAAAACGATCACCCCCTAACGCACGACGCATACCTCCCTAATACATAGGTAGGTACATGTGTATGAAACATTTTTTTCTACTCTTGGAAATAGTTACTCTCTATAGCGTATCTCATAGTGTAAGAAATATCTTGCACAACAGAGGGTACGTACGTATAGTATATGAGCATATAAGTCCATCTAAGTGGTATGTACGTTTTTTCAGATGTAGTATGTTATTTTTAATACATACTCATTTTTATATGTGATTATAAATATATTTACAAAATATACTAAAAACTATAGACTTCCTTACAATTTTTCATGTATACTATATTATAGTATCTTATAATTTATACATAAATATACATAAAGTCATAAAAGAGTATTTTACATTTATTTAGGTGACATATTAGAAGCGAGAGTACATCCAGAACTAAAAGGTATTTTCCTATATATATTATATATATATATATATATATATATATATATATATATATATATATATATATATATATATATATATATATATATATATGCACTATTTCAGTGGCTACGCATAGAATAAACGCACGACTCTGATTGACCTAACCAGCCAACCGCATGGGTAGTCACTAGCGTTTGTTAATTATAGTAAAACTACTATCATATGCACATCAAGTTATCATCTGTAATTCATTAAGTTACTGTCGTGCGAGAGCGAAGTTACTGCCAACATGCATGCATTGAAAGGAGAGAGAAACATGCATGTCAATAGCAACTATATTTGTGTGTGATTGAAATTACTGTCAAACATATGCAGAGTTATTGTCTGTTGTAACACTGTAACTTTTGTCCTTTTCTTTTTCACTTATTGCTTTGCATTGTCCGTGGTGATATAACTTTGTTTATTTTTATTTTTTTAAAATTTAATTACACTAAAAAAAGCTAACATTAGCTACAGTGTATTCCAGCCGCTATAGTGAAAAAAATCAAAAGTCTTATAGGTTTATAAGGCCAACAATGACACTACCTAATCAGATAGCACACGAATTGAGGTGTCCTGCACATCTTCCATAATTTGGATTCGACTCAGATTGCTCAAAAGGTACGTGCCTCCAATTCAAAGTGCTGCTTTCTCCTAGTTAAGAGTGGTAAAAAAAAGCTCGAAGCTCGCGAGCTAGCTCGACTCGGCTCGTGGTATTTACAAGCCGAGCTAAGCCTAGTTTAAGCTCAGCTAGCTCACAAGCCGCTTACTGGCTCGGTCGGCCTAGCTGCTACGCACCTACCGACCCAGTCTGACGACAACTGCCTAGTCCAAGTGAGTGAAGTCAGTAAGGTAGCGTTCGGAATAGCGATGACTTTTGGTTTTTACTGAAATTTCACTATAGCTGACTTATTTTTTACTGTAGCTGAGTTGGCTTATTTAGCATAATTAAATCTAAAAAATATAAAAATAAAAGCGGTACGTTAATCTAGAGAGGACAATGCAAAGGAATACGGAAAAAAAAATTCAAAAATTCAAAAAAAAACAAAAAAAATGCTACAGGACAAAATAGCCAACAGTGCTTCCATCGCTGTGCACAGTGTTTCCGTCGCTATCGCTGTGTTGAGAAGCTGAAGTGAGCGCTCCCTTAAGTCACCAGCCTAGCCAAAGCCAACGATCAATCCAGTGATGCACACTCACTAAATTGAGAATTTTCAAGTTCGAACATGGACATAATGGTACTTAGAGAACTAGTTTCATTTTTCATGGCACTCGTGTCTCGTGGTAGATAAATTACTGAAACTGCATCAACCCGAAAATTTGAACGACCTGTAGTGTGATTCATACATTTAGAAGATTGGTAAAAAAAATATCTCAATAACCTGATACATGGGAAAATCATTACATGAACCAAATTTGTGCTCCAAGTTTCCAACACTTAAATTTGACAACCTAATGTTACAACCAAATCTAAAATCAAGAAATTGAATAGCACCACTACTCTACAACCTCTCCCTTGGTAGGTGAGCTATCTGTGACAATGGCAAATATTGGCAGGTGATCTCTGAAGTCTGAACAACACAAAGTAGTCAAACATTCTTGTGACAATAGCTCAGGCTACTAAATGTGTAACATTGGACAAACCATCACAATTTTTACATGAAAATCAAATACATCAATTCTTTAACCCCAAAAGGCTGCAATAAACGCACTATCTCCTGCATGTAAGTGGCTCACAAATAACATGGCAATCACTACTTGTGAACTCACCAGGCAAACACCCTACAAAATTTCCACAAGGTCTTTGCTGTTTGTTCCTTGTTTTCTTGATGTATGGCTGCTGCTTCATCAAGGTAACTGTTGCCCACTGGCAAAGGTTGCAAACCACATAAATTCTACATCAAAGTTCATGTCAGAAGCATGACCTTTTGATAGTGAGCCTAATGAGCCGACTCGAGTTTTTTACTGAGCTGAGCCGAGCCAAGCCACCTTTTTAGCTCGTTAGCCTAACGAGCTAAGCTGCCTCCTTAACGAGCTTTACCAAACCGAGCCGAGCCGATATCCACCCCTAGTCCCAGTCATGAAGTTCAAGACGAGCGGGGAGACGAGGAAGGACGGCGGTGGCTGCCGTTGATGGTTGGACGCGGACGAAGAAAGGGTTGGAGATAGCGGCGCGCTAGGATCCATTTTGAATGAAATAGCTTCTCAATGTAAATATTTTTTACTCTCTCAATCTCTCGTAATCAGTTAAAAAGATAAAATTATAGTAATTTTAAACAGGGCCAAAAAGTAGGCCTGAAGATGGTCGGACTCCGTGTCAGCCTGGAGATATACAAAGGCCTAAATGTGTTGTTCAGCCAGGCCCAAGGCATCGGCCTAATAAATGCCAGGAAGAGAGGTAGGACGAAACGAACCGACGATGACCCAAGAAAGGCTTCTTTTGTTTTCCTTGCAACAATCGCGTCGTGTCGTGCGTGACATCCATCGGAATCCGGATTGGATTGGATTGGATTGGATTGCGGCATCCATTCCCAATTTCCCATTCGCGATCCACCCCGTCTCCTCGTCATCTAGAGCGGATCGACGAGGCGTAAACAGGTTGTAGGTTGGTTACATACAACGCCGCAATTACTAAGAAATCGCCGCGCGGCCACCCAAGAAAAGAAACCAAGCGAGCTCTTCGCTTTCTCCCTCTTCTTTTCTGTAGTAATTTGTTGCCTTTTTTCCATTGGATTGGAACCGCAAGATCAAGAAAAAGATCAGAAAGAATCCAACGGGCTAATAAAGGAACCACCAATCTTGATTGGAATCTTTAAAGAAATGAGGAAGGAGGGGGATCATTCCACTTGATTTGCTCCGATCGGTGGTCGCCGATCTTGGGTTCGGATGGCGCCGCCGCCGCCGTCGCTCGACTACTGGCGGGGGTTCTTCAGCGGCGCGCGCGCCACAATCTTCGACGCCATCGACGCCGCCATCCGGGTCGCCGCCGCCGACCACCCCGGCGACCTCCGCGCGCGACGCGACGCCATCGCGGAGCGCCTCTACACCGCCCTCATCGTCCTCCCGCCGGCCGAGGCCGCCGCCGCGGCGCCCGCTGCGGAGCCGCCGCTGGCGCACCAGGAGCAGCACGAGCAAATCCTGCCCGAGGGCGCCCGCAGCGTCCCCAGCCTCTGCAGCTCCGACCGCACCGAGGCCATCACAGACGACGGCGCCGCCGCCGCCGCTCCTCGCCGCGACAGCGACGACCCCGTCGTCGCGGAGGCCTTCCGCGTCAAGGCCGCCCTCTCCAACAACCAAGGAAAGGTTGTCGCCGTCCTTCCACCGCGCCGCCGCGTCCGTCCTTTGGTGTTGGTATTACCAACTACTGACTGCATTTGTTTGTGTTTGTTCTCGTCTTGCAGACGGAGGCCGAGCTGCTCGAGCTGCTTCGAAGGCTGCAGCAGATGGAATTCACGGTGGACACCATTAGGGTGAGCAGGGACAAACTGTTGCTGCACGTGCTTGATGAATACCAAATTTGAACGACCTATAGTGTGATTCATACATTTAGAAGATTGGTAAAAAAAATATCTCAATAACCTGATACATGGGAAAATCATTACATGAACCAAAGTTGTGCTCCAAGTTTCCAACACTTAAATTTGACAACCTAATGTTACAATCAAATCTAAAATCAATAAATTGAATAGCACCACTACTCTACAACCTCTCCCTTGGTAGGTGAGCTATCTGTGACAATGGCAAACATTGGCAGGTGATCTCTGAAGTCTGAACAACACAAAGTAGTCAAACATTCTTGTGACAATAGCTCAGGCTACTAAATGTGTAACATTGGATAAACCATCACAATTTGTACATGAAAATCAAATACATCAATTCTTCAACCCCAAAAGGCTGCAATAAACGCACTATCTCCTGCATGTAAGTGGCTCACAAATAACATGGCAATCACTACTTGTGAACTCACCAGGCAAACACCCTACAAAATTTCCACAAGGTCTGCGCTGTTTCTTCCTTGTTTTCTTAATGTATGGCTGCTGCTAGGGGTGGAAATATGGCTCGTGGCTCGCGGCTCAGCTCGGCTTGATACAGGCTCGGCTGGGCTCAGCTCGCGGCATTAACGAGCCGAGCTGAGCCAGAGGTTGAGCTCGTGGCTTTTCACGAGCCGAGCCCGAGCTGGCTCGCGAGCCGCTCGTTTGGCTCGGTTTCCTCTGGCTCGAGCCGGCCCATCTGCGCTCGGCGCCTCGTCTCGCTCGGCACCTCGGCCCATCGCAGTATCGCACCAACACAGACGCTCTCGCTGAAGAGGCACCGAGCCACCGAGCTACCAACACACACAGACGCTCCGAACCGATCCCGATCCCCTTTCTTGCGATCAGGCGACGCACTCCCGATCCCCTCTCAACCCTAACCGGCGCCACCGCGACGGTGCGGCACTGCACTCGCCGTCCGCCGACGCCGGCCCCTCCCCTCTTCCTCGCCTCAGCCTTCAGCCCTTCACCGCCCTTCCCATCTTCCCTAAAACCCTAGATCCAGCGCCGCCACCACGTTGCCGCACCACACCCTCACCGTCCGCCGGCACCGGCCCCTCCCCTCCTCCTCGCCTCAGCATTCAGCCCTTCACCGCCCTTCCCATCTTCCCTAAAATCCTAGATCCAGCGTCACCACCACGTTGCCGCACTATTGAGTCTATACCATTTAACTATCATCTTTGTTACTATTGAGTCTAACTCGATTTTCTATTGCAGGAAGAAGATGATAAGGATGATGTCGAATCTATACCATTTCCTGAGGGTGTGGTGGCTAGCAGCTAGGACTTGTGCTGCTGGTGCACTGTCTGCAGTCCAACATATATGAGATGTACTGATTTTGGATGGTTCAGTGATTTTGGCAAATGGCAATGTACTTCTGCTGGTTGAATGCAACATTTTGGCAATGTACTGCTGCTGGTTCAGTTATTTTGGGTGGTTCAGTGTTGTGTAATACTGTAATACATAATTGTATTCTGGCACTTCTGCACTTCTGTATGTTGCTACTGCTGCTGCTATCCCTACTACTAGTGTTTTATGTTACTGCTGCTAGGGCCTAATGCTGCTTTACTATCTTCTTTGATGTTGGCTTGGCCGCTGGTATTCGGGTCATTGTTTGTTGCTACTTCTTCTTTGCTTTGTTACTCTCTACTTTGTATGTTGTTACTTGTATTCTTCTTCTTTGTTATTACTTACTGCCATCGCTCTTCAATCGCTGCTACTATTACTCTCTATCTTCTGCTCTCGCTGATCTTCATTATTACTCTGCTTTATTATTCTTTATCTCTTCGCTTAATTTCCATCGAATGTCTTCTGGAGCAGCACATAAGCGTGTAAATTGATAACGAGCCTAACGAGCCAAGCCCGGGCTTTTTACCGAGCCAAACCGAGCCTAATTTTTAGCTCGTTAGTATAACGAGCCGAGCCGAGCCGAACCGCTATTTTACCGAGCCTTACTGAGCCTTGCCGAGCCGGCTCGATATCCACCCCTAGCTGCTGCTTCATCAAGGTAACTGTTGGCCACTGGCAAAGATTGCAAACCACATAAATTCTACATCAAAGTTCATGTCCGAAGCATGACCTTTTGATAGTGAGCCTAATGAGCTGACTCGAGCTTTTTACCGAGCTGAGCCACCTTTTTAGCTTGTTAGCCTAACAAGCTAAGCTGCCTCCTTAACAAGCTTTACCAAACCGAGCCGAGCCGATATCCACCCCTAGTCCCAGTCATCGAAGTTCAAGACGAGCGGAGAGACAAGGAAGGACGGCGGTGGCTGCCGTTGATGGTTGGACGCGGACGAAGAAAGGGTTGGAGATAGCGGCGCGCTAGGCCTTGCACACGGACTTGAACCGACGAGGGATCTCACCGAGAGGCGGGTGAGGATCTCTGACTCAAGCCCGTCCGGTAGCTCAGGGAATTCTTCCATAGCGTATGTACATGCAGCAAGGAAGGAAACAATATGCCGATAAATGATCACATGTGAATATGTGATAAAGGTCATGTTTCAAGTAGCTTTTGATTTTTAACTTTTATAAGTCGCTTTTAAACGAAATGATTTTTTTCAATGTGGTTGTTATAAGTCGTTAATAAGAATCAATATAGGATCTATTTTGAATAAAATAGCTTCACAATGTAAATATCCTTTACTCTATCGATCTCTTTAATCAGTTAAAAAGAAAAAATCATAGTAATTTTAAACAGGGCCAAAAAGTAGGCCAGAAGATGGTCGGACTCCGTGTCAGCCTGGAGATATACAAAGGCCTAAATGTGTTGTTCAGCCAGGCCCAAGGCATCGGCCTAATAAATGCCAGGAAGAGAGCTAGGACGAAACGAACCGACGATGACCCAAGAAAGGCTTCTTTTTTTTTTCCTTGCAACAATCGCGTCGTGTCGTGCGTGACATCCATCGGAATCCGGATTGGATTGGATTGGATTGGATTGGATTGCGGCATCCATTCCCAATTTCCCATTCGCGATCCACCCCGTCTCCTCGTCATCTAGAGCGGATCGACGAGGCGTAAACAGGTTGTAGGTTGGTTACATACAACGCCGCAATTACTAAGAAATCGCCGCGCGGCCACCCAAGAAAAGAAACCAAGCGAGCTCTTCGCTTTCTCCCTCTTCTTTTCTGTAGTAATTTGTTGCCTTTTTTCCATTGGATTGGAACCGCAAGATCAAGAAAAAGATCAGAAAGAATCCAACGGGCTAATAAAGGAACCACCAATCTTGATTGGAATCTTTAAAGAAATGAGGAAGGAGGGGGATCATTCCACTTGATTTGCTCCGATCGGTGGTCGCCGATCTTGGGTTCGGATGGCGCCGCCGCCGCCGTCGCTCGACTACTGGCGGGGGTTCTTCAGCGGCGCGCGCGCCACAATCTTCGACGCCATCGACGCCGCCATCCGGGTCGCCGCCGCCGACCACCCCGGCGAACTCCGCGCGCGACGCGACGCCATCGCGGAGCGCCTCTACACCGCCCTCATCGTCCTCCCGCCGGCCGAGGCCGCCGCCGCGGCGCCCGCTGCGGAGCCGCCGCTGGCGCACCAGGAGCAGCACGAGCAAATCCTGCCCGAGGGCGCCCGCAGCGTCCCCAGCCTCTGCAGCTCCGACCGCACCGAGGCCATCACAGACGACGGCGCCGCCGCCGCCGCTCCTCACCGCGACAGCGACGACCCCGTCGTCGCGGAGGCCTTCCGCGTCAAGGCCGCCCTCTCCAACAACCAAGGAAAGGTTGTCGCCGTCCTTCCACCGCGCCGCCGCGTCCGTCCTTTGGTGTTGGTATTACCAACTACTGACTGCATTTGTTTGTGTTTGTTCTCGTCTTGCAGACGGAGGCCGAGCTGCTCGAGCTGCTTCGAAGGCTGCAGCAGATGGAATTCACGGTGGACACCATTAGGGTGAGCAGGGACAAACTGTTGCTGCACGTGCTTGATGAACTTCCATGTAAGTCTTTGTTTATATCTGTCAATTGGTTGTAGGTTACTGAGATTGGCACGGCCGTCAAACCGCTGCGGAAGCACGGCTCGAAGCTGATTCGGCAGCTCGTCCGATCGCTCATTGAGTAAGTTCGTGTTATTCCAAGTTGATGCTCTCAGTTTCTTCGTATTGCTTGCCAGACATTTTAGGCAATCGTTTCCTCTTGTGTAATTTCCCCTAATTTCCTACTATTGACATCTTTGATGTTAATTCTTGACGCTCACTGAAGAGGTTGGAAGGCTATAGTTACTGAGTGGGTGAGCAATGGAGGGGCCGTTGTAGGTGAGGAATGCAAATTTAATGTGCTTCTTTTAGAACTCAAATTTAATGTTTATTGTAGGTGAGATGCCCTGATACGATCTTGCTGAAACAATTCACAGATCATACTCCGCAGTCGATGGACGCTTCTTGCTTGGAGCAGGAAGGAGGGCTGCCTTCACCACCCATGGACGAGGCTGCTCTTTTCGCCACACCATGTACTTCCATCAGGCTATCTGAGGTACCAGTCATTTAAACATCATTTTTTTCCTCAAGAAAAAAACATCAATTTGTTACTTTGATTAGCATCGTTGGAATTTCACTCGGTTCTATATATGATCTGACAAAATTCCACCTTTGCTTGCCCTCGGATACCTGCTTTGGGTTTGAAGTTCTTCGATGAAATGGATGATGATGGAAGTGAGTAATTGCACTTCCTCGATCCCACGCTGTAATTGTTCTTGGTTATGCATTGCATTAACATAGTTGCTGCCATTGTAAATTCTGCAGACATTATAATCAATGCCAAGGAGGGCGTACCGGTACAGCGTTATCCTGCAAACCAAGAGTTAGTCAAGAAGGAGGCTCCTATGAGCCAATGGTATGATCCAGAACAGAATTGGAGGCTTGACCGGTCTGCATTGAGACAGTCACAACCACATGAGCCTTCTGACAGGCAAACGAGGCAGCAATCCAATGCGGGGCTACAAGGAAAGCCATCAAGTGCAGCATTTGGTCCCGGGAGACCTCAGAGGTTGCATTGTGAGCCAAAATGTTCCGATATGAGGCCTAAACAGCAGCAGAATATCTTGGTGGCTCAAAGAAGACCAAAACGGACTATACCTAATGTAAGCATATCGTATTGTTGAACAGCCGCATGCTTATTTGATATGTATGCTATTGTTCTAAAACATTTCACTTTGGGTATAGCATCTATCGAGTCAACATGATCATGCAAAGCTTGAGGCTGCAAAGCGAAAGCTTCAAGAAGGTTACCAAGAATTCAATCATGGTATGTCTTCTAATTTTCTTACTTCTATTCAACACCTGAAAATTTAGTAATATCATTTGTAATGCTTTCTAAATTCCTGTAGTTAAATCTGTTAATCTGAATGACTATCTAGGTAAATTGAGTTGTCATTTGATACAAAATTACCAGTGCATGTTTTGATCAGAGCACTGTATTTCTTGAGTGATTGATGTGATGAGTGATGACTCCAATTCGTCACAAATGCAGCAAAGAAGCAGCGAACAATACAAATGGTGGATCTACAAGACCTACCGAAACAAGGGAACCGAAACATACAACCCAGTGGCAAGCCAAGGAACAGCAGCACCAGCAGCATTCGGAATCGGCTGGGCATCCATCGCTGATTTCATCAAGTTTCACTAATTTTTTATATTTCCTTCCATGCCAAAAATTCTCCTTTTTTACCACTGGGTGCTGCTTATAACCTGGATATTTATCGGTCAAGTTTCTAATCGAGCACCGTATATAATAACACCCTGCTCATTTGGGTTTAGGCTTATGACTTCTGACTTATTTTTCATTATTTATAATTTTTGTCTTTTTTTAATTTTTCGGTATTTTTGAGCTTTTTTACCGGTTCTTTTTTTCATATTCATTTGCATTATACATGATGGTCTAACATTTTTTATTTTTAGATTTTTTAAAAATTAATTACGTCAAATAAGTTACCGTTAGTTACAGTGTAATTTCAGTTAGGTACAGTGCAATTTCAACTATAAACTACTAAATTTCAGTCCAACTGAGCGGCCTTAGGCTTCTTGCATTATTGTTGCACTCTCAATCCTGGGGGCATAAGTGGCTGGTTCCAGTGTTTGTCAAATTTGTAGAGATAGTACGTTACATAGTTCTAAATTCTAATACAAGGTCTGATACCACATTGTTGTTTCTTTGGTCTGGGTGCAAATTTGCAATGACTGATGTAGATGGTCTCTGTTTTCAGTAGAGACACAGCACCCTCCTTTTCTGGCTGAAAGTCATCTTGGGGCTTTTCTTTTACACTGACTGGTTAAGTGCAGCTAAGACTCGAACAATTGCAGTCTGGGAACAAAGGTTCCATTCAAAGGTCCAAATCAGTGAACTTTGTGCTGGTCAATTTGACTGTTCTTGGTGGCTTCCAAGCTCAGGACTTGTGTGATGGGAACACAATGAACCACGGAGGCACTAGCCGCTTTCTAGAGGGCACAAACTAGCCGGTCAGTGGTCACCACGTGTCTGAACTCGTGATTTTGGCTTGGTTTTGAGGCAATGTGTAAACTGCTATCGCCATGGGGTCTTTTTGTGCGGCTACAGTGTTCGGGTGTGTCACTGTTCAGTGGGGCATGCACCATGACGTGTGTGCGTGCCGTGTCACCTGCGTTCATGCGGCCGTGTGACACGTTAGGATGTCGTGGCTCACGCCATCATATGATAGGGTTTTTAGGCTGTAGTTTATAGTTTAAATTTTTTATTTTTAATTGTTTGTGAGAGGCTATATAAAGATAAAAGTAGTTGAATGTGATTTTAGACGGTACAGTTGAATTTAATATATTTTTTATTATAATTTTGTGTTAATCTTAACCTAAAAAGGACACCATTGAAAGGTTATGTACTATAGTATAAACTATAAACTATGAGTCATAAGTCCAACCAAACCTGGCCTTAGTCTCCCGCCCTGTGCCCTGGGTTTTTTATTTTGGTTTTTGGATTTTTTAAATAACTTTTTAAGTTTAAAATCCTATGTGTACATGTTGGTGTTTCACATCTACGGCTCTCTTAAAAAGTATAGCTAAAAATTATCGATCATAATCAAATACCATCAGGTACCGCTGCAGTTTGAAAAAACAGGCCCGCTGAAGCCAACCCAAGAGCTACTTCGATATACCGTGTCCTGCAACTCCGTGTTACAGTATGTGCCTTTCAACTAGAGCATACCTGAAATTTGGCCATTTTTTGATAAGGGACTCAGTAGTAGTAACGCAGTACGTGAGTAGCTCTGTAACAAAGTTTAATTCCAACTAAATTACATATCGAATGGGTTATGTGCGTGAATTTTCAGGATTTGAATCTATAAGCTCGTGTGTGTGTGTGCGTCAAGCACTCGAGGATAAGAACGCCAGCGCCCAAACATCGCGCCACGTACTCGCTAGTGCATCGGAACAGTTAGCATAGAAGCTGTCTCAGAAGTCCAGCGTGATCCTTTCGGGCGTAGTGACATTGACCTGTCGTGGATGCTGAAATTCTCCGCCATTTGTTTGCTGCTTTCCATGGCCTATCTTTTGTCCTCAATCGCCATCAAATGTCAAATTTACAGTCGTTTTTTTCCAGTCCAGCAGCCAGATGCAGCCCACCGTCGTTTTACTGGAGTACAGCAAAACGCCCCGTTCTTTTCAATTTTTTTAACTTTTACTTCTAACTTCTGTTTTTTTTACTATTCAGTATTCCATCTTTTTCTGAATTTTTTTAAATATTTTAGGATTTTTTGTATTTTCCTTTTTTCCCGTGTTCCTTGGTATTATCCCTAATAGGTTAATATGTTTTTTCTATTTTTATATTTTTTAAAAATTAATTATACCTAAAAAACCAAATCAGCTACAGTAAAAAAACCAGCTACAGTAAAATTTCAGTTAAAAACTAGAAGTCATCGCTAAAACGAACGCCCTAATTCAATCGCCGTGGAAGAGGTTAAAAGAGTTTTAAAAAAATTGACTGCGTGCGTTTCCACGAGCAAAGAGTCACCCCGATCTAAGCCGCTTAATTCATTTTTTAATGATTTTTGGCTAAAATAATATGGTAGCAGACGTTAACTTTTAAAGACATTTAATTAAAAAAATAAAAAAATATCTATATCTCTATAGACAATATAAAGAAAAAATCATATAAAAAACAACATGTTTCAAACAGCTTTTAATTTTTAAAAACAGTTCATCATCAATTCACAACTTTATTCATAGGTCACTGCTAGCAACAACAACAAAAAAAAGAGCAACTGTGTAGGGTTTTGTGGCGAAGTCAGCTCCAAGCAAATAATAGTAGAAATTGAATATGGCCGGAATTAAACATCAGTACTACGACTGGGACTCCGGGAGCAAAGGCGAAAGGAAGGCAAGACGAAGAAACATGTCGGCAAAAGCCGGACAAGCAAGTGATTATCGGCAATTCTTCCGCTCATCCCACCCAATGTGCCACTAGAGCATTCTCAGGGTCTGTTTGGTAGAGCTCCGGATTCTTATTTTTCAATTTCTACTTTAGATTCTGTAAGAATCCACTTCTCTGAGAATCTGAAGCTACCTCTGAAAAGCGTTTGGCTAGTGGGTTGGCTCCAGATTCATAAAAGAGGAGATTTGAGGGAAATAGACCATGTTACCCCTAGTTGTAACCCTTTTATTTATCTATTGTTGTACTTTTCATACTATTTCGTTATGAAAACAT
This sequence comes from Melocanna baccifera, assembly GCA_036346265.1. Taxonomy (NCBI): domain Eukaryota; kingdom Viridiplantae; phylum Streptophyta; class Magnoliopsida; order Poales; family Poaceae; genus Melocanna; species Melocanna baccifera. The sequence goes on from CM070693.1 coordinate 16,960,177, forward strand.
CTGTTATGCTCATGCTATTCTTATATAAGGACAACTAATTAACGAGGAATATGAGTAGGAACTTGAGTATACTTTGTTATGCTCATTCTGAAACATGCTTTCAAAAAATCTGAAGGGAAAAATACAGACAGCTTAAGTAGAACACACACCATCAAAATCATAATGAACTTCTGGTTAATGTGGAACCCAGTCTGTCAAAGCCTCAAAGGAACAATATATAGTTCATCACAAGTTTCTGCAGATATGTACATATTGCTGCTTCCTTCTATTCTTCATTTGCCCATGCAATAAAAATTGACATATTTGACATTCAGAGAGATACATCAGATTAAATTTCAACATTTCTAGTTTTCCACTCCTACAATACAAGCAATCAATGCAATTGCCATACCAATCACAATTCCAATTCCATACAAAAACATGAACTATCTCACCTATTGGCACTGCACTATAGATCAGAAATTTACAAGGAATGCATGTATCCGGTCATCCATCCATCACTTGTCTGGATCATGACTAGAGGCATCGTGATTGGGTAATCTTTGTGACCTCAAAGTCTTGAAGGAACATCTGTGCCAGCCACTGCAAAGTATTGGGTATTTTGCTTACCACAGTGACAACAGATATGAAGATAAGGGGGCCAGACCAAACGACAGAGATGAAAACTCCAGGGCGGTCAAAGTAATTTCGGCTGGCAAAGCTCTTCCAGTGCTCTCCCAGGTAGCTATTAATCTTTTCAGCCAGATACACTCTTGAATCTGCACAGGCAACCATGGTACCAATCAGAACGGGACCAAATCAGAATGTCAAATTCCTATTCCAGGATCCTACTGCAACCTAGTGTTGCATGATAATACGATGTCAGATGCCATAAGCTATTTTATGCATCAAGATGTATGAAGGTTTGAAACAACATAAGCTATTTTATGCATCAAGATGTCAGATGCCATAGGTTTGGATTGTAGCATGCATCAAGATGTCAGATGTCAGATTGTAATATATAGAGCCGAGATGAACATTTTCTGTTATCATATTGTAAAATAGCATGCATCAAGCTATTCACAACAAATTCAACACCTCATTCAGCATCACAACAAATGCAACACCTCATTCACCAAACATTAGCCATTAGCCATGCAGCATCACAACAAAAATGCAACACCTCATTCACCAAACATTAGCCATTATCCATGCAGCATCACAACAAAAATTCACCAGACAAACATTCAGCATAACAAACATTCACCAGACACTGCGAATGTCGTCGAGGGAGTGGGACGGTGCGGGTTGACCGGGATCCGGCGTGGCGGGAGGAGGAAGAGGCCGAGGCGGCGCCGGAGCTCGGGAGGAAGGGGTGGGGCCGGGGGAGGCCGGGGCGGCGCCGGGGCTGGGGCGGCGTCGGGGGCGGCCGAGGAGAGAGGGGAAGGGGGGAGGCGGCGGCGCGATGCGGGGGGGGAGGGGGGGAAGGCGAAGAGCGCTCTTTGGGGAGGACGACGGGGCGAGGGGCGCTCGGGTGGACGGGGGTTTTGCTTTCTATACCAGTGGCATTTTGCGGGTAAATATTAGAAACTTCAATGGGTAAGTTGATTTTAGGGGCCATAGCTCCCCACGAGAATCCACTAAAAGGCTGCTTCTCATCTCTAGTTCATTTTGAAGAGTGCTTCTCGCGAGAAGCAGAATCCCATCATTTTGAGAATCGGGGTGTTTGGTACAGCTCCCTAAGAATCTATTGAGAAGCTGGGAGCAGGAGCTGTACCAAACAGGCCCTCAATAACGACACTACATAGCAATATTTATAGATTATCACTTTATATAGATATCAGATTAGACATTATTCTTCCAATATACAATATCTATTATTAATTAATACTATAATTTAATATTTATTTTCAATTCCCTCTCTCAATACACTTTGTAATGAAGTGGCACATCTTTATAATGCGATAGACATCGATTTCCTTCCTAATAGATGTCTTATCTAATGTCTTTGTGTTAGATTATGTGTTCAAACAATATCTTATATGAGATACTGTTTCTCTCTCTTTATTTATTAATTTTTATCTACCTCAAAACTAATTCTACATAGTATATTAAGTAATACTATAACACTAATCATTAGGAGTGCCCTTACCATGCGGTGGCTAGCTTGCCGTCGTCACCAGTTGGAGACAGACAACTCTTACAAGCACTTTTTGTACGGAAAATAGGAGGAGAAACTAAGGTGTTTAGACGCTCCATTGATTTGGTATATGTTGCAGTAATAAAGCTAATTAATTATTATATATATGTTATATTTTACATCTAGTTTGGACGTCGGATCTCCACTTTTTTCTAATTAATTTTATGTTAGCAAAGTTTGTTAAAAATATAATAATATGAAAATAGTGTGATGCCCAATATACTAGTATTGCATGTGGCAAATATCAGCGCTAAAAATTTTTAAAAAAATAACTGCACGTATTTTAGACAGCATATATTCGAGGACAGATGTACTCCCTCTTTTCCCTGGTAGACGTTGTTTTAGGTAGCGTTCAGTGTGACGTTGGCTTATAATTTTTTTTTACTGTAGTGGGTTATTTTTACTGTAGTTGAGTTGATTTATTTGGTATAATTAAATTAAAAAAATTAAAAAATAGAAAAAATATGTTGGATCATCATGAACAATGCAAAGAAATATGGAAAAAAAGGAAAAAACCCCAAAAAATAAAAACAAGAATTACTAAATAGTGAAAAAAAGCAGAAACTAGATGTAAAAGTTGGTTTTAAGTCATTTTGAGCGGTGCCTAAGAGTACGTATAGCCAACGTTTAGAAATTTTGACCGTTATTATACACAAAAGTATTTAGTTTTGTCATTTGAAAATAAATTACTAGGTTTGTTGTTAAAAGTTCTTTCATATCAATATATTTTGAATATTTTTACTATCATATAATTAGAAAAAGTAGTAGTTAAAGATGTCCAAATTGACAGATATAAAAAGAACAGAGTATCTAACGCATTTTCTATTTGTAAGCCACACGCCTTGGAATTTTTGGGACCGAACCATTTGTTACGCGTAGTTAATAGGGTGCTACTTAGGTCATGGAGTTACATATCTGTATTATCGTTTTCCTTTTTCTTAGGCCCCAACAATCATGAAACCCGATTTAGAGGGCACTCGATTAGACTAAAATTTAATAACTTTTAACTAAAATTACACTGCACCTAGCTGAAATTACACTATAACTGATGATGGCTTATTTGGTATAATTAATTTTAAAAAATCTAAATAAAGTTAACCCATCATATATAATACAAACGAATACGAAAAAATCAATAAAAAAGCTTTAAAATACCAAAAAATAAAAAACTAAAATTATAAATAATAAAAAATAAATTAGAAGGTAAAAACCTAAACCCATATAAATGGGGTTTAGCCTAGTGCTAATCTACGCAGTGCATTACCACGCGGTGATGTCCCATCCACCATCTTGAAAAGTGCTAATAATAATTCCCAAGAGATCCATTGCCCCCTCTCCTCTGTCGCTCTCACAGTAAACATCATCAAAAACAGCATGAATGCAATACAAAATCAACAACTGACCGCGCATTTTTTTGCGCAAAAACTCTTTTGCATTTGCTGATTTCTACGTACAAATTGTATAGAATTTATATGCTGATTTTTACGTACAAATTATAGAAGTTTACAATAATTGATCCCACAGCTATAGGTTTCGAGATCGACCGTTCCACTGCTACCGTCACTTCAAATCACGCATACAAATAATACAGCTGGTAAAAACAAATGAAAATGAGTAAAATGACACTGATCAGATCACTAAAGCAGTTGGTGCTGTGATGTGATCTTGCAAAAGGGGGCAAAAAGAGATGCACGATAGTTCCATGAGAGCACGATGAGATCGCAAGAGCACACTAGTAGCTACAAGGTCGAGTAGGGTTCGCTCTCTTTTCAGGTACTAGTAGTAGTTGATCCTGCTTATTTAGTCCCACTTATGATTTATAATTTATTTTTTACTATTTATAATTTTTATTTTTTTCTGATTTTTAGGTATTTTTAAAAACTTTTTTACCGGTTCTTTTTTAGGTAATTATTTTTAGGTATTTTTTTGAGCTTTTTTATCGGTTCATTTCTTTTATATTCGTTTGTATTATATGTGATAGGTTAACTATTTTTATATTTTTTAAGAAATTAATTACGTCAAATAAATTACTGCCAGTTACAGTATAATTTTAGTTAACTATAATATAATTTTAACTATAAATTATAAAATTTTAGTCCAATCGAGCTGCCTCGTTTGCAGCGGGAGATGGGAGTAGATGGGCAGGAATTTCTTTGTGACGAGTGACCCACTGACTTGGTGTCAAGCTAGCGAGTGATCCCGACACCAACAGCTGGTGCCATTTGTTTGATGCCTCCTCTGGCCACCAACCTGAATAATTTTGTGCGATCGGCGTGTGATGTGGCGGTCTGGGGACATTGAACCCTTGATTAGTTCTTGGTTTCTTCCATTCCTGAATCGTAAGACAGGAGGATCAACTAGTACATTAACTGATTGATTGGACCAACTGCAACTTGTGATCATGTCAGCGGTCACTGGGGCAAGCAAATGAGCAGTTGCTTGCCACTGCTTCCTTCCTGCAGGTGGTTTTTTTTTTTTTGCATTGAACATTTGGGAGATGGTTTGACATTGTAGCTATACGTTGTATTCATGTCCGGGAAATGGGTTCTCTCTAATGGGCTTATTACATCTTGACTCATCTGGAAACTATAAGGTAGTATAAATAAAGAGCATTTCAAATGGTATCCTCTGCCTTGAGGTTCAAATGGCACCATGCCTTTATACATCCAAGCCATCCGATCAAGAAGCGACGATCCCGATCGAAAACGGCTGTAGCATGTAACAATGAGAACATTGTAGCATTATGGAACTATGGCAAATCTCTGTAGCAGCTGATCCGAGCCGCTCATTTTTTTTATCCGACGGCTGAGGAAGGAGGAATCGCAACTTATGGTAGTCCTCTGCCATTTGAAGGTGAACCTCAAGGCAAAGGATCTTCTTCCCTCTTGGGTCTGCTTGAAGGTCATTGTCCCCTTTTCTTTTCCTTTCAAAACTAGGCCATATCACTAGTAAGCCACAGCCAAATTGCACAAATGTAAGTGTTACAGCTAGGATTATGTGTGCCTTTCACCTTTGATCTTCAAGCCTGCACGGTAGTATGCAAGCATGCATGTAATGGTAGTATTCTAAATTCAGGTACGTACCAAAGCAAAGCATCAACTAAGCTAGCTTTCAACACAGGGAGGGAGCATCGTTCGTCTGAAGGAATAGAAAGCACAGAGCTGTGCCCATAGCTTAGCAGTTAAGAATCAACAGTGGCGATCTACACAGAGGCTACCTTTCTGAGGTTTAGCTCTCACTCCCCAGTCCCCACCATTGCTTTGCTGTGAAGTGCTCAGATTTTTCTTCCAAGTATCATGCAGTAACATGTGATGTGCACCTTGGAAGCAAAAACTTTGTTGTGACTAGCCTCAAGTTGGTTAGCGAGCTCGTTCATGTGTCAATATTGGTTTAACATGCACGCACACAGTGTTTCTCCAGCTACAAAGCCCTGTTTATACTTTATAGTACTCTCTATATGGAGATGCAGCATGTTGAAGCATAAGTGAATTGCCTATCTTTCCTCATCAGTTTAAGCTTTTGAGTGAATTAGTTGGTGCATGCAACTCAATATGGTATCAGAATTAAGAGGTCTTGAGTTCGAGACCCGGTTGACGCAATTAAAAAAATAATTACAGCCCACTTCTATTTCACGTATTAGGCCTGAGCGAGCCTACACGTGAGGGGAATGTTGAAGTATAAGTAAATTGCCTATCTTTTCTCATCAGCTTAAGTTTTTAGATGAATTAATTGATGCATACAACTCAATACAGCAGAGGTAATCCTTAGTATTAAAGTCAAGATCGTGCCTCATAATTCAGACACACACTAAAGTTATTGTGCGACACATGCATCCATCACAGGGGTGAACCAAACAAGTACTTTCCATTGCGGCAAAAAGAACCATCAATATACGAAAATCAATCATGCATACCTCGATTCAGAACACAAGCAGAACAATCGTTGTAGCGGTAATCGAGATTTCTCTAAAAGAAATTAATAGGGAACCCACCATTGTAGACGGTCATACGCACAGGGAAGACGGTTTGATAGAATTTAGATGTGTAAGAGGCTTGACGATAAGTTATTAGGACTATATAGAAGATAGTGAAGTACGGACGATCCTTTGTGGCAAAGGAAGTGGGAAACTTCGTGGTAAAGGGGTATTTTGGTAAATTGCCTAATACCAGAAAAATTACGGTATGCGAAATCGTGTCATTGGTCTAAGTGGTTTAGATTTTGTATATGCTGAAACTATGAAGTAAATCAAGTGTTGATTCACTAATGAGTTAATGGGTATAAGCACTTTGAGAAATGTACATGTGCAAGTGTAAAACCCGATATGATGTTGGATTAATAGGTTAGCCTATGTAAGTAGTTAAAATCTAACTAGAAGTACTTGTTACGGTTTTTCGTGTGGGCCTCTATATATAAGAATGGAGAGAGGTAGGTAAGTTAAGTTTTTGGGAGAGTTTATGTCTACCCTTAAGAGAAGTTGGGATTCTTAAAGAGAACTTTGTGGGAGATATGAGAGACTCTTGTGAATGAGGTTTTTATTATCCTTAGGCTTTATATATGGCTAGAGAGTAGCTATAAACATTCATCTCCAAGTACCAATAGAGATCAAACTTCATCCAAGTATTTCCCTCATTTGCTCTTGTGATGGAATCTTGATTTGGTTTGATTTTTGATGTTTCGTCTTCTCCCCTTAATCTTGCTATGTGCCAAGAATGCATAAGTAATGAAGATATGTTTTTAAGACTAGATCTCGTCCATTGTAAGTTATTGTGTTTGCCTAGTTTTGCCTTAAGGAGGAGTGATTTTTGGGTTTTTGTGTTATGGGCATTTTGACCTGAGTTTATGCTATGATCTAGCTTCTTATAACATATGAGAATTCATCCAAGTTCATCTAGATCATCAAGAAGTCACGAGTAAGAGCAGATTGAGATTTGCCTCTTTTGCTCGTTTTTGGTGCAATTTTCCTTCAAACGGAAAAATATCAGAACTTTGGTAATGATTTTCTTGATTGTTGATTGAAATAGGTTCTTGATATCCTAAGAAAGGTGTATACCAAATTTTAAATGATTTGGAGTTTTAATTTGGGAGTTAGATTAATTTGTGATTTTAGCCCGATTTTGGTGCATTAGAGGTTCAAGAGCCACTATATTCTAATTTTCTTAGGTTCTTTCTTGATCTTTAGTTAGGATAGGTTCTTAAGATCATGTTCTAGTCTTGGTTCAAGTTTCAAGTCATTTGGAGTAGTAGATTAAAAGTTTCATTGATTTTTTAATTTAAAATAGTGCTAAAATTTGCTCTGTTCCTGAGTTAGAGGTCAAACCGCCCCCTGGGGAGTGGTTAGGTAACCCGAGGTCAGATCGTCCCTTTATAGAGGTCAAACCGCCATCTTTGTAGAGGTCAGACTGTCTGGGTTGTCAAGGTTAGTTTTGCTCTTTCTTTTTGGATTTTTCTTTGTGGATGATTGATCTTTGATCTTCATAACTCCTTATAGATATCAGAGTGAAGAGATTTGTCTTTTCCTTTAGAAAAGATTTGAAAAAGCTTTTAATTATGTTGGCTCCTATGCACCCTCCTCTAGTCGATGTTCTCGGTCCTACACAAACAGCTCTAATCTAGGGTAAAAGCATGTTCTCCCCAACCCAACTCCTCACGTAGTCGTGTTCCTCCCCTGGATCCTAACCGCTACCCACAGATCTAAAGCACCAAATGGAACACCTCGAAGGCCACCTACACACAGGTACAAGCCTAAATCTGTGAAGAAAATTGGAGGGGGAGAAGAAACAAAATCTCTCTATATATACCAATTTGGTAGTCTTAGGGAGGAGGATGCTGCCGATGCTCTTCTTGGGATGCAGCAGTTTCTCCACTAGCACCCGATTCAACGACGGGATCAGTTGCTTTGCCATTGTCGCATGCGAGGAGCTCTACTCTTCCCTACTCTTTGTCTCGAGGAGCAAGTTGATGGGATGGTGGTGGGGTTTAGGGTTTTGAATGGGAATTGGTAGGAATAAGCACAGATGAGTTTTGAAGGAAGTTTTGAATTTGCCCCCACGATGTGCGAGGAGGTGTAGGGGTGGAAACGGATCAAATAGAATCAAATAGTACCTTTACCGTATTCATATTTGTATTTTATAAATGAATACTAATTCGAATATTCTCTAATACGAATACGAATTGAATATTATAATGAATACGAATTCGAATATACACTCAATTTGGTCAAATTTGAATATCCTCATAACTTATGAAGTATGAAGATATTAATGATATTTTATTCTCGTACAGTCACGCTTAATCATTATAATTCATTACTTCACCTAAAGAAACACAAATTCACATTGAATTAAAAAAACTTGTCCAACTAATTAGTCGTATTGCAATAAAATATATATATTGCTTCACCGAATATGAATACAAATGTGAATAGTTTGGATAAAATGATATTTTGGACGGTAAATGTTCATACCATATATGTATCCATATTTTACCAATTCGAATACGAATAGGAGAAAAACTATTAATCAGATGAAAAATCTATAATGTATTCATATTCTATCAAGTATGGTAATCGGATAATATGTATAATTTGTATCCATTTCCCACCCCAAGAAGGTGGAGTCGTGGGCGAGGGTAGAATGGGGCAATGGGGATCTCTTGTGACGTCTAGAAGGTCGTTGTGGGATGTTGGGCCTAGATTCATTGGGCTAATGATAGAATCAGCAGGCCAGTTCTTGCATGCAGGCCCATATTACAAAAGTTCTTGCTTCTTTCTAGCAGTGTTGGGGTGCTGCCGATGACCACAACTCCTTAATGATATCTTTAAGAAAACCTTGATACATAAGTATGCCGCACACATCTTATTATAGGTTTGAATAACATTTCAAAAGCAATAATAAAAAGAAGCAATTTAGTCATACAACTAGCAAGGGATAAAGATTGTGCACTTGGTTATTCCGAACAGTGATATACTCATTTAGAGAACATATCTCAAACTAATACTGTAGTGAATCAAACATTGCATTCGATAGTTCTACATTTCACACGAAAATTTGAAAAGTAGAACCAAACAAAAGGATAACTATATATTCGTAATTACCTAGCTAAGAAAGAATTGACAAGGCAAAAAGGGCACAAGAAAGGTTGAGGATAAGAAACAAACAAATTATGAAGAAATATGAACAACTCAATGAAGTAGCTAGATATGCCTCCTATCTGTTGTGAAGAGGATTAGGCCCTGCGAAGACCTCCCTCTTCTCCTCGCCAAACAGCTCTCCATCTTTCTTCGCATGCTCCATTAATAATCCCTGTACTAGCACCTCATGCCTTGTCAACTATTATGAATATTGTGTGTATATTCATGAGGCTTAAAGGACAATATATATAACGAGTACAAGGAGATATTGTAAAAGAATATGCCATATACAAATAAGAAAACGAGGGCATATAAACCAACAAGAAACCCTATCCTATTCTAACACCCCCTCAAACTCAAGGTGGATCACACACACTAAGTTTGGAGAGAAAATACAAATGTTAACAAGTTATAACTCTGATGGCACAAACTGTAAAGCAAGTATTCCCTTCTGCACCTGTGAGCGAGTGTATGAAGCATCTACACCAATATGCTTGATGAGCTCATGCTTCACTTTGCCACGGGCAATACTAATAACACCTATACTGTCAAACAAAAGAGTTGTAGGTCCCCTTACAGGTACTCTAAAGTCCGCAAGTAGCCACCTCAACAAAGTAATTTTTGTTGTCACAACTGCCATAGCTCTCAACTCAGTCTCTACACTCGAACGGGAAACTGCAGTATACTTTTTTGTCTTCCAGATAATCAGGGAGGAGCCAAAAAATACAGTAAGTAAAAAGAGAATGATGATCAGAAGGATCACTAGTCCAGATTGTGTCAGAGTACGCCTGAAGCTATAGTAAGTTGGAGCTAAGGAAAGATAAATGACAAGAGATTATTCCACGCAAATAGCGAAGAACACAAAGAAAGTAACTATAGTGAAGATAAGTAGGACGAGCCATGAACTGACGCAAGATATGAACATCATGATAAATATTAGAACGAGTGCTAACAAGATACACCAAACCTCCAACAAGATGGCAAGATCGAGTAGAATCCTCAAGAAGATCACCATCAATAGCACAAAGCTGAAGAGAGAGCTCTATAGGAGTCTCAACAGTGCAAGTATCAGTCAGATCAAACCGATCAAGAAGATCCTAGATATACTTCTGCTAGGAGAGGTAGTAGCCCTCGAGCATAGAAAAAAGCTCAATCCTAAGAAACTACGTAAGCAAACTAAGATTAGTCATCAGAAACTGCTCACTGAGATACTTCTTTACAAATGTGATGAAATAAAATCGTCACCAGTGACGAGCATATCTCCACATATTGAAGAAGCAAGGTCCTACCTCGAGGTGAGATATGGATAAATAGAACAGAATCATAGGCTCTGACAATGAAACTAACAACTGTAATTATTGAGGTAAAACATACAAACCAGGCATGAGGATCCTGTTTGAGACCATAAAGAGCCCGACAAAGACAACAGACATGGCCATGTGGAACAGAATACCCAGGTGATGGTTGCATATAAATCTCCATATATAAAATACCATTAAAAAAGTATTCTTAACATCCAGCTAAGAAATAGACTACAGGCAAACGGAAGCAACCACAATAAGAGTGCGACGGTAGTCATGTGGGAAACAGGGACAAAAGTCTCATCGTAATCACGGTCATGCTCCTGCTGGAAAGCCACGAGCCATAATACGAGCCTTGTAGCGCTCGATAGTACCATTAGATTTGATATTAATCTTTTATACCCACTTGCACATGATAGGATGAGCATACATAAGTGTTAGTACAATATCTTAGATCTTCGTACATCGAAAAGCATCAAGTTTCTCTGCTATAGCAAGTTGCCACTCAGAATGTGAAGCAGCCCCACGATAAAGAGCTAGACTTAGTAACAAAAAGAGCATGGGCCATCGAAGACAAACCAAGATGAACGAAGGAATGTTCAGTCATGAAGAGCATAACGAGGAATATCATCAGAGGAATCAGACGTCGATGTCGATAAGATATTAGAAGAAGAGTCTGGTGAAGGAAGATGATGCCCAAAGTAGTGTACCCCAAAGAAATAAGATGGTAGTGCAGCGGAAATAAGAGACGGTGCTGCAGGAGGCAGCACAGAAGATGGAGGTATAGAAGGAACCACTGGACACAGACTAGAGAAAATTTGTGATAGGGGAGAAAGAGATGAAGAGTTAGAAGGTGATAACCAAGAGATCATCTCAATGGTGGAAACAGGACGAGGAGCTAAATCTCGATAGAAAAAAGTCAAGATTCGTCAAAGACAATAGTTCAAGAGATCCTGATCCGTCGAGTAGAAGGATCATAGTAGCGATAACCCTTATGCTTAGAACTGTAACATAAAACACACACACTCAATGATCTAGGCCGACAGTTTGGTGCACTCTCAAGACTACACAAGGACAAAAACAGGTGTAACTAAAAACACGAAGGTGAGTATACTAGAGGGCTCTAGAGTAGGTTTGCACTATAGGACGACATCTGTAAGAGCAGTGGAAGGCTGCATATTGATGAAATATGAAGCTGTAGAAACAAGCTCATACCAGAACTGTGGTAGAATGTGAGAGACAAAGAGAAGAGTCCAAATAGTCTCAATTAGCAATCCCATTCTAATCATGGACATCAGGACAAGAAAACCGGTAAATAGTGTCATGCTCAGAAAAAAATTGTTTGAAAGATCCAAAATAGCACTCGATAGCAAAATCACAGTGAAAAGTATGGGTAGAGGACTCAAACTTAGTATGAACCATCATACCAAATCTACAATAGATCGTAAGAAACTAATCACGATTAGACATAGGAAAAAGCCAAGTAAAATAGGAATAATTATCAATAAAAATTACATAGAATTTATGCCTACCTTTGAAGATGATAGACGTAGGTTCTCATACATCTGAATGAACTAAATTAAAACACTAGAAGACAAAGACTCACTAGAATGATAAGAAAGTTGTAGCTGCTTACTCAGCTTACAACCCTGACAAAACATGGATGTGCCAACAGTAACACGTCCAAGAATACCCTGATGAACTAATGAAGAAAGATAGAACCCACACTGGTGACCTAAACGATGATGCCATTGCGTAAAAGCTCTAAAGGTGGTGGCAGCAGTGGCAGTGAAGGTAGACAAGGTAGGAGCAACTAAAGTGGACGGAAGGTGGAGGTGGTCGAGAATGTAGAGACTTTGATAATCTCTACCGAGCCTACTAGTCCCAAGTATCGTCCCTTCCTTTGATTCTAGACGAAACAGGTGTGAGAGTCAAAACCAATCCTACAACCGAGATCAGTGAATTGTCCCATCAAAAGAAGCTGCAAGGTAAGCTGGGAACATGGAAAACAACTGAAACAGAAAAAGTAGTGGACAAAAGAGTGTCCTTATAGCTGATAGACAAGGGATACCGCCAACTATCTGAATAGAGATAGAAAAAACAAGAGGTCCCACTGAAGTGAGAGATGTGAAGTCCAGTGTCATATGGAAAGAGGCACTAGAATATAAAACCCAAGAGATACATAGAGGAGACTTCTGAACTAGACTGGTAGAATCTGTTGAGCTTTGACATAGCTTAAGTAGAACCTGACAGAGCTGCTAAACAAAGTCACCTCACTGTGAACCTGATGAACCAGTCTGTCCACCTGTGAAGAAAGTGCCTTCCTGCCCCCCTTGGATTGTCCACCCCCACGCGCCATGCACCACTTTTTTTCTCACTGTACAACTCTGATAGTCGTGCCCAAAGTTTTTATAATATCTGCACTAAACTTTAGTTAGTGCGAAAGCAGGAGCAAAAACAGGCACCTGGGGAGGGGCTGTTGTCGAAGCAAAAACCACCGGTGTAGTTGAAAAAGGGGCAACAAGCACAATCAGAAAGGATTGTTTTTCGATTGTGTTTCTGACCCCAAGACAAAGCTCCTCAGCCCAAAGCGTCAAAAGGGTCTCGGTGATGGTCGGTTGTGGTGAGCAGCTAAGCAGTTGAGCTCTAACAGGCTCAAACTCTGGGTGAAGACAGCAGAAAAAGCACTTTAGGATACTCCAAGCAAAGTAGAGAGGTTAGCTCATCCAGCTGGCGCTAGAGACTAGTTAGGGCTCGAAAGAAGTCATCAACAAAAGTATCCCTCTAGCGAAGTGTCTCCAACTCATACTAAAGCAAAAAAAACTAAGCATCACTGCTCTGCTGGTATCTCTTACATAAGTACTCCCAGATCTGTCGAGTAGACTGTAGACCAATAATGTCTAGCTAGATAGAGTCATCAACACCGACCACCAGGATGGCTCGAACATGGGTCTCATCAGCACATCATCACTCAAAAGAATCAATGGTATACTGAAAAACCTCATCAGCAGTGTCAATAGCAGCCTTTGCCAACCTTATCCTTTGCAGCTCCTATAGTGGATGAGGCTGTCTAGGAGGAGGCTGAACCGGTGGTGGCAGAGAAGGTCGTGCACCGGTAACATATCTCCAGAGACGAATACCATCGAGCGTGATCTCTATAAGTGAAGACCATAACATGTAATTCATCCCACAGAGCTTTGTTCCCGATAATAGGATCGCAGCTGATGGAATGGAAGCCATCGGTAGGCGGTACTGGATGGTGCAGCGACCAAGGCAACGAAGTCTAACATGTGACGCTGAACGGCGTTGCGGTTAGGTCAATATTTTTTATTTTATTTTTGTAGCTCAGACGGTCGAAGGGCGGCTGGGGCGAATTCGACGGTGGGCGTTGGGCGATGGAGTGGTGGGCGACGAGCTGCGGCCTCCAAGATGCGGACGACCGAGGTGGCACCGACGGTCGGCTGGGGCGACTTCGACTGTAGGCGCTGGGCGACGGGCGAATACCGACGAGCAGACGACAGCAACGGGGGGGGGGGCAGTAGCTCGAACAGCGGCGGCTTCGGTAGGCGCTAGCGGCGGCCAGAGGACGAGCGTGACCTCTGAGATGCAAGCGCCGGACAAAGACCGACATGCGGACAGTGGCTCGGGGTAGAGTAGTGGCAGCCCAGAGGGTGGCGGCACGATTGTGGACTGGCGGCGGTAGATTCCTGGGCGTGGGTACAGAAAACTAGGATTAGAGCAAAAAGAAGAACACCTTACAGTACTTCCCAGCTGCAACAGCACCAGAGTTAGAAACAAGACGGCAGGGAGGAGCCCCTCCCTTAGCAGCATCATGTTTTCTTCTCTCTGTATCTCTTTAACTAACTAATGTACCGGTAGTACATGCATGCACAGGCTAATCATTCTAGTGTTGGTTCAGTCTAGACTTTGGTGTCATGGATTAGGTGTGCTGAAACCCTGAAGGGGAGACAAGGTGAGCTGCAACCTAGCTCACTGCCATAGGGTTCTGGGACACATTGGAGTCCTCAAAAAGTTGTGTGTTAATTTGGTCAAGGCCTGTATTAGTCAAAGTAATCAATTGCATTGGTGATGGTGAAGAAATTAAACATGGAGGTGATTAGTCTGTCATGTCACAGCTCAGAAGTCCAGCGTTAGAAGCTACCTTAAATTAAGCTGTAGTGCTTGTTTCAGAGTTGGTCTCTTGACTTGCACAGAAAGCATAGTTATGGACCTGTGGTAAGAAAACCGAAGACAGATGAAAGCAAGTATTCAGTGTTTCAGACATCAAGTTGGATCAGTTGTTTTTTAACTCTAATGCCTGAACTGAGTTTTTGTACAGCAACATACACGTACTTCAAGTTATTTTTGAGTCTTGTGTTGTTTCCAAGTAGTATTGGAAGTCCACGATTATTAAAAAAAAAGAAATTAGTACCGGAAGATTGGTCTGCCAACAGTATGGTACGTCTTGAAATTTGAATCGATCGATACAGCATCGGTGTCATCTCAAGTCATGCTCTTTCAGAAAATGCATGGCTCATTTTCTTTACTTTCAGATAATTCAGACATGTATCTGAATTGGTTAAAAGGCATCAGAGCTTCCAATACGCATTTTGTTGTTTGTGTAAGAGTCTGAAGAATTGGGTTTTCATTACACGATCATGCATGTGGATTCAGGACCACCTTTGCCTTGCCTTGTTTGTGAATCCTGCCATTCATTAGGACCATCTCACTCACTCACTTCTGCAACAATAGTACTACACTACAAGGCCAACATTGCACAGTTGCACGTCCTCTTGCTTGCTGTCACTAAGGGACACTTGGGTTGCGCCATCATATATCCACACTCAACATCCTAACTGCTGTTTAATCAACTGCCGGAAGCGTCATTTCGCTAGTATATCTGCGCAATTGTAATACTCTAATAGACAATTTATCATGTGGTTCAGAACTTCAGATTGCTCAGACTATGTAGTGCCAGTAAGGCCGCTTCAGACAGAAAGAAAGTAAGAAAGAAAGAAAGAAAGAAGAATGGTTAGAAAATTCAGATTCACAATATAATGGATGCTTAGACCTGCAGACCGAACCTGCATGCGCCAGATTGTGGTAGCTGCCTGCTACTGCAAAGTCTCCTGCATTCCCTTGTCAGCTTGCAGCTCCTCATAGATAATCTCTGCACCCGACAAGAACACATAGCTGTATCCCTCGCACAGTTGCACTCCATCAATGAGCTGAGTATTCAATGAGCCGATAGAAGATACAGGTAGGCTTGCAGTAGTTTGGTTTTACCACTTACTGTTGACCTGAACTGGCAGTATACTACATGGGTACAAACCACAGCGTATTACAAGTCGGGATGGCCAGATTAATGTATTAGTACCGAAGCTTTGCGCTTTGCAGTACAGCACAGTGGCATGAAGTTGCAAGAAAAACAATGAGTAAAAATTAACTGCGCCGTTTCAATTCAGGGTTGTCCTCGATTCTTCAGATGAATCTTCAGTTGCTTGTTGCTCCAACCAATGAAGAAGTGAAGAGAGGAATGTGCATTTCTCTCTCTCTTTTCCCTGTGTTCTGATGACAAGTTGGTTTCTTCCCTCCTTTTTTTCTGCAGAGAAGAATGGGGATAGGAATGGAACTTGACAGCACAAGTGGCAATGGTTACTGCAATGGCAGCACTGATTTCATTCAGAACATGCGATGGGTAATGGAAGATATTTGGGCCTTATCTACAACCATTTGCTTCCTATTTTTAGCGGTTTATCATTTATATGCTTTCTTTTTTTCAGTGAGTTTATATTCTTTCCATGATCAACAAGGAAGAGTAGCTAGATTGAAATTTCAGAATAAGGGAGAAACTGCCGTGATTTCAGGGGTGATGACTGATGTGAGGAGAAATGCGTTCGTTTTAGCGATGGTTTCTGATTTTTGACTGAAATTTCACTGTAGCTGGTTTTTTTACTGTATTGATTTGGCTTTTTAGGTATAATTAAATTTTAAAAAAATGTAAAAATAGAATAAATATGTTAGCCCATCACGGACAATGCAAAGGAACACGGGAAAAAAGAAAATTGCAAAAAAGCCTAAAAAATCTAAAAAAATTTAGAAAAAAATGAATTACTGAATAGTAAAAAAATTGAAATTAAAAACTGAAGCTGAAAAAAAACTGAAACAGACGGATTAGACCGGTACTTCGTCCATCCTGCTTGAAAGAGCCAAGAGGTGCTGCCTGCATCGCACGTAATTAAAACTGCTGCGTACGCGCAGTGTCCTCTAGCCTGCAGTGTTATCTAGCTAGTGCATCCATGCGATCTTGTACGTACGTTCGTGGCGACAACTTGTCAATGCCCATCTGGCCGGTACTCTGCCGTAGCTCCAGGTCGAGCAACTTTATCAAAACTGTCTCATGTCACGGAGCTAGCTAGCTGCAAAGAGCCGCACACTTGTCGGTTAGCTTCCTCAGCTCCATCAGAAGCACCCCAATCGCGACTACTGTTCAGCCTATGAGTGAGGTGAGCTAGGGACTTGCATTGTAATTTCTTCAAATGTATAAGACTGAATAATCGATGTTATGTACTACTACTAACTGTCTTACTTCTAGCGAAGCACGAGAACAATGGATAAGGAGAAATGGAGGATCTGCTGTTTGCACAGCCGTTGATGAAGTAATTGTATAGCAAAGACTTCGTGTGATTTGGACCGTATGATGGAACACTACTCAGCTTTTGCAGATCGACAAATTTAACCACGCGAGCGAGAGATGGCACATGTAGGACTTGTTCAAAAAATAAAAGTTTGGGTGCAACTTGGGTTAAGTGCCTGCCAGTGTGGGGGTTCAGTCTACAAAAGCAAATTAATGTGTGAGACCATGCGATGGTCACCTTATATTTGTGATAAGTAATTGATATTTGGTTTAGAGAGTTTACAACGTTTGAGTTTAGTTTTTGAGAATTTGCAATTTTTCAGTTGCTTCTGTTGTCAGCGACATGATCGACATTGGGGCTATGGTCAGACCGGCCACAAGTGGTCTAACCGGTCTAGGGTTAGTAGTCAGACCGACTGTAGGAGGCGGTGGTCAGACCGGCCTTTTGGTAGCTGTCTATCGGCCAAGGTGCTAGCGAGATGACCGGCCTGTGGCTGGCGGTCATACTGGCACTAGAGGTTTGGAGTGTGAGTTGGTTTAACTTGAGTTGGTTGAGTATGGGCACACACTACTACAGAAATCATCATCACAGACGGTTCAAAAACGTCATCACAGATGATTTTTTGAACCATCTAAATTTATGAGTCAGTGATAATCGAAGGTTATCACAGACGATTTGTGAGTTGTCTATGATAAATATAATACAGACGATTTATAACTAGAACCATCTGTGAAAAATACTATCACAGACGGTTCTAGTTTAGAACAGTCTGTGATACTCACACATCATAGACGGTTCTGTGATGTGTGAGTATCACAGACGATTTTTGTTTAGAACCGTCTATAATAGTTCATTCTATACCTAAATTTTTTTCTATTTTTCAGTTACCCTTAGAAAATATTAGCTATGCCTTTGGAAAACAAGCAAAAACAAGCGAATACGATATCAAACATAGCAGAGAATATCTTATTTCCATTACAATCCACCATTACAACATCACAAGATTACAATCCACCATTACAACATCACAAGATTACAATCCACCATTACATTCCATTTATTTTCTATTTACATTACAAACCGAGCAACCCTAACCCCACAAAATAGCTCGAGTAGGCATTCTTGACGGCTGCCTCACTATAAGCTCCTAGGCAACCCTAAATGCCACAAAGTAGCAACAAAATCATCGTAGTTACATAAGCAAATACTAGAAGAAACAATGGAGGGATGTGCTGGCTGGTTGACCTGGTATACGATCTTCAAATCGTCTGTGACTTGGCTGGCTCACTCGCTTCCATTAGGTCGATCGAGGAGCTTGGAGAGATTTTGAGCGCATAAAAGGTATGGAATGGGTTCAAGTAAGTATTTATAGGGGAGGGAGAGGTGGGACGATCTGTGGGGTGTGGGTTGATCGGTTTCTATTGGCTGGAATTGGGTTGGGGAGGATTGACAAGCCCAGTGGTCGGATTTATTATAGACGGTTCTTATTAAGAATTGTCTGTGATATTGGCTATATATATACCGATACAATATAAATAACTAGTCTCAAAATATGAAATAACAAAATTCTATATGGCTTATATATACTCATTTGAAAAGTTTCGATGAAATCTACAACTTTGCAGTTGAGACAAACCCCAAATTTCAAAGGAAAGATAAAATTTTTTGGCAAAAACAGAAATAAAAAACTTGAAATACAAATTTGAAGCTAAAGATGATCAATTTTGAGGGTCTTCAAGGGCGACTGCGCAAGCGAGTCATTTTTTTGGATCGGACTCATCGTTAGCTTTACAATGAGTATAAGAACGTCAAAAACGGATACCGTATGCAAAAGTTATGCCCGTTTTACTGAAGGTGTGTCAAAACGAAATCCTACTCTAACTCAGGTGAAAAATTATGAAATTTTAAGTTTGTGTGAAGCGAAAAATATATCACAGATGGTTCTTATTCTTATTAATAAGAACCGTTATCATAAATATCATAGACGGTTCTTATTAAGAACCGTCTATGATATTGCCAATATCACAGACGATTCTTAATTATGAACCGTCCGTGATATTGCGGGAATATCACAGGCGGTTCTTATTATGAACCGTCCGTGATATTGCGGGAATATCACAGGCGGTTCTTATTAAGAACCGTTTGTGATATTGCCAATATCACACCGTCTGTGATAGTATCACAGACAGTTCTTATTAAGAACCGTCGGTGATTGCATTTAATACTGACAGTTTTTATGAATCGTCTGTGATGAGGCATCTAATATAAATTTTTTTGTAGTAGTGACAACATGTGTGCTGTTGCTTGTGTGCACAAGGGTTTAAGGTTTGTCCTAGGTTTAGAATCAGTGGTTTGGCTACACATATTTTGTATGGTGTATTATATGGACTAATTATGTCAATTAATAATTTTGTGTATTGTGCAGTGTTACGTGATAGTTTACTTGTTGTTGGACTTTGGAGCTACGTTATGGTGAGGTGGATGGAACCGGGAGTAAGTGGGTCTACAACGGTCAAGGGATCAAAACTACGCTTAGAAGGAGCCGAGATCCAGATGATCAAGGAGCCGCTGAAGATGATCGAGGCTTACGAGGTGGTTACGAGCCAAGACAACGAGGAGCTAGAGCAGAACCTACTGGTTGAGAACATGACGGTCAATGGCAAGGTCGACCGGGATTAGGTTTAGGGAGGAGCCGAGGTACTGTGCGGTCAAGGAAGCTGGATGCTGTCATGTGCGAGAATAAGCACATGGTGTGCCAAGTGATTTGAGTCCGTTTGCAAGCAAAGACAATTTGATGGGATCCAGACACGTGAGAGACTTGGCGGCAAGACATTGGTGCCACATGTAAGATGGTGAATCATGGGCGATGCTTAGTGGCAAAGAAAATAGGAAGCTTCATGAAAGGCGGTAAAAGGATATTTTGGTAAATTACCAAATACTGGTGTTGAAAGAATAATTTCATCTCTACACAAACGGGGCCCGCTCTATAGATGACACAAAACATAGATTAAAGAATTGCAGTTATGCTTACAAATGATTGTAATACCCCTCGCTTGTACTAGTAGACTAACTATCTCACAAAAGGGTATTTTCGTTATTTGTATAGGTCCAAGAGCCTATAAATACCATATGTATCCCTCATTTGTAAGGCAGAGCTCTTTTAAGCAATAAAGAAGTATATTCAAACTGGTGAACCATCGTGGGCTCCTTCCCAAAGGTTACCCCCGTTGGCTCACCGACCGGAGTATGGTGGTCCTCTTAGACCCTGGAACATATATAAATCCTTGTATCATTTTTACTCTCGTGAACGATGGCCTGTCAAATGACCGATGTCCACCCCTCACTTGTGTTTGGGATTCACACCTACAACATTGGCGATGTCCGTAGGGACCATAGCTAATTGACGAAAGGTTGTGGCTCCAACCAAGAAATAATCCAAGTCTAGAAGCCGCCTCCAGCTTCGGAGTGCAATGAACTTATGGACGACCTATCCGCTTTTCAGAGGAGCCTTAGACACACACCATCGTTGGGGATCAGGGTCCTCCACCCCTAGATAGACAATGTCCTACATGCCCCAGAGCTCTCGAGCGCATCCTTCTCTCTTGCGCTAGTCGATGCAGGTCTAGCCAAGGGCGGGAAGCTCAAGGTGCCCTCACAGATAGAGGGCTAAAGGGTGCTGGGGCCAACCATCGTCCCTGGGGCCCTTGACATTGCTAACTACAAGGCGATGAAGGCCAACTACGAGAGTTGATAAGCCCAACCTACAAATCTTATTGTCCTTGCTTGGGCTCTCAAGATACTTTCCCGGTATGGGATTTCAACCTTGCAGTGCATAGCGCGTATGTCCTTCATGGTCTCTTCTAGCTAAAGTCTAAGGTGGCTCGGGAGTCTGTTGCCTCCACCATAGCGGCTCATGTCCTACCGAACCTAGGGCATGTGCAACAACTTGGGCCCAGTGCCCAATTTGAGGGATGTGCTAAGGACTTGTCCCCCTTAGACTCTAGGTCACATGTGGAACGACCCCCGGGTCACCGCACACCTCACTCTGTTGCTTGGCAAAGGTTAACCATTCTCATGCATTCACAATCACTAGAGAAAAACTTCCACCTACAGGGTAAAAGGGCTCCACAACCTTCATACTTTCGTGCCCCATGACTTAACTTCATGGGCACCGCTCCGGTATGCCTATGTCTTAGTATCATGGGCACACCTCCAAGATACCTATAAGTTAGCCTCATCGGCGCCTCCAAGCCCACTAAGGGTTCCACCCCTAGTGGCCATTTAGTGTCCCATGACTTAGCCTTGTGGCTACCCCTCCGGTGTGCCCGTGACTTAGTATCATGGGTATACCTTCAAGGTGCTTGTGAGTTAGCCTTATGGATGCCTCCAAACCCACTGAAGGCTAACGCCCCTAGTGGTCATTCAGTGCCCCACAAGGTTAAGTCATGGGACACCGAATGGCCACTAGGGTTGGCAGCCCCTAGTGGGTTTGGAGGCATCCATAAGGTTAACTCACAGGCACCTTTAAGGTATGCCCATGACTTAGCTAGCCTCGTAGATACCCCTCCAGTGTGTCCATGACTCAGTATCATGGGCACACCTCAAAGGTGCCTATGAGTTAGCTTCATGGGTACCTCCAAGCCTATTAGGGGCTACTAACCCTAGTGGTCATTCGGTGTTCCACAACTTAGTCTCGTTGGCACTCCTCCGGTATGTCCATAAGTCAGCATCGTGGGCACACCTCTAAAGTACCCGTGAGTTAGCCTCATGGGCCCCTCCAAGCCCTCTAGGGCTACCTCTCCTAGTGTCCATTCGGTGTCACGACTTAGTCTCATGGCACCCCTTTGATGTGCTCATGACTTAGTGTCGTGGGCACACCTTCAAGATGCTCGTGAGTTAACCGCATGAACGCCTCCAAACCCACCAGGGGCTACTAGCCCTCATGGCTATTCGGTGTCCCACAACTTAGCCTCATAGATAGCCCTTTGGCATGCCCATGACTCAGTGTCGTAGGCACACATTCAAGGTGACCGTGAGTTATCCTCATGGGTGGCTGCAAGCCCACTAGGGGCTACCACTTCTAGTGGCCATTTGGTGACCCACGACTTAGTCTCATGGCACCCCTCTAGTGTACTCGTGACTCAGTGTCGTGGGCACACCTCCAAAATACTAGTGAGTTAGCCTCATAGGCACCTCCAAGCCTACCAAGGGCTACCACCTCTAGTAATCATTCGGTGTTCCACGACTTAGCCTTGTGGGCACTCCTTCAGCGTTCCATGACTTAGCCTTGTAGGCACACCTCCAATGTGCTCGTGAATTAGCCTCATATGTGCCTCCAAGCTCATTGGGGGCTATCACCCGTAGTGGTCATTTGGTGTCCCACGTCTTAGCCTTGTTTGCACCCCTCCACTGGCTCTGACCGACAAGCCGCTCGTCTCATAGGCTATGCCTTGGCGAGGAAGCCTTGCGTCCACTACTTAGCCTCTACCAGCTTCACCCTATTGCATCGCTTGTCTTGTAGGCCATGCCTCGAGATAGGGGGCTAGTGGCGCATGCAAAGGAAGATGCCATAACAACCAAAGTCTTGCCCTGGTAGTACTTCCAGGGTGACGGGCCTTGAGCACCAACACATCAATCACTTGGGCCTTTCTTCGAGCATCTGGCATGTCCATCATATTCAGCTTGCCATGCTTGGACATGACAATTGTCAAGCCAGTGAAGCTATGGTTGGGTCGTTGTCAGGAATGGAACAACGAAAATCACACCACACGAAGAGCTAACGAGAAGCGGCAATTTGGCACCTGCCCTCACGTGAAGCACTCACGCGATATGAAGCAAAAATTTGGTTAATCTTGGGCGCTCGCTTACTGATTGAGCAAACATTTTGGCTAAGTCATGGGTGCCCCTCTTAGATCCCTCAGGCCTCGCGCCTCGCACAGCATCGAGTCAGAACTTGGTTAAACATTAGGTGTTTGCATTCTCGTCAAGCCAAAATATGGCCAAGTCTTTGGTGCCTTGCAAAAAGCGCCTTGCTAAGTGCATGATGAAAATGCTACTAACATACTACAGCGAGCATATTCGTTAACATGATACAAGATCTTAACACTCTTCTTTACCCCTCCAACGTCTTTCATAGCGCCGAAGGGATAGGAGGGCTAGTGTGGAGGAATCCTATCACCTCCGATCTAAAATGCTTCATACTTGATAAGCCTGTGGAAAGGGACGGTGCCCTGCGCCCCCACGGCCGCATGCACACAGCGCCGAGTCTAGGCATCCCAGCACCCAGACCCCCCGTTGTTCTGGTCCGGAAGCGTTGAGAAATGCACTAGGGTTTGTATGGTCTGGAAGCGTTGAGTTGCAAATCTAGGAATTCTCCTATTCACCAGGTCCAGGAGCTCTTCCTGAAAAGGTAACCGAGCTACACAAAAAGAACTCTACGATCGTGCACCGTGCACCCTGCTGCGCCGTGCCCCGAGGCATCGTGATTCGTGCGCCTTGCTGCTCCGCACCCCGAGCGCCCGAGGGCGCTACACCCCGCCGGGGCCCTGTGCGCTCCGGCTCCCGGTGTGCCCGGCACGTCCCGGACTAGCAGTTCTAAACTACTGCAGCATTCCCACTTGCTAAGCATTTTCGGAGTCTATGCATCTAAGTGGATAGGTGGCACGAGTTAGACTTGAACAAATCGAGCTACTTGTCCTAGCCTGGCTGCTAACAGGCCTCAAATCTTGAGGCCTGGCCTGGCCTGGCCCTAACCTGGTCTTAACCCACCCGAGCCAAGCCTATCTACCTTGGGCGAAGTGGCCCAAGTGGAGCGAAGACAACCAGCTGGCGCCCTATCACCCAGCTCGGCACGTGCCCTGGCAAGTCAACCAATCGCCGCCGCCTTGGCGCCCAATGGCCTATAAGCCCAGTCACGTACTCCAGCCGGTGCTCTCTCGTCCAGCTCAGCATGCGCCCTGGCAAGACTACCCTTGCGCGCCATGCCTTAGTGCCCCGTGGCGGCAGCGCCTCGTGCCCTGCAGCTCGCCCATGCGGAGCATCCCCGCGCCCCGACGCCCGTGTGCGGTGCCCTGCAGTCGGCGCCCTGTGCCCCAACATGATCATCCGCACCCTGCGCGCCCTCGCCCCGGCGACTGCGCAAGTGCCCAACGCCTACAACTGTGCCGCATTCAACATTTCAACGTCCTTGCTGAAGCAAAATCACAGAGCAAAGGAAGGGAGGCCAGGAACCTGGAGCTTGGCCAAAGAACCGACGACTCACCTCGTCCGAGCTCGCCATGCGTGGGAACCAGCTGTAGCAACCCCCAAGGCGCAGATCTAGCCACGTGGGCCCTGCCCGCGGTTTTCTCAGTTGTCTTCCATGGTGGTGCAGTCCCACCTCTGTCATTCTGGGCACCGAATGAGACCAAGCGAAGCCCATAGTGATGGAGTCGCCCCGCGCCCGGTGGCCTCCAGCCCTGATGCCCATATGCCTGGTCGCCTGCGTGCCCTACTACCAGCTCCTGGCAATGCTGTCCCTATGCTGTGCCGCCCCACAACAAGAGCAAGAAAGAGGGGGAAGAGAAGCAAAAAGGAAGAACAAAGAATCGGGAAGCCAGCGACCGTGGGCTCACCTCGCCTAAGCTCATCGCCGGCCCACATCTAAGCGGTGCTAGTCCTGCCAGCTTCTTCTTGCTCACCATAGACCAGAGCCACGCCAAATTTGCTCCGGCTCACCTGACGCCAGGACCGACTCTGGCTCGCCTCCTCCCTCTCCTCACTTGCGCCTGCGTCCTTGCGTTCAGACAGCGCGTGTGGCGGTGGCGGCTACTAAAAGAGATGGGGAACAGTCAGGCTCCCCCATATGTTGCCCTACACCGCCTTGTGGGCCAGCGAAAAAAGAGCCTAGGGGGCACAATTTCTAGTGGATGGATGGGCCGGCTGGAATAGAAATAAAAAACCACCAGGAAGTTAAATCCCACGGCCCGACCAAAATGGCCCAGTCAAAAACTGGCCCATTGGAAGTCTGAAGATGGGCATAAATAACAGCTTGTAATCTTGCAGCAGTCCGAGGGTGATAATTTGATTGAGCAAAGGACTTGCCATGGGTGTGGTGCCGTCGGTACACAGTTCCAGATGCGACTACCGTCGGAGTTGACCAGAATTTTACAAGATATCCACCTCAGCATGGAAAGTAGGATGATTGAAAGCTATCCCTTTTGGCATTCCTTGTAAATGACAAAGGGCAGAGAGTAGTGTTGGAGAATAATTTCATGCTTCTACTAATGGGTCCGCTCTGCAAAAGACACAAAGCATATATCGAAGAATTATAGTTATATCAAAAACAACTGTAATATCCCTCGCTTGTGCTAGTAGATTAACTATCTCACAAAGAGGTATTCTGTTTATTTATACAGGTCCAAGAATCTATAAATACCCTATGTATCCATCATTTATAAGAGGAGATCTTTTGAGCAATAAAGAAGCATATTCAAATTGGTGAGCCTCCGGGGCTCCCTCCCCAGAGGTAAACCTCCTTTGGCTCACTGACAGGAGTAGGACAGTCCTCTTGGAACCTCAAAACCTGTATAAATCCTCGTGTTATTTTTACTGTTGTGGACGATGACCTGTCAGATGGTCGACGTCCATCTCCTTACTTGTGTTTGAGTTTCATACGTACAAAAAAAATAGTGATGTGCAAAATCACAGTGTTGGCCTATGTGATTTAGGTCAAAGATGTGCTAAAAATACTAAATGAATTAAGTGTTGATTCACTGATGGGTTAATAGGTATGTGTGTTTTGAGAAGCGTATAATTATAAGTGTAAATATAAAACACAATATGGTGTTAGGTTAGCGCGTTAGTCCATATAAGTAGATGAAACCCAACTAGAGGTACTAGTTAGAGTTTCCTTTGTGAGCCTCCATATATAGGAGGGAGAGAAGTGGCTAAGTTAAGTTTTTGGGAGAGTTTAGACCAAGCCATTGAGAGAAGAGTTAGGGTTCTTGGAGAGAACTTTGTGAGAAACTCTTATGGTCGAGTTTTTTTTGTCATTCTTAGGCTTTGCGTATAGTTACGGAGTGACTGTAAATATTCATCCCCTAAGTATCAATAGAGATCAAAATTTATCTGAATATTTTCCTCTTGTGCTCAAGTGATAATTTGATTTGGCTTTATTTTTGGTGTTTTCTCTTCTCCTTTTGATCTTGCTTTGTATCAAGGATGTGTAAGTGATGAAGATACCTCTAGGAGACCAGATTTGATCTATCTAGGCATTTATGTTTGTAGGTTGTTGTGATTACTCGGTTTTGCCTCTAGAAGGGGTGATTTGGGGGTTTTGGTCATGAGCACATTTGGTTTGAGTTGGTGCTATGATCTAGTTAGGTATGATATGTGAAAACTCATCCAAAGTTATCTAGATCATCAAGAATTCACGAGTAAAAGCAGATCGAGATTTCCTTCTTTTACTTAGTTTTGGTGTAATCTTTCTTCAAACGAAAAAAAGATCAAAACTTTAACAATAATTTTCTTGATCATTGATTGGAATTGGTTCCTGATATCGTAGAGAAGTTGCATACCAAATTTCAAGTGATTTAGAACCTTGTTTAAGAATTGGCTCAATTTATGATTTTATCCTAGTTTTGGTGCAGTAGAGCTTCAAGAGTCAAAAGATCATAATTTTCTTAATATCATGATTTAGCCTTGATCCAAGTTTTAACTCTTTTGGAGTTGTGGATCGAAAGTTTCTTCGATTTTTGAATTTGAAATAGTGCTGAAAATCTATTATATTGTTGGCTAGAGGTCAGACCGCCAACTAGGTAGAGGTCAAACCGCCATCTAGCTAGCAGTCAGTTCACCCTTGCTCAGAGGTTAGACCGTCGGGGCTTGTCAAGTTATGTTTTGCTTGGTTTTTTTTGGATCTTTCCTTGTGAATAATTGGTCTCTAATCTTCATAGTTTCTCGTAGCTATTAGACTGAAGAGCTTTGCCTTTCTCTTTGGAAAAGATTTTGAAAAGCTTTTAAATGGGTTGGCTCCTATTCACCCCCTCTAGTCGCCATTCTTGGTCCTACATAGGGCATTGAAATTTAATCTTTGCCAAAAATAACATTGATGTGCACTTTTAGGTATTATTAAACTTGGGCCATTGGAGCTAAGGGGCATGTACAATGATTTACTCTTGAACTATCTATAATTTTGTCCATGTTAACCAGAGACAGTACAATAGACAATTTTTACAACCCACTATCTATAACACACTTCTTAGTATTACTTTTTATATTAATTCCTTTGCCTTGATCCTACCTATCAGTTCCGTGGGTATGTGCCTATTGCTTTCTTGTTTTGTGCGAGCAGTCATCGTCTGCATGACTGACAGTACAAGCCGTCTCTCACACTTTCGCCCCTCCACCTTAGCCTCGCTTCGACGAGGCAGGGGTGTCCATAGCCTAAGGTTAGCTGGAAAATGCGGCCGGTGTAGCTAACAACGATTAGTGCTTCCTACATTCTTTTAAGCTCAACAATTAATTCTCCAATAGCGACGCTGTAACCCATGCCATTAATTGAAGATTAAAAAATTTGGGCACGTGATTTCTTATTTACATACTCCTTCATTTTTACAAGTGGTCTACGAGATTCAAACTTTGTAATTGTTTACCAATAATATATAGGTTTAATGACACAAAGTGATACCATTAAATTTGTATTTCAATGTACTTTTATATGATTATGATTTTCTAGTTATTAATAATATATCATAAAAAATATTAATGATCAAAATTTAATTTTGAAGACCATACTAAGTCAAACCGTGTCCCAAATAAATCAACAGGGCAATATTATTTTCACCTTGACCTATGCTTCCCGAGAATGGATATGCTATGGGTTTGTTAGACCATGTGGCAGGATTTAGGATTTTTGTGATGATGAATAATTGACAGCATTGCTTAGCGTTGTTATATGTGTGTGTCGTGTGTGTAGACTGATGTTGGTCAAGTTAAAAAGAACTTATACAGAAAAAATATTCTCTGGTCTTTGTATGTGCATATTGAGCATGGAGGTGATCGTGGTCGATCACGAGGTTGATCGAGACTAGGATGGGGAGATCCAATGTTCACATGGTCGAGAATGTTACGAGATGATCGAACTCATGCTTAGGCACATAGAGATCAAATGTGGATGATGCGTGGAGAAGATACAGAAGGTGCGGTTCTGGAGGCTTCGACACGTGATGAGTTGGAGAAGTTGAAATTTTGAAAAACCCATGTTAGGAAGGACTTCGGATCCCTTATTTGTTAGATTTGAATTAGAACTCATGAGCTTAGGATAAATCTAGATTTTGGACTCTAGACTATAAATAGAGATGTGGTTGGAGGCTAACCGTGTGGCTTTTGGGGATGCTAATTTCGTGCTAGGGTTTAGGGATGTCAGAAGATCATTTTTGTAGTCACTATGATTCAAAAATAAAATCTAGATTTATTTCGGAAGAAAAGAAATCATCGGTGGCGGCGCATTTCTCTTTACGTCGTCTCCAAATTCAAGTGAGAGTTCAAGTGGAACATATTTTGGAATCTAATTCAGCCACAAAATCAATTCAGATTCAGTCTAACATATCCGAATTTAAACATGCATAACTCTCACATACGGAGTCCGTTTAAGGTGTGTGAGTACTTGATAGAAAGTTTATCTTGTTCTCTTTTCAATGGATCTAGACCCACCTTTAAATTCTTTCTAAGCACATCACACTCATCAAAAGAAGGCACTATATCACGTGTTTGGGCCAAACTGGACCTTGTAATATTTGTGTCCAAGGGAAAGGTGCCCTCCCACCTCTTGGCCCGTACTATTCATGACTATACTATTCACATAAACAGTACGATGAATAGTACCATCCTCTTATTTCTTAGTTATATGCGACTTCCCCTCTCTTATTTAAGGACGTCGTACCCCGTTAGTTTTTTTGAATTTCGTTTATGTTTAGTTTGTCTTCATTGCAATTTGTATCTTCTGCGTGTGTCGACTAGACCATCTAGTCAAGATTCTTATTCGGAATCCTACCTTATCAGTAATTCATAATATTTGCAATTTCAGATTGATTGTTATCTTGTTTTTGCATGTTCTTCGGTTCCATGCAGGGATAGACCTTCGTGGTCATGTCAACCGCGTTCATAGCACAATTGATAACGACTCAGAGTGTGTTTTAGCAATTGCTTGGTTTTCTGGTTGTGACCGATTAGAAGCCTGCATCGTCAAAGTATTTCTCCTCTAAATCGAAGTTATTATCCTATCAGAAGATTGGAACCCCATCGCCTCATCAATTTGGGCCGGTACAGAACGTAGGGATACTTTGTACCAGTTTAGAGGCTAGTACGGTATATACCGACCCACACTGGCCGGAATGGAACGGTATTGATAAATTTGGTCCACACCTCCCCATGCATGCACGCAGGATCGACTAGTCCTAGCTGTTTAATGCGTTATCGAGAGGTTGTATGTACATGCTGTTCATTAGTTAGAGAATATTACTCTTAAGTGTACACAAAAATTGTAGGTAGCTGGATTCTTTTGGACTTCATGCTTATGGTTTTTAGCTTTTATTACAGTACTAGTTTTCAAATGGTGCGCTTTTTAAGATAGTGTCTACAAGTTTATTGTAGTAGACACTATACTGACTTCAGTTATACCGGTCAAAATCGTATACGGTTGTCTCTCTTCGTACTCTCTCTCTTTCACAAATAGCCAGAATTCAAAAATTATAAACCAAAAAAATAATAAACCACAACATAAAAGATCCCATCTATAGTCTAGTGGAGCTAGCTAGCTCCATTTGGAAGTACAAAACCATCAGATAAGTATAATTTTGTCTGTGCTTCTTTAACGAAACAATTGTGTTATATATGGCAATTTGGTTTAATCATTGGGTCGGCCAACCAAGTGACATCACACGACGATATGTTCGTAGTAGATTTTTCTCTCGAAACATAGCAGGGCACAACGACCCTAAAGCGAGCGTTCCACGTACTCTGCATTCTGCTAGCAAAGAGAGGTGCGGTTAGGTTTTGCTGGTGCAAATTGATGTGCAACACGTTGGCTCCTTGATTGGACCCTCTCACAAACAACTACTGCCATCTCTAACAAACAACCACTACCACATATTCATTTCTTGATTGGACCCTCTTAACAAACATCCACAAGAGAGCATACGAATCCGACGCTCTATCTTTCGTAGCCAAATCAGTGTTTCTGACTAACCACGTAATCTGCCTTTTGGGACTGACTAACCAAACCAGTGTTTCTGTCCAGTTAGTGGCATATATTAAAGTGATAATGCACACAGCTAAAACATAATAAACACTATTATTTTTTATTATAAGGTAGACGCACGCACACCATACATACCAGTACACACTCATGCACACCACATGCACACACATGTGAGTGCGCCCTCTTACCACACGTCTAACAGACGGAGGTTAGGGATAAATCTGCAACCTCAAATAATTTCTATTGAAGCGCACTTACGTGTGTAATAGGTGAGCATCAGGATTGAACCCTAATTTGGTCAAGTTGTATATCCACAACTCCACCCACTAAGAGGTGGTCCCCATGATAAACACTTTCACATGTTCATCAGCAATATTAAAATAACACTATACCCGGTTTTCGTTGAAAATGAAGAAAATGCCTAAGAACTAAATATTCTACTAGGCAAAATTCATCATATACCGGTAGTTCACTCTAGTTATTTAGTCCTTGAAAAATAAAGTGTTAAACAGTGAAGATGCAATACAAGAATTTTTTTTGTCAAATGTAAGATAGAGAACAAAAATTACTTTAAGATATTATTTAAAAATAAGAAAAAAGGATTTTTTTTAAAAAAAGATGATTGAAATTGTAAGCTAATCCTCATAGTACTCTTTATGCGCCATTTTATTTTATTTTTATTCCCTTTGTTCCTCAATAGAATCAGCATGTTATCGGCAATTCCCAAGTTGGCCTCCTAAAGGGCAATCAAGTTGAGGAAGCAGATTTTTTATGTACAAAGTTGATGATGAAAGAATCATTAAGCAGATTGTTTAAGTACATAGTTGACGACGAAAGAATCATTCTTTTTCCTCTCCTTGTTCTCTCATCTCCTGCTAATGGCCAGGGTAATAGGTCAGTATGTGCTTGGCTTATGTGAGATTTGGTGAAGGTAACGGCAGGTCATGATGCTGTAAGGTCTGTAACAAGCACTAGCTTTTCAATTCTTTCAGCAGCCCAAGAAATTTCTGTGGATTTCATGTGCTTCGTCAGCTTTCTTGTTTGAAAATATATCATCTCCTATTCTTTTTAGAATACAGTGACACAGTGGATGGTAACGGAGCACTAGTTTTGCGTTAACTTGTTCTAGGAGTGTTCTCACGTGCCTCTCCTAGAAAATGCTGAGGACCATCGGGCCCAAAACAAGATAATTTTTTTTACATCTTCGTAATAAAAAAAAGTAACCTTCTAAAAATTATTTCACCCAACCATCATGCCAAAGGTCCAAAACTTCTACTTTTACAAAATAGCAAACCGCTTATATTACATCATATATACATCTGCATGCCATGCTAAAATATTTTATGTATTTGATTCGCAAAAAAAAATTATGTTTATGTATTTGGATTTGAGTAAGGATATGTTGCCGATGATGGATGCATACAACCTAAAATTGAGTAGATGACAACTCTAGACCCCACAAATGTACTGCTGATACCAACCTATATATTTTTTGTGTATTGGGGAAGGGGACAGTAGAGTTGGACATTGTCATTCAAATGGCTTTCCTGTTTGGAGGTGAAGCATCATCCATCCTAAATGGAAAGCACTGCTTCAAATCCAAAGGGAAGAAATGAGGTGCAATATTGTGGGAAATACGACGTTTTAGCTGTTGTTTGGAAGAGAATATGGAATGCTAATTAGCATGTATTAGCTGACAATAAAACAATAGGCCTTTAAGGAGTGGTGACCTAGCTACTGGTAGGAGTGACAGAGGTCAGTCTCACTTACCAGGGTTCGATCCCTGGGATTTATATGGGTCCTTGTTTTATCAGAGTATACATATATACATAATGGTAAAGCATATACCCACACGCAGTGACTGCACGTGTATATGCACTTAAAAAAAAGCATTATACCTTTTTTTATTTGGCGTATGACCATTGGAGCATCCTTTCTCCAAATATCCATTTCACTATACCAGACTTTAGTACTGATCTCTTATATATAACAAGCTATTATTAATCTATGTGCCACGCATAGCATGTCACCATAACAGATTTGACATTTTGTGATGAAACCAAAACATCAAGAAATGGTGTATTTCTCTCTAAAAAATAATCAGTGATAAAATATTGGCGTCATCTCAGACGTTATGTAATGTGTGTCACAGAAAGTATGTTATAACAGATTTTTTGTGTATTGTCACAAAGGTGGTGGCCGAGCTGTCCGGCTGTGCAGCTCAATCAATGATGAAATTTAATCATCATGAACAAATTTATTTCGTGACAAACAAAATTGTCACTTATTGTATACTTGTTTTTGTCACAACTGAGTTGGTTACCTCCGCCTGCAATGAAATTTGTGACAAAACACAAATGTCATTAGAGGTATACATGCATATAATTAAGACTAGAATATTACATCATATCTCACAATGAAAAGTCATCACAAAAGTAGATCCAAAATGCACCATATAAAAGCTTCAATGGGACAATTTTCAATCTATATTATGTATTGGCATTCACAAAAATGTGTTCATACATATACTTCCATCCATGCACCAATGCACAATCTCTAACCAAAACATAATTTTTATCATCCATAAACTAACAAAGAGAATTAAAAAAATGTGAAATTATCGTCAACAATAAAATTAGATTCCTCAACGTCTCTCTAACCCTGAAAAAAACGAAAACATAGTGGTTCGAAGGCTAATATTTTGTGTTAACCAAAAGCGAGTACAATCATGTTCACTTATGCCTACATGAAATAGAAAACAAATTACAAAAAGAAAAGAAATAGCTGTAGAACATCTACGCTATTGTGTATTAATGGAACAATAGAAGTCGCCACAAGAATTATGAGTTACGACAGAAGAAGCACGCTAGAATATTAAATGTTGTGCTATTAAAACTAAGAATAGAATGAACCGAGCATACAACAGTATCTATCATGAATAACATCCCAAGTTTTGACCAAAACTATAACTCAAGATACAGCACATGCCTTCTAAGAGTAGATGAAGCATCCCAGACCTACTGGTGAGCTTTCTGTATAACAGTGAACAAGTTGAAGTAAAGCTGAAAAAGATACATCCTTAGTGGTATACTACTAATATGTTTATTGATTATTTAAAAGGTTTAGTTCCGATGACAAGTATGAGACGCATACTAAAGGTCAAC
Source organism: Melocanna baccifera (assembly GCA_036346265.1). Lineage (NCBI taxonomy): Eukaryota > Viridiplantae > Streptophyta > Magnoliopsida > Poales > Poaceae > Melocanna > Melocanna baccifera. The sequence goes on from CM070693.1 coordinate 16,993,828, forward strand.
ATGAGAATCAAGATATTTAAGATAAAGATATAAATAGTCTAGGATTCTCTTTTGATTTTACCTGTCTTAGGAGAAATAATGAAAGACCGTTAATAAAAACTCATTATGTCATCGAGAATACTTATCTTAATGATTAACAATGTCTATAATTTTCTACAATTTTTCTTTAATTTTCTAGTCATGTAACAATCTATAATCCATAATTCTATAATAATATCCTATAAGTTAATAAAGCTCATTATGTGACATTGTTAATATTTATTATATTGATGATTAACAATATCTAAAATTTTCTATAATTTTTTTTGTAATTTCTATAATTTTTTATAATTTTTTTGTAATTTCTATAATTTTTTTAAAATTTTATCTTTTTTCGGTTTAACGGGCTAATCATGGTAGCATGACTCGCTAAATCTTAATCATGGCCGTGCCGGTATAGCATGGATATTGACCCGTGAGCAATAGAAACTGTCAAAATTCCACCGGTGCCATCGTGCCGCTGCAGCCCCACTCCCTATCTCTCTATCTACAGTGCGTCCCTTCAAAGAGAGAGAGAGAGAGAGAGGAGAGTGTGTGCAACGGAAAGCAACCGAGCTCTCCTTTTCCTCCCACTGCCCCCATTCCCACAGGATTCACGCACTCTTCACTCGCCTCGTTTCTTCCTCCCTTTCTCTGGTTGATCCGTCTCTTCCCGTTTCCGTTGGTGCTCGGGCTTGGTCCGTCCGAGAGAAGGACGGGTTTTGTCTTTTTGGGTCGTCATCTCTTGCAAGGAGCTCAGCTTCCTTCGCAGGCAGGCTGTTGCTTTGGATTCCGGGGGTTTGTTCCGTTTCTTTGTTTGGCAGGTTCGTTTCTTGATTTGGGAAGGGCATCTTTAAAAGGGCAGGACTGAGGATTCTGTGCGGTTTAATGATGCCCTGCAAAGAATTCGGGATGCAATGATGGATTCTTGGGTTCTGAAGCCAGGGGGACTCTTTGACCGGCCTTTGTCCTCCTGTTTCTTGGACAATTTTCTGCTGAATTTGCGTCAAATCTCCCAAATTTTGGGGGGTTCCTGAGCTCGAATCCCCCCGGTTTCTTGATCCGGCGGCAACATGGGACTCTGCCATGGGAAGTCGGCCGCGGCCCCGGAGCCGAAGGCAGAGGAGGTGTCCCATGTAGCTAACGGCGCGGCGACCCCGGCCGCCGCCCGCTACGGAGCCGCGTCGCCGGCGCCGGCGGCGAAGCCCGACACGCCGAAGCAGCCCAAGTTCCCGTTCTACGTGCCGAGCCCTCTCCCGCCGTCGAGCTACAAGGGCTCGCCGGCGAACTCGAGCGTGGCGTCCACGCCGGCGCGCGGCGGGTTCAAGAGGCCGTTCCCGCCGCCGTCGCCGGCCAAGCACATCCGCGCGCTCCTGGCGCGGCGGCACGGCTTGGTGAAGCCGAATGAGGCCTCCATCCCCACCGGTGAGCCGGGGGTGGGGCTGGACAAGAGCTTCGGCTTCTCCAAGCACTTCTCCGCCAAGTACGAGCTCGGCCAGGAGGTCGGGCGCGGCCACTTCGGGTACACCTGCACCGCCAAGGTGAAGAAGGGCGAACTCAAAGGCGACGACATCGCCGTCAAGGTCATCCCCAAGGCCAAGGTGCAAACTTTTCTTCCTTCCCTGGGGCTAATTCTTCTCTTCAGCTCTTCACTTGTTTGCATTACTTAGTTTTCAATCTTTTTTCTTTTTTTCTTTGTTTGGGTTTAATTAAAACTTAAATCTGCTCCTGCATTGTTTATACTTGATCGAATTCGTCGATATTTTAATTCTGCTTCATTGATGCTCGACTTGGACTGATGCCTGTTCTTCTCAGTTTTGTGCTCGGCTTTCTTTTGTGTGGTTTGACCTGAGTTACACCTTGGTTCTCGTTTTGGTTTCAGTTGCCATGCTGATTTTGTCGAATTTTATAGATTCATATCATATTAGGTGATAGAGGAATCATTGATATATGATATAGCCATATAGTTGTATTACATACTTCCTTGAGTTTTTGTTTTGGCATCGTGTACTTCGATGAGCATATGTTGGTTGCTTGATTCAAGCTTCATAAAGGACAGATTGAGGAGAAGGCACCTTTGTCCTCTATTTGGTTTCTTGAGTTCTTGGGGTGTATAGTTCTTGGGCCAAGTTGCGCGGGAGGGGCCATGTTGCTCCACTGAAGCTTGCATGCAGCTTTACAGCATTGGTTCCAAAATGCTGGAAGCTGCCTCTCCATCCAGCATCAAGATGTGGAGACTGGAGAGCTTACGCATTTAATTGTCTTCATGTGATCCAAATCGTGTCATTGACTCTCCGAGCCAGTTGGTGCTATCATCTTCTTATCTCACATTTCATTGGTTGTTGAGTAGAAAACATGATGCTGAATTGGTGACTATTAGATCTCTGAGAGAAGCATTAAGGCAGCGGTTGCTATGCTGCCTAACTTCAATTCTATTGAAATGTTTACCCATTCTATCAAAATTTCACCCATTGTGGGCCTTCCTATTATAATATAATATTAACGAGAAGTATTTAATAAATATTCTGTAGTGGTTCAAGACGCCTGGCCTTTCTACACCAATCATCATCCTGTTGTTTATGCAAGGCTGGATTGCTTGACAGATACTCATATTCCATGTGTTTGTACTATTCATCAGTTTTAGTTTGTCGGCAATGTTGGTTTTTCTCAATTTAATCTAGCCTAATAGATTGTCCGAATTGTGCAGTCATGTCGTTGACTTGTTGCTCTGCTTCCTTTTACTGATTTCCCTACTTGATAACGTTAACTAATACATAAAGCAAGTGAATTCCGAACGATATTAGTTAGAACTGCATGCTTTTGTTTCATATATTTATTTTATTTAGTATGTAGTTGTTGGCCATTTTGTCTATTGTTGTGTAATTTGTGTACTGACGGCACTAATGCCAGCACGGGTCATCTTATTTGTTGATACCTATGATTGATGTCTTGTTGTCTGTCTTGTCCTCTGCTGTACAATGCTAAGCTGAACAGTTGTTTCTCATGACTTGCGCTCAGAGGTTTGCTTGTTTTTCCTGTTAGTTGGTTAATGGGACTAACCAAAATTTAGCAAAATTGTGTTGCCTAGTCCTCTTTTCTCTTGGGGTTAAGGCCAGATCGGCATATTGTTATTACATCCATTGTGTAGTTGGACCTAACTGTTTGGCATATTGTTATGTAATTATCTAGTAATTTTTAAACGCTGTTATGATTTAAGCTAAGGAGGTTTAAAAATCTGGCTGATTTTTGTGAGGAAATTTGAGCCTACAAAGTGAAAATGGAGCCTCTAATCTCACATATATTTATTATATTAACTATTTATATTATGATTTCTTATGGCAGATGGTTCTTTTATAGCTGTATATGACAGGCAGTTTGCACTGCCATATCTAGCAAGAAATAATTTATTTTTAGCCTTATGATTGCATAGTCCAGTTGATAAATTATAGTGAAATTGCTTATTATCTGTATATGTTGTTATTTGTATATGAGTGTAAAAGTTGGATTATCTGGCCACCGCTTCCTTATTACCTGTCAGATGAATCCATTGAAAGTCCAATTTAAGTGCATACTGCTAACCAGTGTCACTCAAGCAACTTCTTTGGACAGATGACAACTGCTATTGCCGTTGAAGATGTCAGGAGAGAAGTCAGAATATTGAGTTCTCTGGCAGGCCACAACAACCTAGTGCAATTTTACGATGCCTTTGAGGATGAAGACAATGTATATGTAGTTATGGAGTAAGTTCATACTTGTTCCATTCACCAGTTTTTCCTACTGAGCTACTGAAAGTTATAACTAGAGTTTAGGTATTGTTATGCGAAATAAACAGCATGAGCCTTTTCAGATTTTGTCTTTATATGCTGGAACACATGATGTACTGATTCCTGTACAGATTGCCAAGGCTAAAGATTGGTTATGTTTTGTTGCTGACCAAACTTAGCCTCAAACAAACGTGGCATGCCAGCACTTGTTTTGGTTGACTATATGGTATCCGTTTTTTTTTTTGAAGAAAATCAGAAGTGACCAAATATGAAGCTACAAGTAAGCAAGCAAACCAAAAGGAGGGATTGGAAACATGCGGCACACAAAACTGAATGTGGCCAAATTTAGTCACCAACCAGAATAGTCTCTTTGACCTTGAGTAGGTGTCATTCCTAGCCTACCCCAACTTGTTTGGGATAAAAAGTTTTTTTGTTGTTGTTGTTATGAAAGAAACCAGCATGATGGATTTGGCTCATTCTACGTAAGAAAATCCCTGGAAATTATACCTGTTAATCCAAGTAGAAATCCTTCTAATTAGTACCAATTTTTTATAAGAAAAATTAAACAAGAAATCACAAAAGTGAGCCACACTATGTGGAAAATTTAAAACTAAGGAGGGTGCCCATGGTAATAGCGTCTAGCTTTAGCAGCGCTGTTCACATTCAGAATGCTGGTTCTGCCTTTTTCCAACAAGCAAGTTGCAGCAGTATTGCATTGCATTGAAATGTTAGGACAAGGGATTGTTCTATTGAGCAGATGAGTGTTGCATTATGATCACCAATCACATTGATTGAACTAGAAGGGCATTGCTTATTACCCTTTGGTCAATTTAACGGTAATCCAGGCCAATGAACAAACGCTTTTCCTCTATCGTGTCATGGACATACATTGAAGATTCTATCCCCTGTAAACATAGGGATTCAGGTCTGTTTTATATTGAGCCAGCAAGTTTGCTTGTTTGCCCATGAATGTAGCTTGGACATCACTAGTACATGGACAAGAACATTGCACATTTAGATGCACCCATGCACAAATTGGCTATGCACATCTGCTTGGTGGACCCAATGTTCTAAATAGCTAGCGATAGCCCCGCTATAGCTTTTTCAGACCTCAAAAGCAACGCTATGCCCAAAAAGGCCTCAAACTTAGCTATGGTTGCGAAATAGGCTGCTACTAGCGCTATAGCTAATAGCTTGTAGCTGTAATAGATGGTGCTATGCTACAAGTGTTTTCCAATCGTTCTCACTTTTGTGATATGTAGTCATATTTACAATATGATTCTAGTTATGTTAAGTTTTGAAAACTGAATTCTTTTCAATTATAATACAGATTATATAGGAGATTTATGGCCTGTTCTTTGTGGTTTTTAAAAACGGCTTTTGGTTTTTGTTACAGTACCTAACTTTCAAACAGAATATTTTTTCAAGATAAGGTTTGTAAGTTAATTGTAGTACATGTTAAAAGCCCAACATCTGTACCAGTCAAAATCGCAAGCGAGTATTTCTCTCTCTGTTATATTTGTCGTAAACAACCTAAAATTCAAAAATTTTAGCTAAAAGTCATAAGCCACAGCCATAAGCCAAAAAAGAACAGGTCCTTAATTGACTACTCAGTACCAGCATGTACAAAATCCCAAAAGTTGTGATTTAAAACCTTGGTGGATGCTAACTATACTGGTGTCCAATTTGGACGCTATTGTAGCCAGCATACATCTTAGATCTACAGACTATGGCTTCACTCTGTGATTTCCAAAACATGTTTTTTAGAGTGAATATTATAAATTGTAATCCTTTTAATTTAGGCAGTTTTTCAGGATCTGAGCTCATAGAACTATTAATTAAATATACAAATAAGACGTGCATACTTCCACCACTTGATTCGCTTATTGGAATTGTTTTTTTTTTCCTGATTCAGGTTATGCAAAGGAGGTGAACTGCTGGACAAGATTTTGGCTAGGTACTTACAGTTACAGGACATATCATTTCTAACTTTAGAATCATTTAGGGCATGTTCATATTGGTTTTTATTGCTAGCTTTTGGTTAGGGTTGATTAATAGCAGTGGCTGATAAAAGCAGTTGATGAATAGTAGTGCATTATGTAAGAAAGATGGTGCAACGAAAATCACTACAACATTTGGACCGCTATACGACTTATGAAATTGTGACATAATAAAATACAAAGTGTGTTAAAACATGTAAAAACGTAAAGTAGTGGCTGATGAATAATAGTGGTTTATAGAAACTAAGGTGTTCGTTTTGGTGTTGACTTCTTGAAGCATAAACCAAAGCCAATATGAACGGGCCTTTAGAATAATTCCTTTCATTTCATTAACTCTACGAGGATTCTGAACATAACTGCCTACTTTTGCTTTGTAGAGGTGGAAAGTATTCTGAAAAAGATGCAAAAGTTGTTATGTGCCAAATTCTAAGTGTTGCTTCATTTTGCCATCTTCAGGGTGTTGTTCATCGGGATCTGAAACCAGAGGTAATTTTTAATCAAGCAATTCATAACTAACGTTTAGATATCTCTTTTATACCATTCAATTTTTCTTCAGTTGTACGCCCACCCCTTGCATACCCCGTGACCCTGTCCACAAGCCAACCCACATAGCCACACATGAAAATGCACACCCTTGCAATAATTTATTAATATATTACATTTTCGCATGTCGCATCATAACTTTCTGGCTCCGCCCATCAATATAGAATCAAATTTAATCTCTTTGCGTCCATTTTTGTGTACGCATCCACAAGATATTCTTAGCTGGGTGGGTTATTACCATGATGCTGCATGCCTGTTAGCCGAACTTAAGTTTCTCTGCATGCCTTCTTTTCACTTGTTCTTATTTTTGCTAATTTTGTGGAGTCTTAGTTGAAATGCTAGCACTGTTGTTTAAGCAAAAGTACAATACAGCTTGTGAGCTTTTATGCTAATGCTAATGTTTGCTAACGTTTTTACTTCCATTTTGTAGAATTTCCTTTTTACGTCAAAGGATGAGAACTCTGCCTTGAAGGTCATAGACTTTGGTTTGTCTGACTTTGTAAAACCAGGTTGGTCTTATAGATTTTACTTGATCCTTGTTTATTATTGTCTTATCTTTTTTAACTATTGTCACATGTGACCATCATTATATTGTGCAGATGAAAGACTTAATGACATTGTCGGAAGTGCATATTATGTTGCTCCTGAAGTGCTCCATCGATCTTATGGCACTGAGGCAGATATGTGGAGCATTGGAGTAATTGCATATATTTTGCTTTGTGGAAGTCGCCCTTTCTGGGCACGAAGCGAGTCGGGAATATTTCGTGCTGTCCTTAAAGCAAACCCTAGTTTCGATGAAGCCCCATGGCCTACCCTCTCTGCTGAAGCAAAAGACTTCGTAAGAAGGCTGCTTAATAAGGATTACCGCAAGAGGATGACTGCTTCACAAGCTCTCTGTAAGTACACTTTTTTTTATCTTGGTTTACACTATTGTCCAGCTTCCAGATGACACTTTTTTTTTCTACACACCAACAATTACAGGTCATCCATGGATTTGTGGCACTCAGGAAGTGAAGATTCCTTTAGACATGATAGTTTACAGGCTTATGAGGGCTTATATAAGTTCATCTTCTCTGCGGAAATCTGCTTTGAGGGTAATATTTTTTGTAGGGTGCTATACTGGTTTGCACTTTGCCCTTGCAGATGATCATTCTCTTTCTTGACCCAAATTGATGTTATACATCGCGTGAGATGCTCACTTCCTTTGCTAGCATAAACAATGCCAATTATATATATTATGTTAATCCTTTTTTCAAAGGTATTTTAGTGGCCAATATTCATCCGCATCTAATATATTGTCAATCTGTTTTTAAATTTTTATCACTCTTTTGTCTTGCCTCTCATAAATAATGTATCGCTGGCAGTGCGTTTTCCCTAAATGCCTGGACATGATTGCACTCTGCACATTCTATTTACTGTCATAAATCGTCCAGAGTTAGATTGAAGGAGTAACATATAACAACCTGATCTTAGAAACATCCTGAGGATGTTCTATTTTTTCCATTCTATAGTCCTCCATTTCCTGTGTCTGCATTTACGTTGGAATACCATATTTTGTTGACAGTAGTACTGTGCCCACTTTATGAAATTTTAGATTGAATTTGCAAAGTAGCTCTTCACATTCTGCAGGCCCTTGCCAAGACATTGACGACACATCAACTCTTCTACCTAAAAGAGCAGTTCGAATTGCTAGGCCCAAACAAAAGTGGTCATATCACCTTGCAAAATTTGAAGACGGTTAGTTATTTTTACCATATCCAATCTAAACTAATCTGTGCCGTGCAATTGCTGAAAGTACATGAAACTTCTAGGCCATGATGAAGAACTCCACATATGCAATGAAGGATTCCAGGGTTGTTGACTTTGTTAACACAGTAAGCCTCCACTTTCCTTATTCTTTTCATAGTACTTATTGATGTGATATAACCACTTACCTATCCTACTCATGGTGCTAGATATGCAATGTTCAGTACAGAGAGTTGGATTTTGAGGAGTTTTCTGCTTCGGCCATCAGCATTTACCAGATGGAAGGTTTGGACAACTGGGAACAGCATGGTCAGAAAGCTTATGAATTATTTGATAAGGAGGGCAACCGACCAATTTTGATAGAAGAACTTGCATCAGTATAATTCGATCCCTACTGCTAGTTTGTGCACAATGATTTGTCATCATTGATGATGCCATTCATCTTGCAGGAACTTGGACTTGGCCCTTCGGTTCCCCTTCATGTCGTTCTCCAAGATTGGATCAGACCTTCTGACGGAAAACTCAGTTTCCTTGGATTCATCAAACTATTGCATGGAGTTTCATCACGTACAATCCCAAAAGCCTAAGATAAATTATTCTTACATCAACCAAGTAAAACAGTGATGACTAAGCTAATCTCAAGCTAATCTCTGGCTGGTGCATAGCTGGTTGGAAAATTTGCGTGAAACCAATACGAAGATTAACAGACTGTCCTGGTGTAAGAGGTAAAAAGCTCTCCTTTTAGGTCTACAACAGCGCCTCCTCACACCAGATGGATTGATGTTGTACTCAAGCTGTTTAGAGGAATGTACAGATGAGGTTAGGAAAACAAAGAAAAGGGCTGGTTTTCATGGGTACCTGCGTTGTGTGGTGCTCCTTCTGTCTCGATAATACCACGACACCTTGCCTTCACTTTGCGCTGCTTACTGCCCCGATGACAGTTTGCGCCGTTGTATTTCTCATTTTATGCCCTCTTGCGAGAGGTAATGTGCAGGTTTGTAATTTTGGTACTACTTCCGATAATAGGATTAAACAACCTCCAATGATTGCTTTTGGAAGAGAGATCAGAAAACGGCAGGTTCTGTAGCTGTTAATCCCTGGTTATTCATGTTCCAAATGCTTTCCGTGTTCCAAATGTGGTCTGAGTACAGCCACCTCGAAAGCAAAATTGTGCAATATTTGGTTATTGTTTTTTAGGCAAATGTAACCATTGTTTCTCGATTAGGACAACCACATGAACGGGCGAGTGACATATGCGGCTTAAGGCCGGGCCATTATCCGATTTCGATGCAGGAGCGCATGCCGGGAGGTCGGTGGCGTAGTTGTTTTGCTGTCACGTTGGCGGTTTCAAGGTGGAAAGGTTGCAGGGCAAGCCGCTGCTTATTGCTGCCAAGACAACGGCAGAAAAATGCTCTGAACTTTGTCAGGCCTGGAAAGAAGTGTTATGGGTGGCGCTCACGACACGTACATGTATAGTATAAATGTAAATAATTCTCTATATAACAGAAAAAATAAATAGGTATAATATATATCTAACATCCCCTTAAACTTACGACGAATCAATAATATGAAGTTTAGAGAGAGAAACTGTGCTGGCCTTTTGTCTATACCTTTGTAAAGAAGTCTGCTAACTGAAACTCGAAAGTCACATACTGAAGAGCAACAATCTGGTTCTGCACATGTGACTGCATGTAGAAAGTATCAACACTAATATGCTTTGTAAGCTTATACTTTACTGGATCTTTAGCAATACTAATAGTACATGTACTATCAAACAAAAGAGGAATCTGTGCAGAAACATAAACGCCAAAATCATTAAGTAACCATTGTAGCCAAGTAACCTTCGCAGTTAACAAAGATATAGCTCGCAACTCAGCCTCAGCACTCAAACGAGAAACTATTGTCTGCTTTTTAGTCTTCTAAGTAATAAGAGAACCACTAAGAAAAACACAAAAGCAGATAGAGACCGGCGATCAAAGGGATACTAGCCCAATTGGCATCAAAATATGCTTAAGCTGCAAAGAGCTAGAGCGAGGGAAAAAGAAATGATGAGAGATAGTTCTATGAAGGTATCGTAGAACACGAACAAGATGACTAAAGTGAAATTGAGTAGGAGTAGAAACAAACTGACTCAAGATATGCACATGGTACGAAATGTCAGAACGAGTGACATCAAAATAAACAAGGCTCCTTATAAGATGGCGATAACGAGTAGAATCAGTAAATGCTCACCATCGGTGGGATAAAGATGAACATTAAGTTCCATGGGAGTCTCAGCTGCGCGTTGATCAGTAAGAGAGGTATGATTAGAAAATCATAAATATACTTTTCTTGAGACAAACAGAAGCCCTCAAGAGTAGAAATAACCTCAATCCCAAGAAAGTAGTGAAGAGAATCCAAATCAAACACGAGAAACTGTTCATGAATATGCTCATTGACAAAAGTGATGTATTAAGAATCATCTCCAGTAATGATCATATCATCAATATACAAAAGGAAAAGCGTTTGACTATAAGACGAAGTGTGAATAAAAAGAGCAAGATCATAAGCACTGGCAGAAAAACTAGCTGCGTGATAACAGAAGAGAAACGATCAAACCAGGTACGAGAAGTTTGCTTGAGGCCATAGAAATATTGGCGAAGGCGACAAATCAAACTCTCAGGAACAGAATACTTAGGGGGCGACTGCATGTAGACCTCTTCTCACGACTCACTATTGAGGTATTTTTAACATCTAACTGAGAGATAGACCACTGTCAAATAGAGGCCACAGCAAGGAGAGTGTGAACGGTGGTCATGCAAGCGATAGGAACAAATGTATCATCGTAGTCACTGCCATACTCCTACTGAAAATCACGCGCTACAAGATGAGCTTTATATCGCTCAAGAGAACCATCAGAGTAGGTCTTAATCTTAAAGACCCACTTGTACATGATAGAAGTAACACATGCAGGAAGAGAAGCCAAATCCCATGTACTAGTACGCTTAAGGATAGCGATCTCCTCTGCCATCGCATGCTATCATTCTTGATGAACAACAGCATCACATAAGAAGTTGGTTCGGCAAGAGTAGCGGTGGCAAAGCCACAACGCTCAGAAGACTGAATAGACTAGCAATCACGAAGAGCATATTAAAGAGGAGAGGTCGAAGAGGATGAACAATCAGAAGAAGAGGGCACATTAGAAGAATTCTCAACTCGCAGATAATGAATATAGTAGAGAGGAAAAGAAGGAACAAGGTAAGGAGTAATCTCTGGAGAGGGTGCCGGTGCCGAAGAAAGCGCTGACTGTGAAGGAGGCACCAGATAGACCAAAGGTTGTGATGGAGGAGTGGTGACTATGAGAATGGAAGAAAAAATGAAAAAAGAAAGTGGCTCAACAAGAGATGCTAAACTGGAGGAAGGAGAATGATGAGAATAGAAAGGATGAGACTCATCAAAAGTAACATCCCGAGAAATCAGCATACGTCGATCAACAGGATCCCAACAACAATATCCCTTATACTCAGCGATATAGCCCAAAAAAACGCACTACACAGATTAAGTAGTTAGCTTGGTGCACTCACAGGGTGCAAAAAGAATATTGTACATACACACCCCTAAAGAGATGAAAACAGGAATGATCAGGAGTTTTGCCGCAAAGACACTTAACTGGGATCCCATTCTGAAGAACAGAAGAGGGCTAAATATTGACCAAAAAAGTGGCAGTAGAAATAGCCTCAGCTCAGAAGTGTGGTGGAATAGCAAAAGCAAGTATGAGAGCATGAGTTGTCTCAAGAAGATGACGATACTTTCGTTCAGCCACCCCATTCTGGGCATGAGCACTGAGACAAGAAAACTGAGAGAGGGTGTCCTATTCAGCAAGAAAACTACGAAGAACTCTCGACAAGTACTCTCTAGTAGAATCAGCACAAAAAATATGAATAGAAGAGTCAAACCGAGTATGGACCATGGTGACAAAAGTTTTATAGATAAATAGAACTACTCTACAAGATAACATAAAGTATATCCATGTATGCCAAAAAAATCATCAATAACAAACCGAGTATGGACCATGGTGGCAAAAATTTTTATACATAGATAGAACCTCTCTACGAGATGATATAAAGTATATCCATGTATGCCAAAAAAAATCATCAATAAAAATAATATAATATTGATAATATCCTTTCGAAATGAAAAGAGCTAGTCCCTACACATTAGAATGAACAAGATCAAAAGGATGCTGAGACATTGACTCACTGGAAGGATAGGAGAGTTGAAACTGTTTGTCAAGCTTACGACCCTGATAATTTAGACTGATATTACAAGACACATACTCTAAAAGGCCACGATGAAGTAATGAAGATATACACAACCTACAAAGATATCCTAAATGATGATGCCACTGAGCAAAAGACGCGATAGAGAATACAACAATGTAGAGGTGACAAGACTGACAGGGGCAACAGAAAGAAGATGAAGCCAGTCAAGTTCCTAAAGTCGTCGTGAGTCACGGCGTCGAAGACCAGTACTAACCAGAGTCCCCGTGCAATGATCCTAAATACAACAAGAATAAGAATCTAAAATAACATGACAATCTTGATCAGTGAGCTGACCGATAGACATGAGTAGCATGGTTAGTTTTGAAACATGAAAAATAGCAGGAACATGAAAGAATAAATCTAAAAGAGTGCCTCATCTTGCTATAGAAAGATAGATACCATATATTGTTTGAACAACGATAGGAGCATTTAAAGGACTAATAGAAGTAAGACTAGTGGAATTAGATGTTATATGAGAGGAAGCACCAAAATCAAGAATCCAAAGTGATATACCTGAGGAATTGGAAGTAGAAAGTTGTTTCTCACTGGAAGACAGAGCAGCAGAACCAACAGAACCAGATGGTGCAGAAGCAATCATGCGACGTAGCAGTGTGAGAAACTCCTAAGTGTCAAAGGCATCAGAACTCGGCTGAGAGTAGGAACATCTAGTGCTCCTCGGAGGATGGCCACCACGACAAAAATCCTTTTTCTTCCTGTATCATAACTGCTCCACATGGCCATCCTTGTTGTAATATGTGCAGTGGAGTCCCCTACCAACAACAGTTATCATTGATGGAGGCGCAACTGGTGAAGAAGTAACCGGAGGCGCAGCCGCTATAGAAGCTGGAGGAGTTGTCAAAACCGAAAAAAACGATGGTGATGACAGCAAACCCGCACCACGTAGATGAATCTCTTCAGTATGAATAGCTGCAAGGGCCTCTAACAGAGTTACACGAGGGTGATGATCTAGCAATTGAGCATGTGTCTACTCAAACTGTAGGACCGAAATTGCGACAGAGGGGGGGTGAATGTCGTTCTAAAAACGCCCCTGAAAATTCGTACACTTAATATTTCAAAAAGATGCAGAATAAAGCGACTCACAGAAAATTAATTATGGACTACATGCAAAACAGTAAAAGATTGGAACGCATGCTATACTAAAAAATTCAGCATAAATTAGAGATTAACCAGTAAAAATTTTAGCGGAAGATAACATCGTTTAGACTGCATGCAAATTGCTTGAAAATCTGTAGAGAAAAAAAAATGAAAAGCACTAAAGGTGATGGAGAAGGAACTGTAGAGCTTGCCTAGCAACGAAACTGAGTACTGCTAGTAATAAAAATAAACTGAGAGAAACACCAAAGAAAGATGCTAATCTCTGCTCTCTTTTTGGACGCAAGGAACCAGGCTTCACACACTCAAGCCAAACCAAACTGGGTACTGGAGCAGCAGCCGAATACTTTTCAGACCATTGAACCGAAAGAAACACTGCAGAGCTTCACCAACCGAAACACAGCAGCACCACAACCTGTCTACTGCAGCCAAATAGCAAAAAAAAACAGTAGTACAGGACAGACTGCTCCTGCCGAACACTCACTGCAAGCTGTCCGAAACAACAGAGAGGACTACAACCGAAATCTGCAGACTTGAAATCAATGTTCTGGCCGAACAGAAAATAGCAGAACAACAGACATTTTACTGCACCTATGTCTACCGAACAGCAAGCAAAACAAGGGAACTGCTGTTACCCGAAAATAGTACTAGCTGAGCAGGGAACTGCAGCCTAACAGGGATCTGCAACAGAACACTGCAAGCTGCTGGAAATTGCTGCACACAAAAAAACAGAATAGGCTGCTACTAGAAACTGCAAGACTCGATCCAAAACATTGCTATCCAAAGACTCTTGCTGATTTGCTCTTGGAAATTAATTGATCAAATGATCTTGAGGTGGTTTTCCATCATTGAGCAGCAAAAGACTTGCATCAAACAAAGATGATTCGAACTTGCTTATGGATATTAGCCGATCAACTGATCTTGAGATATATATATCCAACACAAGCACTAAAAGATTACTTACTATTGGACTAAACAAAACTTTAAAACAACTAACATTTTCACAAGAACTAGACGTTGCTCTCGGGAATGTTCTAGCCAAAATGCCTTGAGATAATTCCCCGTTCAAAGCAAGAGTAAATAGCAGCAACTAAACTACTAACAATAATAAAAAGACAGCAAGTAAATGGCACGGGAGAAAACACAAGAGCTTCATATTTGAGACGAAGAGCGATGAACGATTAATATAACATATGAATGTTTACATCACTCTTCCATGTCTCATCCAAGAACACACACAAGGAGAGAATAGAACCTAGAACTTGCAAAAATATTTCTCTCTCAAGAGCACAAGCATTAGGAAACCCTAATACTCATACCCATTTCTCTTTCTCTCTCTCTCAAGGTGCACTTCTCCACCTAGAGAGCACCTCTATTTATAGCCTCCACTAATGGGTTTAGTAGACTACTTTACCCATTAGGTCACACCACTCTCCACTAATGGGTTTATACTCAATTTTACCCATTAGGTTACAACTCCTCTCCACTAATGGGTTTACACTCAATTATACCCATTAGGTTACAACACCTCTCCACTAATGGATCATTCCATATAAAATCCGCTTCGACATGCAGCGACTTTGCGTATTTTCCAAAACGCCCCTCCTGCACCTTCCTGAAGCTTCCTCGTCTCTTGCCGCGCCGCCTCGCAGCCACTTCGAGTCCTCGCCGTCTTCGACACATCCCGACCGCTCGACCTCAGCACCGCCTCGTGCCTAGTCCGATCACCCGTGTCGCGCCACGACTCCGTCTCAAAGTCCTGCAGTCATCACTGACAAGAAAACACATTACATAGCACCGCACCAGATGATATAATTAAGTATTCGCATCGGTAATTAGCATAAAAATACCCGGAATAAACTCAGACTTTAGGACACGCGTCAATTACTCATCACACTACCGGGGTTACCTCCACATGGTCTCTCAATCTCCCCCTTGATGAGTATATTGACAAACACCGAAAAAGCATATAAAGTTTGAGTTTAAAAATCAAACATGGTCTAAAAGAAAATCCAGAAAACTAAGACCATGTC
This sequence comes from Melocanna baccifera, assembly GCA_036346265.1. Lineage (NCBI taxonomy): Eukaryota > Viridiplantae > Streptophyta > Magnoliopsida > Poales > Poaceae > Melocanna > Melocanna baccifera. The sequence continues at coordinate 17,009,346 of CM070693.1, forward strand.
GACAAAAGAGAAAACTGGAGCAGAAAGTGATAGAGCAAATTTTTCTGCAAAGCTCCAGAAGGCTTTTTCTCCAAACTTCTCCCCCTTTTGGCAATAAATTCATCAAAATGCACGAGAGAATGAAATGACTTGTGTGTTCTTTATTTTAAGCATGTGGAGCCATGAAGATTATCCATAATGATTTTGCGAGTATTACACCAAGCCATATTTCATAAGAATGCTATCAAGATCATGACGATTTATGTATAGAAAAGCTAAACCAAATAAGTCATAATCTGAAAATGGATTCAATTTTTTAGCATGTCAAGTCAAACATGATTTTAGTCTAGATAAAGGTATCCAAGGATGATGCAAGCCATGTCAAATAAACTAAGTGAAATCAAGAAGCTAATATTGAGTCGGTTTAGAGTGCTATAAGTTCAAGAATGACTCAATTGTTCAAGTACTTGGTCTTTTTATAAATAAGCAAATTTAGCACAAGTGACTTTTTTCTGAAAATCACATTTGGTTTTATCTTAGTAAAGCAAATCCTTGACTAGGAGCCATCCACAACTGCCTCCTAAGCTTCAACCATTTTCACAAATTTTAATTTCTTAGCCATGTGCTAGATCTCAAGCGTTATGCGATCACTCCAAGCGAGAAGCTTAAGGAAATGATCTTGGTCAACCAAAACTCCCCCTGAGTTCATGCCTAGTGCAATGGCAAGCCGTCTCATGAGAGTGAATTGGTGAGATCAGTTTTTTCGCACAAAAAGAGATTATTTTGCTTTTGTGGCATTTAGTCATTAGACCAAGGAGTTAATGATAATTCATGCTTCATAAAAGAACTAACATAGCTCAATCTAAAACTCAACAAAGATTCAAGATTCAACTCAACCTATTTGACATGGCCGGAATCATAAAAGGATAACTAAAAATAGACTAGTCTCAAGAACTACCATGACATGAATTAATTCAAGTAAAGTTTTTTTTAATTAGCTTATCATGGCAACGACTAGACTACACATATAAAGTCATGATAAATTTAGCAATTAAGCACAGATCATGGCAAGATGTAATGCATTGTAAATTAATCAACAAGGATAATAATCAAGGCTCCATGAAGTTATATTACAATGCAAACTGAAATGCAATAAAATCCAGCTCCCCCTCAACATGAGATGCACTTTTAGTTCAAGTTGAGTTATGTCAAAATTAATATCTAGCAGCTCCCAAAAGAACTCCCCCTGAACCAAAGCAATAAAAACGAGAAGCTGGCAAAGAAAATCCAAACGTGTAGTCTTTAAAGCATAGATAAGATATAGAGGATACTATAGCTTAGACAGACTCTCGTCTACCCCATATGACTCCAGGACTATCAGCTGACTGTCTAGCACACACACTAGAGAGCAAACACGTACCCTGTCTACCCGAGGATGGCCCAACCCTCGCTAGAATCTACAAGCCGTGAGTGAGCTCAACCTAGTGAGATAAGAAACAGCTAATAAGCAGCATCCTAAAATCACAAGATAAGAGCAGATGTCTGAGCAACTAGACAAGAAGACCACTCTAACATATGCTAGAAGGACTAACCCCAATGCACCCCGAATGCTATGCAACAGAAAGGAGTAAGAGCACAATCAATATAATAAAAGCAAGAAAGCATAAAGCTCCTCACACAGTCCATAAGGACAAACACCCCAAGCTCTCCTCGCAGAGTGAAAACCTAGAGCTATCCAATGGCTTGGTAAAGATATCACTAACCGGTGGTCACTCTCACAAACCGCAAAGACTATGTCACCCTTCTCCACATGGTCTCTAAGAAAATGATATCGATATCGATATGCTTGGTCCGAGAGTGCTTTGCCGGGTTCTTAGCAATGTTAATAGCGAAGTGTTATCACAAAAGAGTGGAACACCGCCGATAACTAACCCAAAGTGCCGCAGGTCGGCCATCCAAAGCACTGGTCGCAAAGAATCGGCGGCAGCTACGCACTCGCCTCGCGGTGGATCAGGTAACGCCGATCGCTTCTCAAGACCAGAAACAAGAGAAGTGCCAATAAATTGGCAAGTGCCGAAGTGCTTTTCCTATCTATCCTACACCAATAAGTCCGCATCCGAGAAGGCTCTCAAGGAAAGACAGATGAGGAAGTGTACCGATACCATAGTCAATGGTAGCTCAAGATACCGGAAAATACGTTTCACCGCTTGACGGTGAGATACGCGAGAGAAGCTCGAATCGAGCACACGCACACGCAGAAGTGTATGTCCGGTCTCGAGGCGTTGAGGTACAAGAGGGAACCGATCATGCTTCGAACTCCTTCGATCAATCGCTCGCCATCCTCATCCGGATCAAGTGAAGTCGTTGTCGCCATCGAGTAGATACCGCTTGCCATCACTCATGTCAAAGCGCTTCAGGAGGTCTCGAGTGTACTTGCCCTGATGCAAGAAGGTACCCTCTCGAGTCTGCTTGATCTGGAAGCTAAGAAAGAAACTCAACTCGCCCATCATGCTCATCTCAAACTCCGAGCTCATGATATCGGAAAACTGAGAAACGAGATAATGTGAGAAACCACCAAAGATGATGTCATCCACATAAATCTGGACGAGCAGAAGATCAGTGTCATGCCGACGAATGAACAAAGTCTTGTCTACTTTACCCATCTCAAAACCATGACTCAACAGGTAGGACTTAAGCCTCTCATACCAAGCTCTAGGAGCTTGCTTAAGTCCATACAAAGCTTTGGAAAGCTTGAAGACATGGTTTGGATATTTGGGGTTTTCGAAACCAGGAGACTGTCGGACGTAGACCTCTTCCCCAATAAAGCCATTAAGAAAGGCACTCTTAACGTCCATCTGGTAAAGCTTGAATCCCTTAGAAGCTGCAAAGGCAAGCAGGATTCTAATGGCTTCAAGTCTGGCTACAGGGGCAAAGGTCTCCTCGAAATCTAAACCCTCAACTTGGGAGAATCCCTGAGCTACCAGTCTAGCCTTGTTCTGAATAACCACTCCATCCTCGCTCTGCTTGTTCTTGAACACCCACTTAGTCCCAATAATATTGTGACCTTGCGGAGGCTCGACAAGCGACTAGACCTTGTTTCTCTCGAAATTTTCTAGCTCCTCATGCATGGCATTGACCCAAGACTCATCAGAAAGTGCATGACAAACATCCTTGGGTTCGAAAGTGGCAACAAAGGCAGAGTGTAGGCAGAAAAGAGATAAGCCAGATTTTGAGCGCGTGACTCGCTCATGAAGATCTCTTATCATCTGCTCAGAAGGATGACGACGCTGAATGTGTTGGGGAGGTCCTGGATGAGAATAAGAAGTGGTCTCTACCTCATGAGTTGATGAGGTAGGAACAAAGCCACTAGCTCCTGAGGATGCGGATGGAATGGGCTGATCTCCTTGAGGTGCGATGGAAGAAGTAGGCACCTCAAGAGGAGGAGAAACTGGATCGGGTGGACAACTCTCATCGTCATCCTCCTCATCATCCACAAAGATGGGCTTGGACTGCTCTACTGAACCTGAGATATCGGGCCTAGTCCCCGAACTAGCCTCATCGAAGGTCACCTCGCAGATCTCTATCAATTTGCTAGACTCGCAGTTCCAGACCCTATACGCCCGCGAAGAAGTCGAGTAACCTAGAAAGATCCCATCACAAGAACGTGACTCGAACTTGTCTAGGTTCCCAGACTTCAGAATAAAACACTTGCAACCAAACACACGAAAATGTGAGACGCTGGGCTTTCGCCCATATCTCAACTCATAAGAAGTGCGATGCAAGTGTGCCCTCAGAAAAACTCTGTTTGAAACATGGCATGCGGTGGCTATCGCCTCAGCCCAAAACTTCCGCGGTGTAGAGTATTCATCAAGCATCGTCCTGGCCATCTCGACCAAGGTACGGTTCTTCCTCTCCACGACGCCATTCTGCTGTGGGACGTATGGAGAAGAGAACTGGTTTTCTACACCTGTCTCATCGCAAAACCTCTCAAAGTAGGAATTCATGAACTCCGTGCCATTGTCACTGCGGATTGCTCGTAAGGCACCCGGGAGCTCAACAGAAAGCCTACTAAAAAGACCCCGAAAGTGGGTAAACGTCTCATCCTTCGAGGCTAAGAAAAACACCCAAGAGTACCTCGAAAAGTCATCGACTACGACAAGAACATACCACTTCCCTCCTGCTGACTGCACTCTAGCTGGTCCAACTGTGTCCATGTGGAGCAGCTGTCCCGGTGCATCGGTCATCGTGATTGTGACCAGAGGATGGGAAGCGGCAACCATCTTGCCGTGTCGGCAAGGAGCGCAAACAAGATCTTTAATCATCTTGAGCTTTGGCAGACCACGAATGAGATCGTGGCCGCTAACTCGGGTCAAATGGTCAAATCCAATATGACCAAGTCTCCTATGCCAGAAGGAAAGATCGCGGGACTCAGAAGCAACTAAACACCTGAGAGGATCACCAGAAGACTCAGAAAAATTAGCACGAAAGATCCTCCCGAAACGAGAAATCCCGCAAACCAGACTACCCGAAGAATGAAGAATTTTGCAATTGTTTTTCTTAAAGCTCACCTCAAAGTCGTCATCGGTAAGCTGAAAAACGGAAAGCAAATTATATTGCAGCTTACTAACCAAGGCAACATCTTTTAAAACAAAAGACTCATTAATGCAAGATCGTACCTTTGGCGATGACACGCCCGCATGAAGCATCTCCGAAGGTGATCGCCTCATCACCGGAGCACGGGCAAGGGAAGAAAACCAACGGAATCTCCGGCCATGTGTCGTGAACACCGAGTCTACGAGCCAAACCTTTCCCTTCCCTGCCTGGCGAACCTGAGTCAAACAGAGAGTAAAGTTTCAGTATTGGGGTAAATCAACAGTGATTTTGGCACCCAATACTGAATAACACGTCGAGCAGATGAAGTAGTCAAGCACGACTGACCTCTATCTACTCTACACTCTCTGTTACTCAAAGCAGAAGGTCTAAGAGCAGACCGGGTCGTTGTTTGGGTCCGATCGCTACTAAGAGCGAGTCGAGTACCAAAGAACATGTCGATCTCGCCATGGTACCTATCTCGATGGAAACGAGATCTACCCTCAGGACGGCGGATATCTTGACCCAGTGCAAATCGAGGACGAAAATCAGAATAACCAGAAAAACAAGTTCTCGATGCTGCCCAAAAACATCAGCAGTAGCAAACCTAGACCTTGTGTTGGTCTTAGGTATACTCAAGGTCTGGGGCTGACCCTGAATACGCCTAAGAGCTGCAACACGGTCTCTCTGCGCGATTCTGGCGCGCCTGAAGCATCGATCGACCGTATGTCCATCCTTCTGATAGAAGGTACAATGAAACTTCACCTTCCGGAAGGTCGGGCAACCGTGTTACCACCTTACTATCGAGATCCCTTGACAAAGCCCGCAGATTTGAATTGACTTTCTCACCCCGGCTCGCTCGATCACACCTGGTGCTATGGGTCTAAGCACGGCAGGTGGATGCTTCCTCATATCCTCATGGAAATCATATCCTAGACCCTGATTAAATCTGCAGATCTTAGATTGGTCTAGAATAAGATTTAGCTTCTTCTTGCCTCCTACAAATCTCTCGAGAGTGTTCATAAGATACTGACACTCCCGAAAGAGAGAGGTGCAAGAAGAGCAGGGAGAAGAGGGAACAGCAGAGGGTAAGGAAGCAGAAGAAGAACCAACAGTAGAGGAAAGAATGGCTTGTGCACGCATAGCCGACTCTGATGGGACAGTCCTACTACTAGCAGGTTGTCTCACGTTGCTAGGCGTCTCTACCTTACCCTTGGGCTTCTCCCCCACACCAGCACACACATTACAACATGATTGTGGCTTCTCTATTAAATCCTTAGTTAGCTTCACACATTTTTCTTCCAAAGCAATCAAGTCAGATTTTAGTTTATCACAATTTTTGCATGGTGAGCTAACAGGGTCCTTAGAAGCATATTTAGCCATTTTCTTGTTATAATCAATCATTTCTTGAAACCGCTGAAACAGATTCAAGTTCAAGTAGCTTAATTTGGGACACCAAACATGAAGCAATCGCTCAAGCAAAGAAGCATGTAATTCAGCAATTTTATGATCCGCCTGCTTTAAGTTCATTTTCAAGTTATTGCAATTTTCACAAGACTCGGTAGATCAAGAAGCATGGCATAAGGTCCACTAGCAAAGAATGTCCTTAACCTCACATGAGGTGGGAGAAGTAGTCCGATCGAGAGTAAGTAGGGTAATGACCATCCTACTCGCTCTAACTCGGCAAGCGCACTAACATTCTCCTCCTTAATAATATCAAGCTTGGAAGACAAACTATCATGCGAGGTTCTTAGCTTCTCCATATCTCCAAGCAAAGAAGAACAAACATCACATTCGTCACGGGAGGGAGCAGATATAAGTGAAGTATGCTCCCGTGACAAGCTCTCTACTTCCTTCTCAAGATCTACGACCCTAGCTCTAGATTTAGCATAAAACTTTTCTAGCTTCAGAAATGCATCATAGAGCTGGTCGTAGGAGGGACCTACCTCATCGGAGTCGTCAGAGAGCTCGTCGTCACGACGCCCTTGTCGCTGGCCATGAAGCACATGCCGATGAAGTCGCGCCGCCCTGGGATCTTGATCATCCTTGTCGCCGCCGCCGCTCCACCCTCCACATCGCTGAAGTCGATGTCGCCGGCGCGTGAGGACGCGTGGAAGAGCTTCTTGGCTTTGCCAAAGTTGCGTAACTTCTTCTTGCCTTGAGCGTGAATCGGGGCTTCTTCTTGCGTTCTTGTCGATGTAGTCGTTTTGCTCACACCGTCAAGTCGTTCTTTGCCCTTCACTGGCTTGGGGCAATTTGCCCGAATGTGGTTGGGGCCACCACACTCAAACAAATTATCGCCCACTCCTCTTTCTCGTCCCTCCTCCTCTTGTAAGCATGGGAAAACTTCCGAGCTAGGAGGGCGGCTTGCTCATCCTCGAGCTGCTCTAATCGATCATCGCTATGTCATAGAGAGCAGCAAGGAGAATCCACACGCAAATCGAAGAAAGACCGTGTTTAACTCGATCGGTGACTAGAGCCATCGATCGTGACTTCGACTTGCGAGAGACAATGTCAATCTCGTGAGTCTTGAGACGCGAGTACAGCGCATCAAGAGTCAAAGTCGAGAGGTCCGTGGTGTCCTTGATGGTAGTCACCTTCATCTCCCAAACACGCAAGTCAAGAGCAGAAAGTATTTGTTGAGCGTTGTCCGAGTCGGAGTATGTGAGACCGACAGCTCGAAGATTGCTCAGAATCTTGTGAAATCTCAAAAAACACTCATCCAAGGACTCACCAGCGAGCATTTCAAACTTGTTGTAATCTCGCTTGAATCGTCCTGCCGAATCGTTTTAATCGGGTGGTGCCTCATGATATGCGCCGAGGGTCACCTGGATGTCGGCGTCGACGTGAGATGAGAGATGCGATCAAATTCGCTTCTGCTCAGACCCTGAATTATAATGTTCCTTGCCTTAGCATTTGCCTCAACATCAGCCATGTTATTAGCATTGATGTCCTCATCGGCAGGAACAACAAAACGGGTCTTGACCTTACGCCAGATGGCATACCCCTGGGCCTGGATATATGTCTCCATGCGGCTCTTCCAGAAGGGGTAATCGATGCCATCGAAAACGGGCGGCTTGGTCGAGTACTTGTCCGTCGCCATGGCTCTTGAGACCGGTTAAGATCTATTAATTAGAGCTAACCGGCTCTGATACCAAATGTAGGACCGAAATGGCGACAGAGGGGGGGGTGAATATCGTTCTAAAAACGCCCCTGAAAATTCGTACACTTAATATTTCAAAAAGATGCAGAATAAAGCGACTCACAGAAAATTAATTATGGACTACATGCAAAACAGTAAAAGATTGGAACGCATGCTATACTAAAAAATTCAGCATAAATTAGAGATTAACCAGTAAAAATTTTAGCGGAAGATAACATCGTTTAGACTGCATGCAAATTGCTTGAAAATCTGTAGAGAAAAAAAAATGAAAAGCACTAAAGGTGATGGAGAAGGAACTGTAGAGCTTGCCTAGCAACGAAACTGAGTACTGCTAGTAATAAAAATAAACTGAGAGAAACACCAAAGAAAGATGCTAATCTCGCTCTCTTTTGGACGCAAGGAACCAGGCTTCACACACTCAAGCCGCACTCAAACTGGTACTGGAGCAAGAATGAATACTTTTCGCACCATTGAACCGAAAGAAACACCGCAGAGCTTCACCAACCAAACACAAGAGCACCACAACCTGTCTCATCGCAGCCGAATAGCAAAAAAACAGAGTACAGATGCATCGCTCCCCGCCGAACACTCACCGCAAGCTGTCCAAACAACAGAGAGGACTACAACCAAATCGCAGACTTGAAATCAATGTTCTGGCCGAACAGAAAATAGCAGAACAATAGACATTTTACTGCACCTATGTCTACCGAACAGCAAGCAAAACAAGGGAACTGCTGTTACCTGAAAATAGTACTAGCTGAGCAGGGAACTGCAGCCTAACAGGATCTCGCAATGTAACACCGCAAGTCTGGAAATTGCTGCACACAAAAAAACAGAATAGGCTGCTACTAGAAACTGCAAGACTCGATCCAAAACATTGCTATCCAAAGACTCTTGCTGATTTGCTCTTGGAAATTAATTGATCAAATGATCTTGAGGTGGTTTTCCATCATTGAGCAGCAAAAGACTTGCATCAAACAAAGATGATTCGAACTTGCTTATGGATATTAGCCGATCAACTGATCTTGAGATATATATATCCAACACAAGCACTAAAAGATTACTTACTATTGGACTAAACAAAACTTTAAAACAACTAACATTTTCACAAGAACTAGACGTTGCTCTCGGGAATGTTCTAGCCAAAATGCCTTGAGATAATTCCCCGTTCAAAGCAAGAGTAAATAGCAGCAACTAAACTACTAACAATAATAAAAAGACAGCAAGTAAATGGCACGGGAGAAAACACAAGAGCTTCATATTTGAGACGAAGAGCGATGAACGATTAATATAACATATGAATGTTTACATCACTCTTCCATGTCTCATCCAAGAACACACACAAGGAGAGAATAGAACCCTAGAACTTGCAAAAAATATTTCTCTCTCAAGAGCACAAGCATTAGGAAACCCTAATACTCATACCCATTTCTCTTTCTCTCTCTCTCAAGGTGCACTTCTCCACCTAGAGAGCACCTCTATTTATAGCCTCCACTAATGGGTTTAGTAGACTACTTTACCCATTAGGTCACACCACTCTCCACTAATGGGTTTATACTCAATTTTACCCATTAGGTTACAACTCCTCTCCACTAATGGGTTTACACTCAATTATACCCATTAGGTTACAACACCTCTCCACTAATGGATCATTCCATATAAAATCCGCTCCGACATGCAGCTTTGCGTATTTTCCAAAACGCCTCCCGCACCTTCCCGAAGCTTCTCGCCTCTTGCCACAAGACGCCTCGCAGCCACTTCGAGTCCTCGCCGTCTTCGACACATCTCGACCGCTCTGACCTCAGCACCGCCTGTGCCTAGTCCGATCACCCGTGTCGCGCCACGACTCCGTCTCAAAGTCCTGCAGTCATCACTGACAAGAAAACACATTATATAGCACCGCACCAGATGATATAATTAAATATTCGCATCGGTAATTAGCATAAAAATACCCGGAATAAACTCAGACTTTAGGACACGCGTCAATTACTCATCACACTACCGGGGTTACCTCCACATGGTCTCTCACAAACTCAGCCCGGAGACATGTTAAGAAGTTGTAGATGCGACGAAGCTCCTGTTGAGACTACTGACGCTGACAGCACTGACAAGTGTGGCAAACATCTGATCCTAAAGAGTCAATCTAACACCATACCACAGACAGCTAAGCATAGAACTCGTCCACAGTGGCATCTCCCTACTGTAGCAACTGTTCCTGACGCATAACAGTAAGATACAAGGAATCACCAGATGGCTCATAATGATTGCACAGATGCGTTCACATCGCCTGTGTGAAAGCCAATCCAACTATATCACTAATGAGATGCACATCCATGCTAGCAAACATAATAGCAGAAGAACCAGCATCCTCATCAGTCCATATTTTGTAGATAGTATATTGAATATGAAAAGTTTCCATGGCATCCTTAAAAGTCTCAGATGCCTTTGTACGAGCGTTTTCGAAAGCATCCTTCGGAAGTACATTCTCAGCAAGTGAAGCAAAGTGAGGCGGACAAAGTAACTCATCAGTAAGAAACTCCCACAGGCGTTGACTACGCATGTCGAGGTGCATGTGTTGAAACCAGTCCCGATAGTTGAGATCATCGAAGATCACTAGGCAGCGAGGAACATAAACGGTGCCTGAAAAGGATGATATTTTTTTGTTTTTCCCTCTTTTTTATGTATGTGCTGACAGATAAAAGAAACCGATGATGTTTCTATCAACAGACAACCAAAAAACCCAGGAGGGCCACGGGAGAGCGACGGTGACCCAAACTGATGCTATCCATGGGAGAGTAGCGGCAACCTTGATCGACGCAGTCCATGGGAGAGTGGCAACAACCCAGGTCAACAACGTTGGTTGAAGCAGGCGGACAATCTGGCGAAAGATCCAAATCTGAGCGACTCACGACATTGGTCGAATCTAGTGAAAGATCTAGATGACGGCGAATGATCTATTAGACCTATCCCTGCTGTGTGTGTCAGCATGCTCACCTAAAGGCTCACCGTCTACGAGTTTCTGACATGTCATTGGTAAGAGTTGGAGCCCGTCTGTGCTCACCTACTAGCTCATTAGCCACATCCATCCATGTTAGAGGCTCTCAACGCTGTTCGTGTTGAGGTGACTCGTCTTTGTAGTGTGGCCCAGCTGCAACCTGCCTCTATTTTGGCTGCTTAGGCATCTTCTCCAACACCTGGTCCCATTGCACCGGTGGCAACGACTTCTATTACGAGTCTTCACTTCACCTTTTGTGATCGTGCTGGTCATATGTTTCAACAGTACTATTGACGGAAGAACTAGGGTTACAGGGGTGGTCGCCCTCCCAAGGGCACTGGTGGCTCTTCCTAGTCAGGTTCTTGCTAGAGCTCCTCTGTCGAGGTTCAGCAGGAGATGCTTACTTTTGGTGCCTTACTACCTTAGCTCTATCTGGTTTGCTGGTTTTGTTGCTCAGTCTTCTGGTGCTCCACCACCACTGCCTCCTTCCTAAGGTATCCATCCTCTTAGATTCTAGTGCTTCATTCCACATGACACCAGTTTCTATTGACCTCATCTCTGTGAGTCCTTCTGTTCTTCTTCACACATTTATGACTACAGAAGGTACCTTCCTTCCTGTTGCAAGATGAGGCTCTCTCTCTACTTCTTCCTTGTTCCTGTAGTCCCTCATATTTCCAAACTAATTATGTAACTTATGTTTGCTGGTCAGATCACTGACTATGGTTGTTGTATCATTCTTGAGTCTGACTTGTGTTGTGTTCAAGATCGTCATACCAGAACTCTGGTTGGGACTGGCCCTAGACGTTATGATTCACAACATCTCTAGGAGCTCGACTGGCTGTACCTTTCTTTTGCTGCCTCCACTAGCTAATCGATCCTTTCCACCGCCTTTGCTTTAGTTGCTTCTTCCAATGCCACCTTCATCTAGTGGTATTATCGTTTGGGTCACATCGTAGATTCATGTCTGTCTTCGCTAGTTCAGAGTGGTGTTCTTGGCTCTATTTTTGGTAACACTTTTTCACATTATATGGGTTGCAAGCTTGGCAAGCAGCTACAGCTCCCCTACCCTCTAGTGATTCTGTATCTCACCATCCTTTTAATCTTGTTCATTTTGATGTTTGGGGTCCAGTCCCCTTCGTTTTGAAAGAGGATCATCACTACTATGTATTTTTCATTGATGATTATTATCGATACACCTGGATCTATCTTATGTCTTCTTGTAGTTAGATTCTTTCTATTTATCAATCGTTTGCCACTATGATTCATACTCAGTTTGATTTGACCATTCATGTCCTTTGTGCTGACTTTGCTAGTGTGTACATGTTTGCTACTCTTCGTCGTTTTCTTACTAACCAGGGCACTCTTCCTCAGTACTCCTATCCTGTGCTCATGCTCAGAATGGTGTCTCCAGACATAAGCATCATCACTTACTTAAGACTGCTCGTGCTCTGATGCTTGCCTTTCATGTTCTGCCTCATTTCTGGACGAGGAATTTTCTACGGCTACTTATCTTGTTAATCTGCAACCTTCATCTTCTCTCCTTATAGTTGTACTTCGGTTGAGTCTCTCTCTCTAGTAGGCCTCTTCAGTATAGTCATCTCCGTTGTTTTGGTTATGTCTATTTTGTTCTTCTTTCCCCTTGCGAGTGCACCAAGCTGACTACTCAGTCAATTAAGTGAGTTTTCCTTGGCTATAGTTATAAGCATAAGGGTTATCGCTATTATGACCCTATTGCTCGTCGGATGAGGATATCTCGAGATGCTATTTTTGATGAGTCTCATCCTTACTACCCTCGGTCTCTAAGGTGCTTTCTTTTCTGATTTTTTCTAACTCGATGTTTCTTCCTCCCACTTTACCTTTGTCATCATATTCACCTGTTTTACCTCCATTTGCTCCTTCCTCTTCAGACTCCCTTGTTCCTGCTCCCCTAGCCTCTTCTGTTGAGGTCATCTCCCCCTTGCTGCTACACTACTCTTGTCATCCACGCCTTAATACACCCCCAGTTGTGCCTCCTTCCACTACTTCCCCTCTTTTGTCCTTGTTAGGCCCTGCTCCAGTCTCTACTCCCAGGCACGATCTTCGTGATCATCATTTTGTCAGGCCTCCTGAGTGTTACGGCTTTGCAGCCATTGCTCTTGCTGAGTCTACGACTTACCATGAGGCTATTACTCATCTAGAGTGGCAACACGCGATGGCAGAGGAGATTACTGCTCTAGGGCATATTGACACTTAGGATCTTGTTCCGCTACTTGCTCGTGTCACTCCTATTACATGTAAGTGGGTGTACAAGGTCAAGACTCACTCGAATGGTTCCCTTGAGTGTTACAAGGCTTATCTGATGGCGCGTGATTTTCAGCAGGAGTATGATCGTGACTATAATGAGACTTTTGCTCTATTGTTCATATGATAACTATTCGTACTCTCCTTACTGTGGCCTCTGTTCATAAGTGGTCCATCTCTCAGTTGGACGTCAAGAATACCTTTCTCAATGATGAGCCATGTGAAAGGTCTACATGCAGCCACCCCTAGGTATTCCGTCCCTAATGGTATGTGTTGTGATTACAGATCAAACAGAGAGAGAGAGGTGTATGGTAGTGGAGAGTTAGGTGAGCAATATCCTCTTGGGTCTTTCCCAAGGGCGGGCATGATATATATGCTTCCTCGTAAGGAGGGTCTTTACTATCGTACCCTTACACCGATTACACCAACAATCCTTTCGAGGGTAACTATGTCATTGTACATATAGACTTTGGATTTACAACCTCCTAACAGGCTAGTTGGGTTTAGGTGGGGGCCACCCCTACAACAGTATGGTTTGTCACCTTCACCGCTTTCTCTATAGGCTCAAGCAAGCCACTCGTGCTTGGTTTATGAGCTTCTCTTCTGTTGTCATTACTGTCAATTTCACCGCCAGTGATCACGACTCTACTCTTCTTATTCACACTTCTCCTCATGGTCGGACGCTCCTTCTTCTTTATATGGATGATATGATCATTGCAGGGGATGATCCACATCATACTGCTTTTGTGAAGAAGCGTCTTAGCGAGCATTTCTTGATGTCTGATCTGGGTTCCCTTCATTACTTCCTTGGGATTGAATTTTCTTCTATGCCTAAGAGCTACTACCTCTCTCAGAAGAAATACATTCAGGATTTTTTTGGTTATGCTTGTCTCATTGATCAGCGCATGGTGGACACTCCTATGAAGCTTAGAGTTCATTTTTGACCCATTGATAGTGACCTTCTTGAGGACCCCACTCAATACCGTCACCTTATTGATAGTTTTGTCTACCTTGGGATCATTAGACTAAACATTTCCCACTTTGTTTATATTTTAAGTCAGTTAGTTTCGGCTCCCACTCAACTCCACTACAACTGCCTTCTTCGTGTTTTACGCTATCTTTGTGGGACCATCTATTGTCATCTTTTCTTTTCTTACTATAGCTCCTTACATCTTCATGTGTACTCTGATGCGACTTGGGCCAATGATCATTCTGATTGTCGGTCTCTTTTTGCCTACTGTGTTTTTGGTACCTCCCTGATTGCTTAGAAGACTAAAAAGTAGACTGCAGTTTTTCGTTCGAGTGTTGATGCTGAGTTGAGGGCTATGGCGTCGCTGATTGTTGAGATCACTTGGTTACAATGCTTCTTGCGGACTTTGGTGTTTTTGTCTCTTCACCGATTCGTCTCTTATCCGACAGTACGGGTGCGATCAGTATTACTCGCAATCCATTGAAGCATGATCTCACAAAGCACATTGGTATTGCTGCTTCCCACATGAGATCGCAAGTGCAGGAACAGGTGGTTATTGTTTAGTATGTGTCTTCAGAACTTCAGCTAGCATATTTCTTCACCAAGGCACAAACAAGGGCTCAACACAGTTTCTACCTCTCCAAACTCATTGTTTTTGATCCACCATCAGTTTGAGAAGGTGTTAGACATGTATAGATTGTAGGAGAATTATTATCTGGTATAAAGGGCTTCTTGCATTTTTCTCTCCTTGTATATTTGGCCTTTAGCCCATTGGAATAGACAGGAGTCCATTCATAACAATTTCAACATGTAGTAGTGTATGTTCAATTAACCAGTCACTTGGTTTGCATAGTACTAGAGCATATTCGTCTGTGTACTTCTTCATACTTTCGTAATCCTTGTGTAACTATGTTCACAATATCTGAGTTCTTTTAAAAACATATAGTTACTTGCTCAATATCTGAATTTAAAAAAACCATAGATAACTTTATTGGTTGCATTGGAAGGAAAAAATGGATTATATTGGACTGTAACTTTACACTTCATGACTCATATTTTGTAAACTGTGTTGTATTTTGATAGTCTAGATTTTTTTGTTGCCACACGGTTGCATTAACATATTCTTGTTTTATGTTTGCAGTATTGACAATCAAAGTGTGGATCAGGTATACCACATTGGAAAAACCTAAGGATGAAGATGCTGTGTGTCGCCTGATTACATGTGGAACTGTTGAAGAAAAGACTTATGAAATGCAAGTTCATATGTTGTGGAAGATTCCCCTTGTTGAATTTTATCTTTCGTGGTAGCAATTTGTTACAAAAGACATGTTAATTAATACACTTTTTGTTGAGTATTATGGTGTGATTTAACTATTTCTGTGTTTTGATACTCGTATTAATTTTGAAAAACTTGGGCAGTGACTGGTTGAATTTGCCAAAATATACCACATGTCGATTAATCTGTTGTTTTTAAGTTTTAATAGGTATTGTCTCTACAGTTTTCACTGAAAAAAGAGATCATGAACGCTACTTCAGTAAAGAGGTATGTATACTTATCACAGTAATGAATTCAAGAGAGCTTAATCCCTTCAGCCCTGTTGGATGTCATACTTTTTCCCCCTAAATAGAAGCTACATGAGTTTCTCAAGCTACCACCACAAGGATTTAATATCTCACTTACACAACTTCAACTAGAAAATGTTCATAGAAAGCAACTTGATTTGTAAGAAAGAAGTCAACTTCAACTGGAAAAAGGTTCATGGAAAGCAACTTGATTTGTAAGAAAGAAGTCTGCTTGACTTTTTGTTTTTTATTTTTAACTAGATATTTTTGGAATGCAACGTTCTACCATATATTTATTCCATGTCTTAAACGTCTGCTGGAGCTGGTGAGGACGACGATTTGAGGAAGCGTACTAAGTTCTTGAAGCAGAAAGGTATCGTTGGTTTCACTAATCATGGTAAGATGTTCTCCAAAGCAGCAAAAGTGTTGCCTGATTTGATGGAAAATGATAGGTCAGTCTTACTGCTAGAAAACATAACTTATTTCCTTTCGCTTACCATGATTTATTATTTATGTGTAGACAAAAAATCATTTTGATAGTTCCTGTAAAAAGAATTCTATCTTCAGATGTTGTAATGGATGGCGATAAGTATTGCTTTAAGCCAAAGGATAAAGTAGTTGCAAAACCGTGCATCATTAGCGAGCCAGATAAAGGAAGTAAGGACGTGAAGCGGAAATAAAATTCCTCAAAAAGAAGATTGCCACATACCAGTCCATATATCAACAACAAGATGTAATGATTTCGATCCCGTTTGTCCTTCACGTCATCCTTAAGCTGCTTTTCTGATGATGATTAAAATATGTAACTGGGTTATGAGCTGAACCTCTTGGATAGGGGAGCGAATGTGCTCGAGAAAATATAAGAACTGCAGTCGGCTGAATTTTCAGAAGAGCATCCAACTTCCACTGCAGGTGCTGGGAACAAGTGATGTTTGCCCAGGTACTCTCTCAGCTATCCGCATAAATGGAAACATACAAATGACTGAGCTTGTTGTTGTTCCTGAAGAAGGCATAGCTGGAGGAAGAGGTGAATCGTAGACAAATGTAAATGACTGAGATTTTTCACAAGCGCCAGTATGGTGATAGTGCCCGTATCCACTTCATAGGTGTTCAGCTGAATATCTATTTTTTACAAACTTCATATGTGTTTAACTGAACATCTTTTTTTTTTGTAAAAAATCAGTATATATAAGATATAATACATAAAATATATATACTTTTAGTTGGACCAAATTCATCATCTTTACACTCAATTAGCCCAAATTTTCATCGGATTCTTTTGGCCCATTTTCCCTTCCATCCTACTAGCCCATTTGTCTGGCCATCTCCTAACACTAACTACTCACACCTGACCAGCAGTTAGCAGAGCTACAGAGAGAGGGGATTGGCCGCTCGAACATCTTTCAGATGGCGGCGGCGCGTGTGGCGACTGGCGAGATCGCTAGAGCCTAGAGCAACGGCCGTGGGAGTGCCGGAGCGGGGCAGGGCGAGGGTGACCACCGCCAGGCTGGCAAGGCGTAGTCAGCGCCACGAGGAGTCGTGGAGCGCGAGCGCGGCCGGCATGGCACGGTGGCAGCCGGTAGGCTGGCGTGGCGAGGTGGTCACGCTGCTCGAGCTGGCCTTCTCGAAAGAGGATTCCCGACTGTGGTATTGCGCCCTCAGTCCCTCTGTCTCGGTCTTCATTTGATTTGGTCATTTGGTGTTTCTCAGTTCGCCCACAGCCCACACAACAAGCAAAGCGTGTATGTATATTTGTCATAAATGATATTCATTACATTGACGTTTCATACTTGATATTGTATCGGGTTGATAGGTTGGGGACTTGGGAATGGGAGATGTGTTGAGGTTGGCATGTCAATGTTAATCCTTTTTGTTGTTCTTTCTTAGGTTTGAATTATGATAATTTAAGTTTTTTCTATTGACCACATTTAGCCTAAGAAGTTAAGGATTTCTAATTAGTGCCATTTCATTCTTTCTCAATATCTGAAGAATGTACATATAGGAGATATTTCCATATTGAAAAGGTTCTCCTTGCTCATCTGTTTTGGCCTATGATTAGTCTCTTTGCTAATCTGATCTTTGACTTAAAATAGGGCATACACGTTTGTGTGTTCAGTGGTAAAATATATACCTACGCTTTGTAAGATTTTGGTGTCTTTGTAAAATAAATAATATATACCTACGTTATATGTGTGCATGTCTCTTGTACTCTTAAAAAAGTCAAATGGAGATGAGTGCAAATAAAATTAGTGATTTGGAAAATCAAAAAACGCCAAATGGAGATGCGGGGTATATCCCCGTGCTCCCGCATGCTTTACCATCTGAGCTACATCGGCTCTTGGTTGCTATATACTTATTTATATAAGAAAATAACACTAAAAACCCTTTCATGCTAGGTCTTGTCATTGTATTGGCCTACAGCAAAAAAAAAAAAACGAGAGAAAAAATAATTAATGCCTCACTCGTTTTGATTTCAGCTCCTAATTTCTCGTTCATTATTTCTTAATTTCGTTTTTTTATTTTTTATTTTTTTATCTTTTCATTTTTTTCGATATTCCTTTTCATTATATATAACGGAGTAACTTATTTTTATATTTTTTAAATTTAATTACATAAAAAGTTATCAACAGTTATCATGTAAAATAAATTAGCTATAATAAAAAATTATAAATTATTAAAAAATGCTAAATTGAGCGGGCCATTTCGCACCGTCAGATCCCCCGCAAAGCACAACACCACCGATTCTTCATCCCCACAGCCTTTGCACTTCACTGCTTCCACCATGGCGATTCCTCCCCGGATCGCGGGGGGCGGCGGTGGCGGCCGCAAGCCGAGGGTGCTACCGCTACCGCCGGCGAGGACCCTCCTGACCGCCTTCGCGGCCGCCGCGGCGCTGGCCATCCTGTGCCTCCTGTCCTCCTCCTCCTCCTCCTCCTCCTCGTCGGATTCTTGGAGATCCGGGGCCAAGAGCGGCGACAAGTACCTGTACTGGGGCGGCCGCGTCGACTGCCCGGGCAAGCACTGCGGCTCCTGCGCGGGTCTCGGGCACCAGGAGTCCAGCTTGCGCTGCGCCCTCGAGGAGGCCCTCTTCCTCGGCAGGTACGGTACAAGCCGTGCTTACCGCTCGCCAAAGAAATGGCCCATTCTTGGATTATGTCGTCGGGGTACTCGGTGTTGGTTGCGTGGGCTTATGGCGGCTAATTATTTTGAATATGCTAAATTCTGACGTCAAATATTTCGGTCACAATCAGAGACAATAGGGGAAAAGTGGGGAAGTATTGAGGGATCGGTGGTAGGATTGACGAAGTAGAAGATGAAAATTAGAGGTAGAGAGAGAGGATTTGCTCAAAGATTTTGCAATGGAGAGTTCTACTACTTGTCGAAGGATCCTCATATCACAGTTCAACTCACATGTTCTTTGGCCGTTTGGGAGCTATTAGCCTGTTACAGATACTAAGCTAACTGGCTAGCACACCTTTCATACAGCTAGTGATAACTATGTATTTAGAACATTAATTTCAGGCGTTACTGGTGCTTGCTGGTGATTGAGGGGCTGCTAATAACTTCAAAGCTTTATGAGGCACGGGCTTGCTTCTCGAGAACTTGTTAGATAAGAAAGGTGCTCCACTCCATTTCTATATATCTCTGAATCATCGTATATGACAAAAAAATATGTAAGTGAATACTGTTTTAACTTTTTAGCAATATCCACTCCATTTCCTTCCCTGGCACACATGAGTGTTTGCCATCAAAACTCAAGCTTGGGCCTCTTGGTGGAGAAATACAATAGTTAATCAACCTAATTGTTTACTCTGAGATTGGTTGTCAATATGTATTTCATGAAGGGACATGGGGCATGATTTGACTGAAGAGCAGCATTCATAGGAGAGATGAAAGAAGGTTAAGATGTGGACCAATTGGCGCATGTAGTGTGCATTGCCCTAGACACGGTAGATTAGAAAACAAAAGGGTTGTTAAAGGGATTACGTGGGGCTTATCTCCTGTGTCCTTTATTTCCTTCATCTCATCTTAGCTTCCACCAGAGTTAGTTCCAAAATCTTTTCCTTTTCAGTCAATTAAGTCACAATTGCAAGTAAGACCATAAGTTTGAAGGTAAAAAGTGACGCGAGAAGGGAAGAAGGCCCATGCTAATGTCTTGAACATTTGAACTGTGACTGCTATTCTTTTGCGACATGCTTTTTTCTGCTTAAGGAGTAAATATATGTGAACATATGTGTTTAAAAAGAGGTATGCAAAAATGCCATAACTATTTTTGTTGCATTGCAGAATATTTGTCATGCCTTCAAGAATGTGTCTTAGCTCAGTACATAACACAAAGGGAATCCTCTATTCAAGCAATGCAACTTCAGAGCAAAGGTTTTTGCTTCTTAATCACGTCTATTTCTCTGTTGTTTGTTCACTATTTAGGTCTGAATTTGAGTGTCTAAAGCAAGTATTTTGTAGATGGGAAGAAAGTTCCTGCGCAATGGAATCTTTGTATGATATAAACCTCATCTCAAGAACAGTACCTGTTATTTTGGACAATTCCAAGACATGGCATGAGATCATATCAAGAAGTATGAAATTAGAAGAGGGAGGTGTGGCACATGTGCAAGGAATTAGCAGAGCTGAGCTCAAAGAAAATCCTCTGTACGCTAAAGCTCTCCTAATAAACCGTACGGCAAGTCCTCTTGCTTGGTAAGCACACAGGTTTTTGTAGTATCCTTGGATTTTTCCACCATTTTCTGCATTAAATATTAGCTTATTTTCCCATTGTCAGAACCAATGAATGAATAGAAGCTATACTGTTTTATTGGCAATGCCTATGATCATTTTATCCAATGATGCCCAAACTTCAAGCACATACCTTAACCATCTCTGAAATTCAGGTTTATGGAGTGCAAAGATCGCAAAAACCGCAGCTCTGTGATGTTATCCTACACCTTTTTGCCAAGTATGCCAGCAAAAAAATTGAGGGATGCAGCAAATAAGGTATCATTTCATGCATTTGTGTATGTGTAGTCTTACAAATATTTTAGAAATGGACTGGTAGTCTAGTACAGTATTTCCCCCTGCATATGTTGTTTATATTCACATCCTGAAGTCTTGGCTTTGAGCTTGAAACTTTGAGGGTTCCTTTTTTCTTCTCTACCACTTCTGTCTGTCTTGTCCTTTCTTCTGTAGAATAAGGAGTGACATGCTGTGACCACCATGTTTCCTAAACCCATTTTAATTGTACGATATTTTGATATGCTATGTTCTGCCTGTGATCAAAGAACTTTGGTTGGGCCTGCATAGGGATGGCAACGGGAGCATTTCCCGGTGGGGAGTACGAGAACACCCCCCGCCCCTTATAGATTATTTCTCCCCGTTCTCTGCACCCGGTACCCGAGTCGGGGGACATTTGCTCCCATTCCCCACCCCCAGCAGGTCCCGGGTCCCCATGGGGGACCCATCAGCCAACAAGAAATTAATAGCAAGGTATCAAAAAAACCAAACAAATCATAAATTTTGAGGAAAAGAATGACATGCATGGAGAGGAAATCAATTTCTATTAGTGATAAATATGAACGCAAAGAAGTACAATTCGTAGGATGGGATGAAGTAGTAGATGAACAGAAGAAAAATAAGGCACGCAAACGCAATACAATAACTGAACAGGAATGAAGTCGGGGTTGGGCTTTCACGCGACAAGACTTGAATGCTTGAGCTTGGCGCTGGTGGGGTTTGAGCGTAGCTTCAGACGGTGGCAGCAAGCTTCAGAGGGTCGACGACCGAGGTGAGTCGTGTCGATTTGAGGCAAGATCTACCAGTAGGCTCTGCGTTACTTTGGGAGTTATGATATACTAGCATGAGGGAGCTCGCAGCTTTGGGAATGCTATCGCGCGGCGGCCACCGGTGATGACAGCGGCTACAGATCAGTCTTCATGGTATTGGAGCCTGCTCGGGAAGTGGGGAACGAACTCAACGAAGAGAAATTGAGGGCCCACTTGAGTAATGCCATCTTTGATATAGCAATATTATACGACATATGTACCTAAGGCCCACATGTCATATGTGGTATGTGACCCCCGATGGGGAACGGGGATGGGTAACAGGGGAACGCCCCCGAATCTGGTAGCCCCGACGGGGAATGATTTCTCCCCATAAACGCCCCCACGGAGGCAAAACCAATCCCATCCCTATCCCCTAATAGGAGAATTCCCTGCCGGGGAACGGGGAATAGGGCCCCATTGCCATCCCTAGACCTGCATGTTCATCTGTGTAAAGGCACATTACTGAAACGTCTCAGATATAAATTGATGTTTAAGTTGTGATGCAAGAATGCCACCAGAAATGCTGAATAATTGTATTATCTGTGGCCATTATTTCAGGTTACTATTCCTGTATTTTTCTTCCCAGGAGCAATCATGAAATCAAGTATTCTATGCACATATGAGTTTCATAGTTTACTGTAGATGAAGCATACATAGTTTTGCTGGCCAATATCCCTGAACACTAAGTTAACAAAGTGATCAGCTATAGACTACAGCGATGTTTTCAGATTGAGGAATATGCTTAGAAGACCTTCAATGGAACTTTGTCTTCCATGCATTGGATTTGGACCAAGAGTTGATGCAAAATTCCCAACTCCCAAGACACTTATCAGCTCTCCTCCATGGAAGATAGCATCATAGCATAAAGGCTTTTGTTTTTCTTCCCATTAGTAGAACTGGATTCAATTGTTTCACAGAATCATTCGGCTGCTGTAGACCACAGATTAGCATATGCGACTCTACCTAAAGTTGTCAATTACTGCCAACTGGTCCTTGACCTTGGATAAAGATCCAACAACTTGATTCACGTGTACTCTTAAGTTATGCAATCTTCTGTTGTTTAATGCTGCATCCACAGAGCAATGTATATAACTAACACCCGGCAGGTATAGGAACCAGTTTAGCCAGTTTGTTACACTTTGTTGTGTAAAATCATTCAAGTGAAACCAGTTCAAGTGTTCTTTAATCAATAAACAAACAGTTCTATTGTTTGCTCATGTTCAGTAACATTCAGTAATCAGTACAGCCTGTCATGTATCCCTCTAAACCAGTTCGCTCTGTTTCAGATGAAAGAAATACTCGGTGATTACGATGCCATTCATGTGCGACGAGGTGATCTACTGAAAAATAGGAAAGACAGATTTGGTGTTGAACGAAGCCTTCATCCTCATCTGGATAGAGACACCCGCCCTGAGTTCATCAAAAAGAGAATTGCAAATTGGATTCCACCTGGTCGAACTCTATTCATTGCCTCAAATGAAAGAACACCAGGCTTCTTTTCCCCTCTGTCAGACAGGTAAGACGTGCACTCTTTTGTCTATTGCACTCCTCACACCAGCATCTCTGGCATTTTTTTACATTAGCAACTATCTTCTGCGTGCATCTTAATGGTAAAGCATATTTAGGTAAACACAGTTAAAGAGGTTTCCTCATTCTTGTGATTCATATTCTGGTTTAGCCAAGGCATTTAATTGCTCAAGGTGCCATGGTTAATAAATGTAACAATAATCTATTACCTGTAGTAGGCTAGCTAGCTACACGTGTATGGTTAATTTAACAACTCATGTTTATGTAAATTCTTCAATTTGTAGGCTGGTAAAATCCAATTCATTTATCTACCTCCATGCGTAGGACATGTCATACTTTGATCTTATTCATGTATAATTCCTCAAGGAATTACTGATACGAGTGTCTGGCTCGTTGTATCATTACAAATATTTATGCTATTATATCAAGAAGCACGTGGACATTTGTATGGTTTGTTTCGTATGGTGCCAATCCAGGTACAAGTTAGCATACTCGTCCAACTTTAGTAGCATATTGGAGCCAATAATTGAGAACAATTATCAGCTATTCATGGTGGAGAGGCAAATGATGCGAGGAGCGAAGACACTTGTGAAGACAATGAAAGAATTTGACAATGATCTCACCCTCTGCAATGATTCCAAAAAGAACACCAAAGTTTGGCAAAAGCCAGTCTATACAGATGATTGATGGTACCTGGCTACCTGGTCACCTCTCAATATCTCATATGATGCATCCCGCACTTTCAGCAAACGCGAAGGTTTGACACGGATCGCCGACTAATCATGAAGCTGGCATGGAATTGTCTGAATGTTGCTATTCTCGCTGAAGACTGAAATCAGCCAGCGCCAGAGAAAACCTACACTCGGAATTCGCTGCAGCACGTTTGTTCGTGTACACCATGTGTTCTTACATCCGGGAAAGGGGTTAAATTGTTTATTCATCCTTCTGCAATTAGGGAATTTGTTATAAGAGATTTTTTTTCCTGCAGCTATAGGATGCATATATTCCACATCCTTCTGGTCATCTGTATATTCACGTAAGAATCAACCGGCACCTTGAGGCTTCAATTGTGGGGATAATCATTAATTGGTTCCACTCCTTTTTTATGAGGGGTAAATTGGCTGTACTCTGGTGTACTGCGCTTGCTGCTCTTAGTTACTCCTATGTTTCAATGACATGTGGGCCCAGGACTCATGTGTCAGTGAGACGCTCCACTTGTAGTGGCATGTCTCGAAATTCTACTTAGAAACACAATATGTTAGATAGGGTTAATTTAACAAACTCAAAGCTGGTGCGGGTCTAGAACGAACAAAGGTGGGGACGACGTAGTGTAAAACTTGACAAATATGAGTTTTGAGTTAACATATTGGAAATATGTAGATAAACATTCAAGTAGAGGTGCCATCGGGTTGGATTTGGACGGATATTGTTTATATCATATCCTAATATATATTTTTTTCCCGGATTCAAAGTCGAATGTGGCAAAGTCAGATACAAATATGGATTTGGATTATTCGGAGTTTCGAATATGGTATCATTAAGACGGATACATAACGGTTTTAGATCGAATATGGATAATATAGACGGATAATATATGTATATATAAAGGAATATATATTGAACCAATATCACCATCACTTCAAACCTTCAACTAGCAATAAATTCATCTAAATTACTTAAGTATAATAGTCAATACAACAGAAATTCAACATAAACGATAAATTTATACATAAGTTTGAAATCTGATAAATTCATACATTAGTTCGAAAACTAACAAATTCATACATTAGTTTAAAAACCAATAAATTCATACGCAAGTTCAATATAAACGGAGAGCATTGGTGGTGACTGGTTAGAGTAGCTGGACTCTAAAGTTATGTTACAACTTTAATAAAATCTAGACCGGTTGGTGTCAATAATAATTGATGAGTTGGGCCTGTTAAAGTACTAACTTGCTTATTCGGATATTCGGTCGGATAGTATCCGATTTGCCATTTACCGATGATATTCGGTCAGATTTTAGCTCTACCATTTTCGTTACCATATCCGGCAACAATTATCCGATACGGATCGGATTCGGTACCGGATGCTAAATTATCTTTCCATATTTGATACCAATCGGATTCGGTACCGGATCGATCGGGATTAATCCATACTGTTTACACCCCTACATTCAAGTATTGGATTTGAACTCAAAGCCTCTTGCTTTCTACCTCAACAATTCATTTGATAGACCCCGAGTTAATAATCAGTACATGTATATGGTATATACAATATGGCCTTGGCACCTGGGGCTGGAGACCACCCAGACCCGGGCACCTAGGATTAAAATAACCCCAAAAAATGTCGTATAAGCTAACACACTACACAATTTACCCTAGGTTCTCTTTTTCTAATGCTAATGCAAGCATCCAGCTAACTGCATGACCTCACCAAGTCAAACAATATTTCGGGCTAACTAAGCTTTTTACCAAACACAAAAAAATTGAGTTAAGCTGATCCAGCAAGGTAGCTAGATTAGGATTAGCTAACATAAATCGTAAGAAAATTTCATAAAATTAAACTTTGTACAAACTATCACAAAACTGCACATTTACGAGAGAAGGTATCATAAAACTATACGTGGATTGGCAAAACGTATAAGAAAACTACACTGAACAAAACTCCATTCTGGCAACGGTCTGATAACATGGGCCCATCATCAAGAGAAACAATGAAATTTTCGGAGAACAACACATCCATTAAAAAACGTATCAAAAAACTACACTTTATCCAAACTCCGTTCTAGGCAATGGTTTGACATCATGACATTTGTCTCTTGCCGGTGGGCCCACACTGTCATGCTGTTGCTAAGAACGGAGTTTAATTAAAAGTGTAGTTTTCTGATACATTTAACCGATCTATGTGTAATAATTTGAAATCTTCTGTTAAATGTGTAGTTTTGCGGGGAGTAGCCCTCATCTTGGCCCAATCAGCCCACGGCGTTAAAAGACTCATTAAGTGTGTAACCATGCGATAGATCCAAAAGACTTATGACAAGAGAAAAGGTATATTTATCCCCCACTATTATAGACCCCAATAGGGGTATTTATATAAGCAACCTCCTTATAACTATAAATACATTCAT
Organism: Melocanna baccifera; assembly: GCA_036346265.1. Lineage (NCBI taxonomy): Eukaryota > Viridiplantae > Streptophyta > Magnoliopsida > Poales > Poaceae > Melocanna > Melocanna baccifera. The sequence goes on from CM070693.1 coordinate 17,035,356, forward strand.
TAGGGCATCGTGGAGGAGAGGGATTCATTTTTTGAGAGAAAAGGCTATGCAGTAGCTCTAACATAGTGCATATATCTTCTACATCTATTCCCTACTATGAGTTTCAGACTCCGGGTAGCCTCTTTATGGCTTGTCTATAGCCCCTATTATCTATTGTTTGGTCTATAACCATAACAGTTGGCATTGTCTGTGGGGAGTGGCGTAGAAGCTATAAGTCAAGGTAAGGATGTTGGGGAGCGATGGCACTAAGGAAAGCAATGACGTCGATCTCCAAGCAGAAAAGAAGTACTATGCCCGAGACCACCGCGACGAGAGCACGGGAGCCGGTGGTCCAAGGCCCCCGTCCCCATGCCAGCGACAACATTTGGGGCCAAACCGGTAACAAATGTGGCTCTTCGACAGCTGTGCTAACGACGGAGCAAGAGGCATCGCAGACGGAGGACCCGACTGTAGCACCCCACGGCAATGCCAGGGTCTGTACCTCTCAAGCAGTGGTCTCTGTTGGCCCCGACATCATTGCCATTACCACGTAGAGAACAGAGGGAGACCTAGCCCCTATGCCGGATGTGAGCAGAGGTGCCCTGCAGGAGATATGTGAAATGTTGTGTGGAGTTGCCAGACCTGCGGAGGGCCATACGTGAGATGCAAGAGAGTCAGAGTCAGCCGACTCCAGCTATGGCAGTAGTGGAGATGGTCTGCTGCCAAGTAAAGGACGTCAACAAGACGACCATCATCAACATCGCCATCTGTGACCTCCAGAAGGGGCTACTCGTAGAATATAACGTGTGAAAGCTTATAAGAATGGTAGCCAAGCTCTTCGATAATATGGAGAAATACGCAAGGGCAAAAGAGGATGTGATGCAGTGTGAGGTAGAGGTAATGCCGTCTGCCCCTGAAGTTAAGCCCGCTCCAACGGCTCTGAAGGAGGGCTCCAGCGGCAAGCAGTGGAAGGGGCCTCGGGCCAAGTACGTCCTCCACATTGAAGGGGACACTAAGGAGAACACTGCCCTCGGAGGTCATGGCCGCGGACGAAGGGGTCACAGACATGAAATTAGGCGGGGCCGAGAAGATAGGCGCCAACAAGGACTCTGGTGTGAAGTGCACGGCCGGGGAGATCATATCACCCGCGATTGCCTCACCATCATGGCACTCCACAAAAGCATGGCTAGGGAGCGTGCCCAAGATATGAGGGCACCAGTGGTGACACATGTACAATAACCCCCGAAGGTATTGCTCGTCTAGCCTCTGTCAAGCGTGTTGCGAATCCAAGCCCTTGATGTCGCATCCGCCGTGTGATCAACGTCATGATGGGCAGGTCATCACTCAAATTCTCCTCCTAGAGATAGCGAAGGGCCTACACATGCCGAATACATCACGTCGCCACATACCTAGCACACGTGGTTCCAAAGTGGCCCCGAGCAGACATCACCTTCAAGGCGAAGGATGCCTTAGGAGTGGACTTTCCTCACCAAGAGCCCCTGGTAATCTCAACCAGCATCATAGGGGTGCACTGTGAGGTGAATCCTAGTGGACGGAGATAGCTCCGTGGACATCCTGTTCATCGACACCTTTGACCAGATAGGCATTTCTCGAAGCAGGTTGGAGTCACTAGGGATACCCCTGCGATGCTTTGACGGGCAACCGATTAGCGCGCTAGGGCAATAGTGCTCGAGGTAGCCTTCGGACAAGGAGAGCAAAGCAAGCGAAAAGTCATCAACTTCAATGTTATAGACCTCCAATATCCTTACAATGCCATCTTAGGAAGGGCAACCCTCAATGCGTTTGGCATGATCCCACATCACAACTACTTGTGAATCTCTCAGGCCCAAAGGGGATCCTCACAGTATTTGACAACCAGGACCTCACACGGTAGATTAAAGTGGGCACGCAGAGCTCCCATCAGAAAGTGCACACCGTGAGCGAAGGACTCACCCCTCCCTCAGCAATACCGCCTCCCTTCGTCCCAGGGTGGACGCTAAGCCAAGGCCGGATGCTGAGGTAAAGAGGGTGCCACTCAACACGGAAGAACCAATGAAGCAAGTGTCAGTGGGGGTGGCCTTACCTTAGAGGCCGAGCGAAGCCTACTAGAGGTGCTTCGCAAGAACACCGATGTCTTCGTGTGGTCACCCATCGATATCACGGGAGTGAAGCGCTACACCATCGAACATAAGATGGTGGTGCACCCGACGCAAAGCAAGTAAATCAATGAATGAGGCAAATGTTCCTTGACAGGCAAGATGCTACCAAGGTGGAGGTGGCCAAACCAATCACCTCTGGCATCATCAGGGAGGTGGTCCACCCCCGAGTGGCTCGCCAACCCGGTACTAGTCAAGAAGACAAGCGATACCTAGCGTATATGCGTCGACTTCACCAACCTCAATAAGACATGCCACAAGGATAAGTATCATTTGCCGCGTATTGATCAATTGGTTGATGCCATGTGGGATGCGAATTGATGAGTTTCCTCGACACATGCTCCGGATTTCACCAGATACATATGGCCAAGGAAGACAAAGCCAAGACAAGCTTCATAGTCTCTGGTAGGATATATTGTTTCATCATGATGCCCTTTGGGCTAAAGAACACCATGGCTACCTTCACTAGGCTCATCGTCCTTATCCTTGCATCTCAGTTGGGCCAAAACATAGAAGCCTATATTAATGACATGCAAAAGCAGGCGAGCAGCATCCCATGATGTGGATCTCCTAGAAGCCTTTGATAACCTTTGAATTGAGGGTTAGAATTGATCAAGAATTATGATATTGGGATTCATTATTATCCAAGCAAAGCAAATGTTGTGGCAGATGCACTAAACAGGAAGTCTTATGTAAACAATGCTTTATCAAAAGAAACCAAACCCGACTTCAGGAGAGAGTCTCTCGTCTAAGTCTAAATCCGGTGAACCAGGGTGTTCTCTTAGTATTAGAAATTCAACTTGCTTTACCTTACCAGATTAATGAAGCTCAGAAAGCTGATGAGAATATTCAGGAAATAAGGAAGAATATGAGAAGAGGCAAAGCCTCAAGATTCAGTGAAGATGAGGATGGAACCGTTTGATTTGACAACCGCATCTGTGCACCAAAGAATCAAGAAATCAAGAGCATGATTCTACGAGAAGCCCATTAGACTTGATACTCAATTCACCCAGGTCATACTAAGATGTACCAGGACCTTAGGGAAAGATACTGGTGGGTCAGTATAAAAAGAAAAATTACAAAATTTGTAGAAGCTTATGACACCTGCCAGAGGGTCAAGGCAGAACATCAGAGATCTGCAGGACTTTTGCAACCCTTGCCAATACCAGATTAGAAGTGGAAAGAAATTAGCATGGATTTCATAACCGAACTCCCTAGAACTTAGTCGGGTTATGACTCAATTTGGGTGGTAATCGACTGATTGCCAAAAGTAGCTCATTTCATACATGTCAAGACTGCTTACTCTGGAAGTAAGTTAGCTGAGCTAATATATGGCTAGAATTGTGTGTTTGCATAGAGTTTCCAAAAAGATAGTGTCAGATCAAGGTGGTCAATTCACTTCTTAATTTTGGCAAAAACTTCATGAAAAGTTACGGAGTAAGCTTAAATTCAGTACAACTTATCATTCCTAGACAGATGGCCAGACAAAGTAAGTTAATCAAGTACTAGAGGATATGTTAAGGGCCTATGCTTTCGATTTTGGGAATAGTTGGGATCATTCTTTGCCCTATGCTAAGTTCTCATACAACAATAGTTACCAGACCAGCTTACAGATGGCATCTTTTGAGACATTGTATGGCAGAAAGTGCAGAACATTTTTACTCTGGGAACACCCAGGAGAGTTTCAAGATGTTAGACCAAATCTACTTCAAGATGCTGAGGACAAAATAAAAAAGATCAAGGATAGATTACAAATAGCCCAATCCCAACAGAAAAGTTATGCCGACAATTATTGTCGAGACTTAACCTTCGAGGTTGAAGACTATATTTACCTTAGAGTGTCGTCGCTCACAAGAGTCAAAAGATTTCAAGCGAGAGGAAAGTTTACACTGAGATTTGTGGGACCATTCAAGATCTTAAGTTGTAGAGGAGAAGTTGCATATCAGTTGGAGTTGCCACTAAGTATGTCAGGAGTGCACAACGTCTTCCATGTCTCCCAGTTGAAGAAATGTCTCCGAGTATCCGTAGAGAAAGCAACACTAGAAACCCTGGATTTTCAAGAAGATCTCACCTACCAAGAGCAACCAATCAAGATTTTTGAGACAGCCGAGCATCAAACCAGGAGGAAGACCATCACATTTTGTAGAGTTCCATGGAGCAATCACACAGGAAATGGACCAACCTGAGAATGAGAAGAAGACCTGAAAGACAACCATCCCAATATCTTTGCTAGCTAGTTCAAATCTTGAGGGCAAGATTTCTCTTAGGGGGGTAGGTTTATAATATCCCAAAATTTTATTTGATTTATTGGAATTTATTTAGATTTTATTTCAAAACCTAGAGTATTAAAACTTAATTTATCTATTTTCTAAAAGCTAAAAATAGTTTATTTTATTTTTCTTGAGCTCTCCTTGATTTATAGTTATTTTTCTAGAATATTTATTGAAGTTATTTGTTATTTTCTAGAGTTTTTATAAGCTTCCTAGTATTTCTGAAAAATTTAAAACAAAATTTAAACTTAGGTTCATCTCGGGCTAACACGTGTCAAGTCCAGATTGCATCCACCACCGCTGAATTAAGCTCGGCCACTCCCCTTCACTTAGCCCTTCATTTCCATCTGATAGCTGGAATCTATTCGGTTCACCATGTTGCACGCATTCGACGCTTGCGCCCTCCTCCCGTCTTCTCTCACCGGCTGGCGGGGCCCGTACCCTTCTTCCTCTTCCCTCCCTCTTTCCGCCACCGCCACGATTAACACCATGAGCCAAGCTTTAAAATCTTCTATTTCCACCCGATTAAATCCCAAGCAAAAGTGTAATCACTCCTGTGGTCACTCCGCGTTCAAACCGCCCATTAACCCCCTTCTTAAACCCCGCCTAATTGCTTAGCTATTTTTCAGCCACATTGAACTCCAGTGATGAATTCATCGACGAATCCTCTTCCTCGGGCTATAAAATAGTGCCCTCAGCACCGGCACTCCCACCGCACCAAAACCTCTACTCAATTGAGCCTCCGGATCGACTGAGCCCTTCCACACCATGTGCTGCCTCACAGAGCTTTGGCCGGAGCTTTGGTGAGCAATTCTGGCCACCCTGATCTCATCGAGCCTCACCGCCACCACCCTTGTCTTCCTTGTGCTCTGGCGACCATCCGCTGCTCCTCCACCGAGCGAGAACGACACCGAAGCACTTGACCACCAAGAGCACTGTCGTCACCTATTGCTCGCCGCCGACCGTCACCTATGGTGGTGAGTGTTTTCTAGTTCTCATTGTTGTTCAATGACTCAATGATGAAACCAGGCACAAGAGGTATGCAGGTAATGCCTAAGTCAAATTAAGAACCGATCTGTGAACTACTATTACAAAGTCACATCGTACTACCGTAAGTCGGGTGTGGGATAGACCTGGTTAAGTAATTTGTGAAGTTCTAAATTTAGTTCCACTATAAGCTGAATATGACCATGGCATATGCCAAGAGAAGCCTCACATGGCACAAGAGGGGGTTCCAACTTGTGGATTCATGTTATAGTAAAATCTTAATGGCAACGTAACTAATTTAGTTATAGAACATTGTAACAGCCTTGTCATGAACTCTCAGTTGCACACCTAAGGCAGTGTGCTAATCGTGTGGCAAAATGAGAAGACATGTCTTGTAGATAAAGTTGTACATTTTTGCAGAGTAACAAACTATCCTAGATGGTTGTGTCTACGGACATGGACATACTGAATATAGCTTTTCATATATTAGACTTTGATTTTACAAATTTGGTTTATGGAAACTTATGAAATATGGTGGAATGATGGTCTGGGTGAAATATCCAATGATATGTTAGTGTTTGATCGGAGCCTGCACTAACGATATTATTTTATTAAAATATTATTTCCATATATTGTAACAAATTTAGCTTTTGAATCTACTTATGGTATTTACTTCAATATTGTTTTTCACATAAATAATCGTAATATGCCTTCTATTGTCAATCCTTATTCGTGCATTTACTCTGTTAAAACTCCTGGTGTAATTTATGGAGTACTTTATATGCTCACCTTACTTAATTTCTATTGCCAGAGGATGATTTCATCGACTACGGTGATGATTGCGATGATTAGAACACGTCTTACGGTGGACCCGGAGCAACAACTCCAAGTCCCTCTGTGTAAATCGCACTAGTCCAGGATCAAGCTAGTGCACACAGTGGATACAAAGATTTATATCATACACAATGACATTTATTCATTAACTAAATATGGGTCTGATGGTCAAAGGTTACATCAATGGTTCATAAACTAAAAATAAATATAAACAGCGGAAGAAAACCAATGAAGCAAAGAAATATCCCGCCGCCACAGCGAATGATCGTAAGACGCGGCCTAGTCGTCACCATCCACACCGAAGTTGTTGACGTCATCCTTTGGCAATAGATTTTAGCAAGGTGAGCACATAAAGTACTCCCAAGGTAAACACATAAAGTACTTACGCAAGTTACACCAGGAGTTTTAACAGAGTGAATGTATGCATAGGGATAACAAAGGAAGACTTAATAAGGTTATTTGTGCGAAAAAAATAGTACTGAATTTAAATACAATAGCATAAGTACAAAAGCTAAATTTTTAATACATCATATGAAATAATATTTTAACCAAAGTATTATCGTTAGTGTAGGCTCCGACCTACACTAACCTAACCACGGGCATCCCACCCGGACCATTGTCAAAACCACTGTTGTTTGTCCGAAAAATCAAGTTTTATAAAAACCAAGTCTAATCTGTGAAAACTCTACTCAGCATGTCCATGACCGTGGACGCGGCTATCCAGGATAGATTACAACTCTGCAGAGGTGTACAGCTTTACCCACAAGACACGATCATCCCATATTGCCACTAGATTAACACACTTCCTTTGGTGTACGGCGAGAAGATCATGACAAGGCTGTTACAATGATCCATAGCCAAAACAGTCATGTCGCCACTAAGATTTCACCACAACTCGAATCCACAAGTTCGAGCATCCTCTTGTGCCATGTGAGACTTCTCGCGGCCTACGCCACGCTCACATTCAGCCTATAGCGAAACTGTATTTAGAACTTCACAAATTACTTAGCTAGGTCCGTCCCATACTGGACTTGTGGTAGTACGAAGTGACTTCGTAAAATGAATCACAGAAACGGTCCGTAATCCGACTTAGGCTCAACCACATACCCACATGCATGACAATCAACCAGGTGTCACCAAACACGAGGCATGCCGGCACCCCACCACCTAAGCAATAGCCTAAGTCCAAATCATAAGTTTCTATTTTTATTTTTAAACAATTTTCGTAAACCATCCTTGACTCACCGAAGTCAAGATATCCATTTTCAAGTTTGTCATTTCATGTGAAAGATTGATCCCACAAAAAATTATACTAAGCCAGACTAAGCATTTCTATAAAATTTCTAGTCAATACTATAGTACTAACTAGTTTTCTGCTAGGGTGACAAGGTAGATAAATTCGGGATTCAAATGGGTTATAATCAAATGATCAGGGACATAACTAAAGTTTAAACTGAATTTAAATTAAGTTTGAATAGAAGTACGCATGCATATACAGTAAAGCAACATAAATAAATTTGAAATATTAGGTTCAACATGGTCAAAGGTGTAACTTACCTTGCTTCAAAATTTGCTGAGGTTCGCTGAAGTTATACTCTCCGGAATAGTCGTAGTCTACACGTGAAGAACCAGGACAAACTAAACTCAAATAAAATCCAAAAATTATAAAATATATGCTGGGAGATAGAATATGAATTTAGAAATTTGGATGGGTCCAAATGGAGTTAGGATGAAGAAAAATGACTTCTACTAGTTTGAATTCCAAAGAAATGAATAAAAGGAATTCTTGGAATTATTTTCTTTGTGAAGGAGAAGTGGTCGGAAGCTACAATATTTGTGTATGGTTGAAACCATGATCGAAGGTATAGTTGAAGACATGGTCAAAACCATAGTCAAATCAACGGTTGAAAATGCGGAGGTCTAAGTCGAAGATAAAGACTCCAAGTACGGGTGCAGTTGAAGTCGAAGATTCAGTCGAAGACCTAGTCAGGACTGTACAGTGGTCGAAAGAATTGGATTTATGCAGAGTGGTCAAAAGAATCGAACAACTTGGAGAGATTAGACGGCTTCGAGTAGTCGGAGAGATCGGAGGGTTCAGAGAGGTCGAAGAGTGCGGAGGTTAAAATGGTCAAACAACCATGGTCGGTTCGAAGACAGAGGTCGAAGTCGAAGGCTCTAAGATCGAAGGCCGAAGTCGAAGTCTTCGAGGTCGAAGGTCGAAGGCTAGAGTCGAAGTCTTCAAAGGTCAAAATCAAAATCGGAGTCTTTGAAGGTCGAAGTCTCTAGGTTTGAAGGTCGAAGTCAGGGTCGAAGGCTCCGAGCAGTCGAAGTCTAAGAAGCCTCTGAACATCGGAGCCTAAAGAGCCTCCAGATGACGGAGTCTAAAGAGCCTCCAGATAGCGGAGTCTTATGGGCCTTCGGACGTCGAAGTCTAAGAATCGGATGGTTGGGAGAAGTCGAACGGCTTCACGTGACAAGATCCGAGCGATCCAACGGCGGCGAAGACCGGTGAGATGTACAAAAGAGGGAGAAGAGTATGAGTCCGGTTTTACCTTGGCGCAAGGTTCGGGCTGCACAGAGTTGGCTGCCGATGAGGGTGTAGCGAAGGCGGGGTACGATTATCGACGGCGCAGACTCTCCGACGACGGCTTGCTCGGAGAAGGGGCGTCGAAGGTTCGCGCGGGCCTAAGGAAGGTTACCGGCGGTGAGTTACTTCGGTCATGCTCCGGCTCGGGAAAAAGGGTGAAGGAGGTGTGCGCGGTCCCGTCGAAGATTTGGTGGTGGTGGCGTCGACGTCGGCGGAAGAGACACTCCGGCGGTGGGATTGCTTGGCGGAGGGGTGGTGAGGTGAAGAAAAGAGAGAGGGGATTGCGAGGAGTGCATTGGTGCTCTCATGCAATACCGAAAGTGGTTGGAAGGTGGTCGGTGGTGAGGTGAAGTGGTGGCGTAACTCGGGCGGTGGTGCCGACGGTGTTCCGGCGGTGAGGAGACTCAACCAAGAGCGGTCGAAAAAATCAAAATAAATTATGAACTATATACTAAAAAAATAGATTATGAATTTAGATGAATTTAGAAACTTGAATCACCTGATTCGGAGTTCGGACGGAAGAGAACGAGCGATTGGAAGATTATTGGATCAGAAAATGCTGAAAAAGGAAAAATCAAGAATATTCCGAAGGAATATTCCTTCATGAACAGTAATGGACAGCACACCCCTTTCACTGTTTTTGACCGTGGCGCCGGTGGAAAAAGACATGGAGGTGAAGCGAAGTAGCAAAATGGGTTGCTAGGGATCCAAGGCACATGTAGGAAGTGTCGGCACGTCAAATGGAGCACGGTGACGATGATACGGGGTCGCCCGATCTTCTCGACGTAGGATCTGGATACTCACGTGGATTTGATAAACCGTAGTGATCCCCCGTTGCCAATGCAAGAGTTAGCACTCTATAATTCGCCCAACCTCACGTGCTGAACTTCACGACCACCGATGAAGTTCTATCGCGCTCCCAATTCCCAGCGGAAAAGGTTGAACAATCTTAATTTCAGCGAACTTCCAATTCCCAGTGGGAAAGGATAAACAAACTTAATTTCAATGAACTCTCAATTCTCTCAAGTTGGTTTGCCAACAAAAGAACAAGAGTTTTTATTATCAAAAGTGGTTCCCTTTACAATGGGGGTCTACCCTTTAATATATAGCCTCTCCCTAAGGCTATTCAACACTAAACTTTCCATATGGTACTATTCATGCGCACTGGTCATGGGCCGTACGGTTCATCGTTCACGCCAAGACTGCTCATGGGCCGTCACGGTCACCGTAGCACGCGCGATCGCTCATGGGCCTTGTATCTTGTTCACGGTGTCGTTCACGTCCTGTTCATGGGCTGAATACATCTCATATCCTTGATCTCCATCCATCGCTGAGTCTTCAAACCTGAGCACAAGTAAAATATTGTTTTTAGGTAGTATGAAATTCTCATTAAGATTAATGACATATTCATTAAGGAGCAGCTTCACCTGAGATTGTAGTTTCTTGGCTCGTGCTCTTGTTATTGGTCCTGTTATTGATGTCTCATTAATAGCTTTGACATTACTAGCGATGTCCTCATCAGACGACGTGTACAACGACAACGGTATAGAGTGTGGAGAGAAGAATAATTTTCGGGCAAAGAACAAGGAGAAGTAAGGTGAGCATGGCTTAGCACACGGCGAGGCGAGGCTAGAAAAATTATCGGCTAAGCCGAAAACTCACCGGAGGTGACGTAATCGTCGTTTGAACGACGTCGTTACCGAAAAACGAAAAACTTAATATTTTCGTGCTCGGTGGGGCGAATCCAAAACCGTATGAAATGTAGCTACCTGGGATGGTTTGGCACGTTTTAACACGAACGGATTGTTGAAAGCATTCTCGGACAGACGGGGACGCGAAGTGCCATTTGCGGCCATGGCGAGGTGTCAGGCGCGAAAATTTGGGAATGATTTTTGGACAAACAGAGGAGGGCACGGCGTAGAACGCGTCGAGACAAACTCAACGGCGCAGACGGCTCGGCCAACGGACCAGCGACACATGGTGGATTAGACTTTATGCAGCCTACAGACTGACATCGGCGTTCCAAGCAAACGGAGAGGAAGTAACATGCGAGAGTTACGGCGAATCGAAGAGTAGAGCGTGGGAATCGTGATACTCACCTTGGTTTTGGTCGGGCATGCACTGTCGGCTGGTGGCGACACAAGGAACGACGGCGCGATATGGCCCACGGTGGCGACGATGCTCCGGCGAAGGCGAGGTGAGCACCGCGTAGAACGCGACGAGGCGAAGCCAACAGTGTGGTCAAACGTGGCGGGGCTTCACCGGACGAGGCGTAAAATGCCGAAGAACGACGTTTGTACAAGAAAAGTAAAACTCCGATTGCAGCCAAACGAGTGGGAGAAAGGACTTGAGATTTTCGGGGTTGAGTGAGGATGAGGAGGGGCTCACGGTGCTCCCTTTTATAGGGGTTGAGGAGGCCCGAGGAGGGAGATCAAAGGACCATATCCATCAATGGCATGGGTTAAATTCTCGCGAAACGGCTCATGAATGAGAGGGAAAACGGTGGGAATGAAGGAGTCTTGATGAGAGGAATTGATTGCAATTTAATTCACGGAAAACGGTTGAGAAAATCAAGAGTTATGAAGCTTCAAATTTTCGGCCATGGCTACCCCTGGACAGCGCACGCACGAGTGGCTCTCTGGGAAGAAGAAAGGTTAGGGAGGAGAGAGAAAAAGAGAAAAAAAAGAAAAAAAAATTCAAAAAAATTTCAAGAAAATTTTCTCAAGATCCTTTGATCCTCAAAAGATTAAATAAAATAATTTCAGATTTTTTTGAACTTTATTTTAATTTTTAAAATTTTTTTCTTTTTCTTGCTTCAAATAATACAATAAATAACAAATAAAGTTTAAAAATCTTATAAAAATTCATAGAAGTTTCTAAAGCTATTTTGAACTTATAAAAAAATTCCAACAAAAATTTATATATTTTTCGTTATAAAATATGCTTTTTGTTTAACAGGAAGGTTCTTTTCTTTAAAACAGAAAATCAGGTCAACTCAAATTTTAAAAATTCAAGCGACCAAATAACTTTAATTTTTATTTTAAAATAATTTAACTATTATTTTATTTTAAATGTTTATTATTATTATTATTTTACTTAATTTACTTTTCTCAAGAAAAACCCTTTTTAAAAGCAAAAAATCAGGCAAATAAATTTTAAAAATTTAAACAATCAAAAGTAAATATTTTATTTTAAATTAAATTAAATTTTTTTTTTGAAATAAACAGCTGGGCTGTTACACTATTATAGACCCCAATAGGGATATTTATGTAAGGAACCTCTTTATAATTATAAATATATTCCTTAGAGTGCCATGGAGGAGGGGGATTTATTTTTTGAGAGAAAAGAATATGCAGTAGCTCTATGTCTTCTATATCCATTCCCTACTATAAGTTTTAGGCTCCAGGTAGCCTCTTTATAGCTTCCTCATAGCTCCCGTTATCTATTGTTTGGTCTGTAACTATAATATACATAAAATACATGTAATTTTATGAAAATTTACTCTAATTTTAACCATGAACCAAAATGTTCCTTAAGGGTTAAGAGGGGTGCTAGGGCTAACAAAGAGTCATGCCTTACATTGAGTTATTTAACCTGATCGACACATTTTAACCTTTTTCAACTTGGCTAACAAAATAAATAAGAGAAATAATTAAGTTGACCCTTTTGGGTCTGTGATAGGTTCCTAGTGGTGAGAATGGAATGCACACCTCCTGACTTGGGTTTCAATCCCCAGTACAACACGACGGTAAAAATACACTTGTGGCAGAAAAAAAAAGTTTTAGTCGTCAAGGACTAGGATGTCTAAAATAAGCTAACATAAGGTTCAGCAAACCATTTGAATCATGAAGATTGCTACCTCTCCGGTTAACGAAAACCAACCGATTATTGGGTGGTTTTTCATTTACGAACTAAAGATTTGTGAATCATCTCTAAGAAGCAGAAACACACATCTATATGCAAAAATAAAAAAAAAATAATGGGCATCAAACTGGTCAGCAATTACGACCGGTTTTCGCCGGTTTCTTGATGTACCCCGCTAACCTAGTTTGGATATTAAACACTAATATAACCGATTAATGCCTAAGAGTTTGCTAGTACGCACAGCTTTTTTAAGAGTATACGGAGGATGTACACCTCGTTCATACCACACATATGTGCGTGTCCACTACACAAACTAGAAAATTTGCGAAGACTAACCTAAGCGTGGTCACACGTATTTCTACTGAACACACACATGGTAAATAAGATATATTGTGCTGATCCCAGATATCAGATATCGAACTTGGGTGAGTAGGAAGGAAAACCCTTGCTCCCGCAACGAGTTCACTGTCGTCCTATGTCATCGTCAGTTATTTCATGTCCTAACAGGGGTACTACTAGCTCTAACTAATTAATTAACTCCTCATTGCATAGAAAGAAGTAATTAATTAGGCCATGCAGTTCCAAAGAAAGGTAAACAAGGACTACTACTCATTCCTCTCAAACAAATAATTAAGCCACACAAAATGGAAGCCTAGCTCGCTAGCCTGCAGCTACATACGTACCTCTCATCTCCATATATACACGACTACGCGCTACGTGCTACAGTGACCTACGCATCACTTCCCTGGTCATCACCATCACCATCGCCGTGGTCGCCATCACCTTCTTCTTCCAGCTGCACCCTCCTCTTCTTGCCCTCGTTTAGCCTCACGCCGAACAGCTTCACCGCCGTGTCGTCGCCGCGCTGCCAAGGCTGCGGCGAGGCGCCACACTCGGCGGGGCTGAGCTCCACCAGCCTGCAGCTTGCCGGTGGCGTGGGCGTGGGAGTGGGCGGCGGCACCGCCTCCACGTGGTTCTGCAGGAAGTAGATGATGTCATTGTAGAGCTTCCTCATGTGCGCAAGCTCCGACAGCAGCAGCGAGTTGCGCCGCCGCAGCTGCCGGTTGTCCTCCGACAGAGCCGCCAGGATGTCCATGCCGCCGCTGTCCGCCGCGGAGTCTTCATGGAAATGGTAGACCGGAGGTGGCGGTGGCGGCGAGAAGAGGCTGAGGTAAGGCTGGTGCGGATGGAGCGGCGGCGGCTGTGAGCAAGACGACTTCCTCCGGTGGATCTCCGAGAGGAGGTGCTTGGCGCCCTTCCTGAAAAATTCGTTGGCGAACTCCCACCTGTCAGCCACTATCTTCCTGAAACCCTGCAAAAAAAAAAATATATATATATATCAAAGAAAAAACAAGCAAGAATGAGGAGATGACGCATGTGAATGTAAATTTGGTAGTCATTTCAAGGTCCAAGAATAATCAAGATCGGTCGTGTTGGGAGGTGATGCACTGATGCACGCATATGGCTGTGTTTATTGTGTAAAACGATGCTGGATAGACACAACGCCATTGACATAGGAGTTTGTGTACTGTACTACATGTGTGCATGTGTAATGTCAATCTTTTCTCTGCCAATGATTGGGGGTGAAGATCACTGCGCTGCACAATGTATCGATTGGTGCATAAGGGCGCCATGAATGCATGGTGTCCAGTGCGGAAAACTGGAGATGGGCGGGGAAGGGGGAGATGGATGATGTTGCAATTTTGGTGTTTTGGAGAACACGCAGCAGAGCTGCGTATCTTTGTACTAAGATACTACGAGTTTTGGTTTGAGGCCATAAGAGATCTAGAGGTACTTGCTGTGGAATTAATTTGGAGGGGAATGCACAAAAAAAAACATGACTACACAAGGGAGCAGTGTGTAGTACTGAGGTGAAGAGAAGGTTCTCATAAGCTATTTTCAAGTCCCAAGGAACAAAATGCAAGAACAAGATAGCCAGTATATATAGTGTACTACTCATCTTGGAAAAGAAATATGTGAGTTTCCTATATGACTCAAAAATAAAGAAGAAGAAGCAGCAGCAAATGCTAGAAGAGAGAATTCATGCTTCATTTTTTTTCGCAGACCAGGAAACAAGAATGCGGCAGGTCGGAAGGTCACACCAATGCCTTCCCAATCCCATCTAGCTAGCAACAAAATCGGTAAAAGATGACCTCTTTCCCACTCTCAATTCGCTAACCATCCAAAACAAATGTACCTTTACTTGTCCCGTTCTAGGAAACAAGAACTGGAAAGGATGAAATGTCGGCACTAACCAACACAACAATCTCCGGACAAATGCGCATATTGTATTATTGTACTCCCTTTTTTTTTGTTTACAACCAAAAGCATCAAGAATCACAAATAACACATCTCTGAACACAAACCTTACTGAAATGAAATCAAAAGCTTAAGCAAATCCAAAAAACTACCTAGCTAGAACCACATTGCATAGAAAAGCTTAAGAGCGGCCGACATCCATAGCACACATAGTTTAGCAAATTAGTTACATACATAGGTGTTGAGCTGCCTGACGAAGCTGGAGAAGTTGTTGTGCTTGAAGTAGTTGGGGAGGAGGTCCCTGGCGAACTCCGGCGGCCGCCACACCACGAAGGTGGTCTCATCCTCCCCCCACGACACGACGTGGTCGGTGCAGGGGTCGTCGACGAGCTGGTACGTCTTGGTCAGGAAGGGGGCAGGCACCGGTTTGGCGTGTGAGCCCTCCATGGACACCACCATCTCAGCACTACACCTCTCCACAAGGAATGCCATCTATCTATATATATATAATATATATATATGCTCAATACTGCAAGCTGATAGCTCAGTATAAGCAAAGCTCAAGCTTTCCTTGGTCAGTGCAAGCTCAGAACAAGAGGAGGAGAAAGTGGCTAGCTACTGTAAGGAACAAGCTAGGCAATATATGCAAGAGAGAGGAGGGGAGAGAGTGAAGAGGGACTCAGATCTCTCTTCCCTCTAGCTACTCCATATCTCCAGTCTCACTGTCTCACACTGGAGCACACATACACACATGCACGCCCGCCCCACGACCCTTCAAATATATTCTCATGTGGTTCACTGTTTGGACCACTCCCCCCATCTCAATCTCTGTCTCTGTCTCTCTCATCATTATATATGCGTATGCATGGATATCTGTGCAAACCAGTACTGGGTCCTGAACATGTACTCATAGTTCATACACAGTTCCTGCTGGGAGGCCTTGTGGTGTGTTGGTTTTAATTTCATGGCATATGTAGTTATGTTCCTGCTCTTGGGAAACTGTTCTGTGCTATATATATATGTGTGACAATATGTACCGAGTACATAGATATATACAGATGTACATGTGTATAGCATGCGTACCTGGCCTGCGCGAGCAATATATGCAGAGGTATGCACGGGTCGAAAAGTACGTTGTTGGGTCAACTGGTATCTGATACATTAATGCCAAACAGATTAATTATGGAATAATCATGGTAAGTTCACTACAACACTGCTAGGTGATGAACACGTACTTAGGGGCATCACAGGCACGCTAAAATCTGCTAATAGCTATCTCAACCAAGTAACCTCTACTATCATTGCTGCCATAGCTCTCAACTCAACCTCAGCACAGAACGAGAAGCTGCAGTCTGCTTCTTTGTCTTCCAGGTAATCACGGAGGAGCCACGAAAAACACAGTAAGCAGAAAGAGAACGACGATCAGAAGGACACTAGCCCAGGTCGCATCGGAATACGCCTAAAGCTAGGAAAAAAATAAGCAACGAGAGATAATTCTACGTAAGTAACGAAGAACATGAAAAAGGTGACTGTAGTGAAGGTGGGTAAGGCAAGTTATCAATTGACTCATGATACGAACAACATAAGCAATATTAAGATGAGTACTCATAAAGTACACTAGACTCCTAACAAGATAGCGATAACGAGTAGAATTCTCGAGAAAATCACCATTGGTGGCACGAATATGAAAGGATAGCTCCATGGTATTCTCAGTAGTGCGAGTGTCAGTCAGACCAAAGCGATCAAGAAGATCCTAGACATGCTTCTACTAGAGGAGGTAGTAGCCCTCAGAAATGGAAGTAACCTCAATCCCAAAGAAGTACGTACGGGAACTAAGATCAATCATCAGAAACTGCTCATTGAGATACTTCTTCACATATATGATGAATGAGGAATCATCATTAATGATGAGCATGTCATCCACATACAGAAGTAGTGTCCTACCCCGAGGTGAGACATGGAAAAAAGAATAGGATCGTGGGAACTAATAGTGAAATCAACAGCAGTAATTACTGAGGTAAAACGAGCAAACCAGGCACGACGAGCCTGTTTGAAACCATAAAGAGCACGACAGAGATGACAAATGTGGACATCTGAAACAGAATACCTAGGTGGTGGCTGCATGTAGACCTCATGCATAACACCATTAAGAAAGTCATTCTTAATATCGAGCTAACAGATAGACCACTGGGGAATATGGGAAATGGTTGGAATAGAAAAATCAGAAGACAAAAGAGTGCCTTAATAGCTGGTAGATAGAGGAATACCATCAGCTATCTGAACAAAGATAGAAAAAATAGGTCATATTGAAGTGAGAGATGTGGAATTCAATGTGATGTGAAAAAAGGCACAAGAATCCAGAACCCAAAAGGTAAGAAACGTCTGAGCTAGACTAGTAGAACCTGCTAAACTGTGAGACAGCTACTGAAGTAGAGGCTAGCAGAGCTGCTGAACAAAGTCACCTTGTTGAGTACGTGCTGGTATGTCCTCTCATTGAGGAAGGGCACCACACAACTTTGGTAGTCATGCCTAAAGTTCTTGTAATAATTGCACTAAACCTCAGTTAGTGCGAAAACAAGAGCGGAGACAGACACTTGAGGGACTATAGTCAAAGCAAAAGCTATCGGTGTAGTCAAAGAAGAAGGGGCAGCAATGACAACTAAAACAGATTGTGCTGCTAACTCGCAGTGAAGCTCCTTAGCACAAAGTGTCAAAAGAGCCTCGGTGACAGTCGGTTAAGGCGAGCGGCTCAGCATTTTAAGCCCTGATAGGCTCAAACTCTGAGCAAGAGGGTAGACAAAATTATAAAGGCAAAGGATATCATGATTCGTCTTCTGCACATTATGGGATTCCTAGCAAAGCGAAGATTCCAGCTCATCCAGCTGGCAAAAAAAGACTAGCCAGGGCTTGAAAGAAATCTCGACAGAGGAGTCCTTTTAGCGAAGCATCTCCAACTCATGCTGAAGCAAAAAGAACTAAACATCGCTACTCTGCTGATATCGCTCACGCAAGTACTCCCAGATCTGACGAGTGGAACATTGACCAACAATGTTTGGTTGTATAGTCGTCAACGTTGACCGCTAGGATTGCTCGAACACGAGCCTCATCAGCACACCAGTACTCAAAAGCGTTAATGGCATACTGAAAGGCCTCATCAGTAGCGTCAACAGCGTCAGCCTCTACCTCCTTGGCGGCCTCATCTGCAAGAGGTGCAGAAGTAGGATGCTTGGGATGAGGTTGAACCAGCGGTGGTGGACAAGGTCGTGCACCAACGAATGTCCCCAAAGGCGCAGACCATCGAGTGTGATCTCCATGAATGAAGATCACAACTTATAGTTCGTCCCATAGAGCTTTCTTCCTAATAATGGGATCGCAACTAATAGAACAGAACCATCAGTAGGCAGTGCTGGACGATGTGACGAATAAGGCAACAAAGTCTAACAGGCGCTACTAGACAGCGTGGCTGTTAGATCAATGTGCAGAAAAATAGGACCTTTTTTTAATCACTTACTAAACCTATTGAGCATATCAAGAAATCGATTCAATTTCTCTACTCATGCCTCTGCGGCGGCTCAGAAGCGGCGGTGATGGCGGCCAAGCAGCGATGACAGCTCGATGGAGGCGACCAGTGGCAATCCGATCTAGAAGCGACGACGTCGGTCCACGACTTGCCCATGGTGAGCGCGGTGATGCAGTCGCAATAGGTAGCGGCGATCGAACAGGGCGGCGACGGCCAGATGGGAGGCGGTGGCGCCTAGGAGGCGGTTGCAGCGGTTGCCGTTGGACAGTGTCCCAATCCATGTAGTGTGGTATCGACGGGGGCCAGGATGGCAGCGAAAAAATTAGGTTAGTATCCTAGTCTCTGATACCATATTATGAATATTGTGCATGTATTCGTGAGGCCTAATGAGTACAAGGGACTATATGCAAAGATAACCCTACACATAAACGTAAATACAGAAAGAACATGCCTACCCTGACAATTATATCGATCACCAATATCTATATGGCAATATCATAAGTATATATGATAACCGCATCTCAGTATCGTGCTGTATTAGGCTTCAGTTCAGAATCTGTGTCTAAATTCTTATATATGGTACACGCATAGCCCCAAAAGTTAGTATACTGCCGCTATCTAGCTAAATATGTCAAGAAAGATAACTGCACCAAAAAGAACCATCTTGTACGTAATCTTTCCTAAAGAAAGGTGTCCACTTTTACACTGGCATACATTTTGTAATTTATGGAGTAAATGACATTAATTTTGTAGTTGTACTAACTTAACGTACAGACCTGTTCGAAGACCAGCTACAAAAGGAACCTCTGGATCTCCATATACAATTGTACATATATAGGCAGTTTGATTTGACAAGATAGCACAGGACTTCATATATGAAGTCCAGGAGAAAGTACACATACACAAAAGACAGTATAAACACATGCACGAATCATAAATTCAAACAAAAAGCTCTGCAAGAATGCATGGGAGGGGGGAAAAGAAACTCTAGAGCAGCTCTACATTACTCTTTTGCAGGCCAGAGAAGCATGTATTGTGTACTATACTGGCAACTGACTGGTATCCCCATGGTATTTAGTGACCAAATAGTTCTGCACAACTCACCTTGCTAGTTTCGTTTCTCATGCAAAGATGTGTTTGTTTGCAGGGAAAGGAGGATACTTTAATTCTGTGTTAATGACATACAAGTGTCAAGGCATGCCCGTGACTTCAGGGCATTCACAGAAGTTAAAAGAAAGTGAGATAGATAAATAATTTCCTTCTGCTCTTCCCAGCTATTGGACTGCATTCATGGGTGTGATGCGAGGCTGCTGCTTACTGCTTCCAATAATATCATATTTATGTGCAAGAGAACAAAACAATTCCACCCCCAACTTCTTGAAATGCTAACTGAACAAAGTTTCCTTGTCTTTTGACTCCAAGATGGATTGATTAATTGCACCATCATCATGTATGTGTCCAGTTAGATCATGAAAGTTGGTGCATGTTTCTTCTAGTACTTGGGATTTGAGGAAAGGAAAAAAGTTTGTGAAGACCTTGATTATATGATTCATAAAATAAAGGCTACTCTCCACATAAGGGGAGGTGAGGAATGAGGATACATATAAACATGAAAACATGAAAGAAGAGATAGATGAGCTTGGAACCCATAGCTGGACGGCTGGACATAAAAGCTGGGTGCTGGACATGATTTGTGGATTGCCTTTTTGCAAAGGAGATCTAGCTAGGGTTCTGGTGTTCAGTACTCAAGACCCTCCTCTATCCCTTTCCCCTTTCCTTTCTCTGATGCTTTCCAAGCACCAGTTTGTCTCAGTCAAACTAGCCCCAAGAGGGCATGTGCCACACTGCCACCCCATGCACACATCCATGGTGTGATGCAGCTCAGGGTCTTGGCATGCTTCTCAGATGCCATAACCCTGCAAGTAACATATGCATATGCATCAATGCAGGTGTGCATGGCCTAATGGCCTACTTTTGCCCTAGTTGCACATCAGCTTTAGCTTGAGGGCCAAAAACTAAAAGAGACGGCACCTAAACATTAAACAAGTCATAGCTCACAAGGAGATGCGCAAACACATATTTGTGACAAAAACAATTTGCTTTTGTGTCCTGTGGGGATTGGTTGTGAAATTTGAACATCATGGAAGATTCTGTTCCATATATGACAAGATGATTTAATGATGTGTTTGCAGAGACATTTCATGAGTACATCACATGACCTTTCTCCATCCCACATGTGGCCCACTGCATTTGTGGCCACTGGGCAGGTCTAGATCTATATTTGACTGGGTGGATCATATAAATACCCAAAGAAAAAAAAATAGAGGAATGATGAGATGGAGATCATCACATTACCTACGCGATGAAAGAGGGGGAATACTATATATGTTGGGTCTACATGTGGATCAGGCCAAAAATAATCTGATGACATCATGCATGCCACATTACAAAAAAACCAGCCTTTTAGGCATGTAGTATCTGACAAGTATTGTCGGTTATCTTGAGATCCCTGGACTCAATTATTTCCACATCAGATTTTTTTTGTTGGAGGAGGGTCTCTGTATATCAGATTATTGTAGCATTTTTCAGCCCATGCAATTCCATGTAATATTAGCCATGTTGATTGGTTGGATCGAAATGACACATCAGCCATTGATGATGCTTAGAATAAGATACTCGGAACAGCAGAGCTTTATTAAAATATGAAACTGGTTAGATACGGCAAGAATAGATCTCATGAATATAGATCACTGTTCATCCATGTTCCTAGACTGCATGGAGAAGAGCCGCACTGTTGGATTTTAGCATGATTGCCACCCTTGTACCTGCGACCTCGTGACAATTGGATGTACTTGATTAAATAGAGATTCTTTTATTTTGAAACTGCCAGCTAACTCTCTTACTAGGCATGTAGAAATAACATAGGGAAAATACACCATTGACTACTCTTAGCTGAACAAATGTTCTTTTCCTCAGCAAAAATCGATTCCAATATAAATGTATTTCTACCATGCAGAACTCCAATAAGATAGAAAATATCCTCACACATTTACCATTGCAAATATATGGCTTTTGCCAAGG
This sequence comes from Melocanna baccifera, assembly GCA_036346265.1. Taxonomy (NCBI): domain Eukaryota; kingdom Viridiplantae; phylum Streptophyta; class Magnoliopsida; order Poales; family Poaceae; genus Melocanna; species Melocanna baccifera. Next base: position 17,056,893 of record CM070693.1, read on the forward strand.
CACGAAGGTGGCGACCAGAATTTATACAGGCACCAATGCTGGGCTAAGTGTTCAGCAACCAACATGAGGAAAGGGGCAAGTAGATCCACCATCATCGACCCCAGCACCCTGTACAAAGTTATGTTTTGCATGAGCATTCCATCTTTGTGTGATGTTTTCAGGCATATAAAAGCGTTTCTGTAGGGATATGTTCTTTTACGAGAGCAAATGCAGTTTGTGTAAAGAGCATGTATTTTCCACGACAAAAACCCAAAAACAAGAAAAATGATAGGATAACATTTCAATATTTCCGTAGTTTAGCAATACCCACAGCCTTTTCTGGATTATTATTTACTAGAACAGTTGTCCAGTAACTGGATTTACCGGTGGGAACAAGTAAAAAACTGTCCAGGTTACTTTTGAATTTATGACTACATAATACACTTTCTAATTTAGTTTAGACGTAGATTAACTATTGTATGAACTAAAAATGCATGAATCATTATCCTACAATATCCCCACATTGTGTAGGGCAACCAGGCTAGGTTGCACATGCTAGTTAGAGATCATTCTCGGCCACAAGACTCTTCTTCCTCAAATCCTATGATAATTCAAAAGTCTATTCCGACTTATGAATATCAAGATGCCAACCTATTACCTTCCAGTGATGATTCTCATTTCTCTTCAGACATCCCTTCTCATCCTACTTACCATTATAGAAATCAAGCCAATACAAGAATTATTTATAGTGGGTGGAACCTGCACATTACCAACTAGTTTATAATCATTGGGTACACTTTCTAATTAATATTCGCATTATTCCAATTTCTAATTACCCAAAACCGGTTTTCTACCCATTTTTCTAATTTTTCCATCGGTTTTTGGATGGTTACCGGCCGTCAAACCGAACAAAATTCGAATTTCGTTTGACGAATTTTACCCGGTTTTTCTCCGGGTTTTCCGGTAAATAGCCGGTTACCATTACCGGTCCCCCGGCGGGATTTGCCCTGGTACGGATATTTCCAACCTTGAATGTGCCTCTTAGGGTGACTCTAATAGCAGTGGAGCTTAGGGGAATCAGTGGAAAATATCAAGTCTTTCTGTTGCCATAGAATTACTTAGAGGTTCATTCTTTTTAACCACCACAAACCACATGATCGAGCTTTTTGTGCAGGAAACAGAGAAAAGGAGAAAAGGCGTTTCAAAGATGAGGAGGATGCCTAGCCAAGTGAAGCTTTTCAGAGAACATTTCCTTCTTTCCCCAGAGAGAGAGAGGGAGGGAGAGGGAGGTGTATGTGGGTCTGGTGCAGAGCCTTAAAGTCTGCCCTCATAAAGGAGGTGTAAAGATGTGAATTTACCACCCCTCTTTTCCAAACTGTTACACACCCCCACATGTGCATGCCCCCCACTCTCACTTGCTGACATGGGTCGCCTTCGGACATAGAGACAGGAATGCCTCTGAGCGCTAGATTTAGATGTTTCTGCATTAATAAGCAGATGCCATCATCTTGTGTGCGTAGGAGCCTTGTGTAGAGGTGAACCAATTGTACCACCTCGTTCATCTCAGCACATATGCAGTCATCTTTATATTAGCTAGCATATTGAGGGGGTGATCGGAATAACTTCTAAAAGCTTCAGTTTCTAGCTTCAGCTTTTTTTTCACTATTCACTACACTATCCACTAACTCAGCTACAGTGTTTTTTCAGCCAGCTACAGTGTTTTTTCAGCCAAAAGCCAAAAGCCATCGCTCCATGTGTGATTATATATTATAGTCATCTTTATATGTCTCAAACAAAGAAAGATATATTTTAGTGAGTAGCTGATTATATCATCCCCCACCCCACCCCGGGGGGGTGATGCTCTCTCTCAAAAAAGCAAACGAAACAAAGTTTGATACAGTATAAACTCAATATGCAAGGAGCTTAGAATAGCAAGCAGTAGCTTAGAAAGGATCATCAACAGAGAAATGCTAGCTAGTCGTTTACCGGCCGGCCACCTGTAGGCTGTAGCCCAACCGATACAAGACATTGATACCTTCACAAAGACCCCTGCGATATTCAGCATGAATAATAGTTTTAAGTTAGAGATAAGACAAGATAACATTCGGAAGAAAATATAACATTCACTAAGAATTAATTAAATAAACGGTGTTTTATTAACCACACGGATATACATGATTGTTAGGTATATGTTATACAACTGTGTATTTACCCTTTGTATAAGGGGTTTTCTACATATATGCTATATCTGTACGTGTATATATATTGACCCATTGGCCTCATGATAAATACAAACGTTAATGATAACATGCTATCAGAGCTAAATCTATGTTTTTCGAACCACCGTTGGTTCCTCTCTCCAGCCGCCGCCACCTAAGGGTTCTTCGCGCTCTTGTCTGTGACCACCTGTTTTCTACAGTTGGTGTCGCCGGTGGCTCTTTCCACCGACGGATATTGGGAGTCGCAACTGGATCGGGCCACCTCGCCGATCTACAGCCATCATCTGGGTCTGGTTCTTCCAACGGATCTCGTGATCCGGCCGCCCCGTGACGTTCGCCCGGCGCTTCCTCCTCTTCAGATCTGATCGACGGTGAGGCCGTCGATGTCTACTCCCTAGATCAATCCATTGAGGTCAGCCCCGGTCGTCGGCGCGTCATCCACCGAGGTTGGCCGACGTTGGAGCCGGAGCCGAGTCACCGCCCGCCATATCGCTCCACTCTTTACGCCGACGTTGGAGCTGGGTCGCCGCAGCCGTGGTCGCCGGGGTTGCTCTGGAGTCGCCAGAGCTGCGGTTGCTGGGGTCACCACCTGCCAAATCATTCCGCTCTTTCCGTCGATGCCGGAGCCGGGGTCGCCATAGACGTGGTCGCCGGGGTCGCTCCAAGGTTATCGGAGCTGCGTTGCTGGGGTCACTGCCCCCACTGTCCTTCTTTTGGTCGGTCGGTTCACACTGAACTGACCGAAAGTAGTCAGCTCCTTTTGTTGACTGGCGGAGAAACAAAAAAAAGAAAAAAGAAAAGAAAAGAAAAACAAAATGTCTTCTTTTACAGACACTGTTTCTGTTTCTCGTTGCCTGGTGATCTTCGATGGTCTTAATTTTTGGGACTAGTTTTAGCCTTTGATAGTTTTGCCCGATGATCTGCGTCTCGACATGCATGGTCAGCGTCTTTGATAGTTTCTTACCAGCGAATTGCCTTGTCCATCTCGCCCTACTCCACCTGCTGAGCCTGTACTCTCGAAGGATGCTTCCGAAAATACTCGTAAAAAGGCATCTAAGGCTTTTGAGGAACTCATGAAGACTTTCAGACTCAGTATGCTTCTTACAAGATATGGATCGATGAGGATGCTCGTACTTCTGCTATTCTGGTTGCCAGCATGAAGGTGCACCTCACTGGTAATGTTATTTTGGCTTCCGCACAAGCGATGTGGACGCATTTGCGCACCCGCTACGAGCCATCTGGTAATTCCTTGTACCTTACTATTGTGCGTCAAGAGCAATCATTGCAGCAGGGAGATGTCATTGTGGATGAGTTTTATGCTCATCTCTCACCTGTCAGTGATGTTAGCGTCGGCAATCTCACCTGGAGCTTCACCCACATCTAGGACTTCTTGACACGTCTTCGGTCAGAGTTTAAGCAGACTCGTGCTCGATTGCTGGCTCATCATGTTTGTGTGACTTTATTGGAGGCCCTTACAACTGTTCGTACTGAGGAAATTCGTCTTCATGGTGTGGGTCTACTGTCATCATCGTCATTTCCTTCGATTTTGGTGGCTTCTTCAGCTTTTACACCTACTGCGCCGCCAGTTACTCCTTCACAAGTTGCGCATCCACCAATGACAATTGCTGTTGATAAGGGACTCCACTGCATCAATTGCAACAAGGATAAACATGTGGAGCAGTTTTGCTACAAGAAAGATTTTCGTCGTAGTGTTCGTCCTCCAAGGAGCACTAGAGGTTCCTCCTATCAACAGAGTCTTGGTGCCTCTGACACTCAGCAGTTTCGAACATTGCTAGGTTGCATAGTTGCTTCTACATCGTCAGACACTGTTGGTTCTGCTGCTCAGTCTTCGGGTGAGAGACCACCTTCTACTTTTTTTTCCTTAGGTATATCACCTTGATTTTTTGATTCTGGTGCTTCTTTTCATATGACATCTGATTCCACCACTCTTGCTTCCATTAGTCTGTTAGTTGCTCTTATCACTGTCTAAACAACAAATGGTACCTCTCTTTTTGTCACAGGACGAGGCACTCTTTCAAATTCATCTTTTCATGTTCCTAATGTTTCCTATGGTCCAAAACTAACCTGCAGCTCATATCTGCCGGTCAGCTCACTGATCATAGTTGTCATGTTATTCTCAATTATGATTCTTGTGTTTAGGATTGTTGCACGGAGACACTGGATGGTATTGGTCCTCATCGTCGTGACTCATGACGGCTCTGTAAGCTTGACTGGCTTCATCTTACTTCCGCTGCCACTGTCAATCTTGTTACCTCCACCACTGCCTCCGCATCTACTGCAGCTTTCACCGCATCGTTTGCTCGATGACATCATCGTTTAGGACATCTTTGTGAGTCATATATATCTTCTTTACTTCGTTGTAGTCTTTTAGAGTCTGTATCTTGTGATGCTTCTCTCAATTATCAGAGTTGTAAGCTTGGCAAACAGTTTCAACTTCCCTATCCTTCTAGCGAGTCAGTGTCTCAGCGTCCTTTTGATCTTGTTCATTCTGATGTATGGAGACCAGCTCTTTTCGTCTCGAAAAGTCATCGATATTATATCATTTTTATTGATAATTTTTCTCGGCATACGTAGATATACTTTGTCATCTCGTAGTGAGGTTCTATCCATCTACAAGACTTTTGCTACCATGGTCCATACTTAGTTTGACTCTCATATTCATGTTTTTCGCGCTAATTCCTCTCGAGAGTACTTGTCGGGAGTTCTTCGTGGTTTTCTTGCTGAACAGAGTACTCTCTTAGTTTTCTTGTCCCGGTACTAATGCTCAGAATGGTGTGGCTGAACACAAACATCGTCATCTTCTTAAGACAGCTCGTGCTCTTATGCTTACTTCTACTTTTCCACCACACTTCTGGCTAACGCTGTTTCTACTGCCACTTTTCTGATCAACATTAACCCTCCTCTGCTCCTCAGGGTGGGATGCCAGTTGAGCGTCTATGTGGCAAGCCTCCTAATTATTCCAGTTTTCACCTTTTTGGATGTGTGTACTATGTTCTTCTTACACCTCGTGAGCGCACCAAACTGACCGCTTAGTCTGTTGAGTGCGTTTTTCTGGGCTATAGTGCTGAGCACAAGGGATATCGTTGTTGGGACCCTCTTGGCCGACTGATGCGGATTTTTCAAGATATTACTTTTGATAAGTCTCATCCTTTCTATCCTCACCCTTCTTCCTCCACTTTAGCATCTCTTGTCGAGCCATTTTGTTTCCTGACATTTTCTTCCACCCCTATAGTCGCCACTCCGCCACTAAAGCATTTGGTCTCTTTGGTGCCTCCTTCCCAGTCGCCACCTTCTTCATCACCGGCACACTCTCCCGAGGTTACTCCTGGCCTTGTTCCTTATCCTCTCTACTATACTCGTCGTCCACGAGTTGAGAATTCTTCTGATGAGTCATCCTCTTCGGCCTCTCCTCGCTATGCACTTCGCGATCGCCAGTCTATTCGGCCTCCTGAGCATTTTGGTTTTGTTGCCGCTGCTCTTGCCGAATCGACTTCTTATCGTGATGCTGTTATTCATCAGGAGTGGCAGCATACGATAGCAGAGGAGATTTCTGCCCTTGAGTGTACTAGCACGTGGCATCTTATTCCTATTCTTGCGTGTGTCACTCCTATCACGTGCAAGTGGGTCTATAAGGTTAAGACCCGCTCTGGTGGTTCTCTTGAGCACTACAAGGCTCGTCTTGTGGCGTGTGATTTTCAGCAGGAGTATGGTCGTGACTATGATAAAACATTTGCTCTTGTTGCTCACATGACCACTATTAGCACTCTTCTTGCTATGGCCTCTGTTCGATAGTGGTCTATCTCTCAGTTGGACGTCAATAATACCTTTCTCAATAGTGAGTTACGTGAGGAGGTCTACATGCAGCCGCCCCTAGGTATTCTGTTCCTGAGGCTATAATTTGTCGCCTTCGCTGATCTCTCTATCGCCTCAAGCAAGATCCTCGTGCTTGGTTTGATTGTTTCTTTTCTGTTGTCACTGCAGCTAGTTTCTCTGTCAGTGCTCATGATCTTGCTCTTTTTATTCACGCTTTGCCTTGTGATCGGATGCTTCTCCTTTTGTATGTTAATGATATGATTATTACTAGAGATGATTCTTAGTATATCACTTTTGTCAAGTAACGTATTCATGAGCAGTTCTCATGTTTAATCTGAGTCCACTTCACTACTTTCTTGGGATTGAGATTATTTCTATTCCTGAAAGTTTCAATTTGTCCCAAGAAAAGTATATGCAGAATCTTCTTGATCGTGCATCTCTTACTGATCAGCGCATAGCTGAGACTCCTATAGAGCTTAATGTTCATCTTCATCTCACTGATAGTGAGTCTCTTCCTGATCCTACTCGCTATCATCACCTTGTTGGGAGCCTTGTTTATCTGGTGCCACTCGTCCTGACATTTCGTACTATGTGCATATCTTGAGTTAGTTTGTTTCTGTTCTCACTCAGGTTCACTGTAGTCATCTCCGTGTTGTACGATACCTTCATCGAACTATCTCTCGTATCTTTTTCCCTCGCTCTAACTCTTTACAGCTCCAAGCATATTCTGATACCACCTGGGCTCCCTCTAATCGCCGGTCTCTCTACTTATTGTGTTTTTCTTGGTGGTTCTCTCATTGCTTGGAAGACTAAGAAGCAAACAACAATTTTTCGTTCGAGTGCTGAGGTTGAGTTGCGAGCTATTGCTTTGTTTACTGCGGAGGTTACTTGGTTACGGTGGTTACTTGAGAATTTTAGTGTTGCTGTTTCTACACCGACTTCTCTTTTGTCTGACAGTACAGGTGCTATTAGCATTACTAAAGATCCAATGAAACATAAACTTACAAAGCGTATTGGTGTTGATACTTCCTACATGCGGGGCACAGGTACAGGATCAGATTGTTGCTCTTCAGTATGTGCCTTCCGAGCTTCAGTTGACAGATTTCTTCACAAAGGCACAGACCAGAGCTCAGTACAGCTTTCACCTCTCCAAACTTTATGTTATTGATCCACCATAAGTTTGATAGGAGTGTTAGATATATGTTATATAGCTATGTATTTACCCTGTTGTATAAAGGGTTTCCTACATATATACCATATTTATACGTATACATATATTGACCCACTGGCTTTATGATAAATACAAGAGTTATTCATAACAATGAGAACTTTCCAAGAGAGAAAAAGCTTCATCAAAACAACCACTTACTTCCATGATTCCATCCCCTTATGCATATATGTACATTCATGCATTACATAGCATGTGCCACGTCAAGCATATACAAGATAGAGCGGGCGCACAGCTGGGCTAGCAGAACAAGCCCATGCATGCGGCACTGCAGGCTCACTAATTATTTCTGCCTATATATGGCGCTGCTAGGCTCAGTCAGCCAGACATGAGTCCAAGCTCCTGCACTGCACACGTGAGTTGACACCAGGGCTCATGTGCATGAAGGTTCCAGCACACACACACACACATTTAAACTTGAACTAGACAGGCTAGCTACCAATCTGCAGAGCGCAGCTAAGCTCTGTGCGGTGCAGTGAAGCCTCTCTCTCTCTCTCTCTCTCTCTCTCTCTCTCTCTCTCAAAAGCACAAGTGCATAGCCGAGGTCTCTTGTCTGTCTGGGCTTCTGTTGCACCACATGGAGTCACATGCGCCAATGCCTCCTCCCTCCCCTTCTTTTCTTCTTTTCACAATCTCATTCGCAGAAGAGAACAGTTTTACATGTTTCTGTGTGTATCTACTGTTTGCCTGGCCTCTAAGCATCTGAAGCAATTATTTTTTTTCCTTTTTACTGGACCTACGCGCTGTGGCTGGCTTTGCATAGAGCCATGCAAGCACCGATATTTCCTACCACTTCTTCCCGAATCTAATCATGCTCAGGGTTCAGCACTGGCCTCTTTCCTAGAGAACCACAGTGCGTTGGTAAAAACAAAAGGTTAGCCCACTCACCTAAAATTATGAATGAATCAAGCGCATAGTATACTCATGTTTGACACAAAGGTCTTCTGTTCATAGCTCCTATTCAGGTTTACCTTCACATCCCACAGTAAATACTCCTAGGAACAATAGAGCATCTAAGGGCCTTGGTTTCATCAAGGGGAGGTGGAGAATTAAGCATAAGTTAATCATCCAAGTACCTTTTCAGCTTAAGCAAAGTGGTGGTGTCATGTGCGCAATTAATGTTCACATAAACAATGCGTGACTCTTGTTCACACGCAGCACCGATTTGGTTTGATTAGTTTTCCCGATTTGATTGGATTAGCTTCTTTATATATAAGATTAGATTTGTTAAGATAATCTATTTTCATAATATTATAGATAAGTTTCTTGGAGATCAAGCCATCCAATCTATATAAGGATAAAGTGTATCTTATTTTTATTAAGCAATAAAAAGAAAGTTATTCTAATCTCTCCCTCAAATTCTTCTCTCTAGTCCATAATCTCTCCTTTCTTCTAAAGCTCCTTCCTTTAGCTGTGCCGTCCGATCATCTTCTGTACGGTATTTACCCCGATGAATTAAGATTAATTACAACTTGGTATCAAAATCAACACCATAGTTTATGCTGCTGAGAATTCCAAGGCCATGAGGGCCACCCTCAACGAGATGAGTGTTGGCGTAGACAACATGAAAGCTATCTTGGTAGACATGGCGGTTAATGGTGGCTATGCTAATGGAAAAGGAGAAGGCACGGGTAGATGCTGCTATGCGATCAGCACTACCAGAGGCATCTCAGATTTTGCGATGTTGTCGTGTCTCTCCCATCCTCGTCACTTCTTGTGGCGGAAAGTACGCCACTGCTGTCCCACACCAATGGCCCTCACTATTAGCAATTTTCTCAACATCGAGTGGTATTAAGGCCCTCACGCCTTCACCATCAACTGTCGTCAACACTATCTCAAGTTTTTATGCAAGGCATTGCAATTGTTCGCCGAAATGAGCTACCAAGGCTTGCAACCATGGCCGCCGCCACAGCTCAAGGACGAGCTATTGCGAAGGGAGGGAGATGTCATGTGCGTGGGTACTATTCACATGAACAGTGTGATGCTATTCTAATACTCAGGGAAGTACTGTAGCACAATACTATAGCACACAACATTGTTCACTACGTGCACTTAGCACTGGTTACTGTAGCATGCGTACTGTTCGCGTGAGGATATTGTAGCGCCGTGTATATTAGGCATGGTTTGTTATTTAGGAATCTATCTATTAGGTGTTTCATATTACCTATTGGTTAGGCAAGTTATTATTAGATTGGATTGTTAAAGATAAGCTTCCTTATAGATTATTTCTTAGAAGTAAATTCAGGTTGTTCATATAAAAGGGATAGCATGGATCCCTCATGAATCAAGCAAAGATGAATAAATAAGTCACTCGTTCCTAAAGTCCAGCTGTGGTTGTTCCTTAGACTGACTATTCTAGATCTTTTTCTCCCCCAATGGGTGCTCTTCACCTAACACCGTTATACTTCAAGTCATCGTCGTCCGACCTCCCACCAACGGATGATTACCCCCTTGTTGTATTAGTTCATTGGTATCAGATCCACTCACCATGGTTTCCAGTGCCACATCATCTCTCTTGGAAAAGTTGAATGCTAATAGTGAAGAGCAGAAGTTTTTCAACCGTGGCCACCACCGCAGCTCGAGGACAAGTTGCCTCACCACAAAGGGTGTAATGTTATGGTCTAATATTTAGGAAAGTACTATAGCACGATACTGTAGCACGTGGCATTGTTTACTGCGGTGCACGGTAGCACCGGTTACTGCAGCGTGTGTGCTGTTCACGTGAGGGCACTGTAGCATCGCGTATATTAGGCATGGTTTGTTATTTAGAAATTTATCTATTAGGTGTTTGGTATTACCTATTAGTTAGGCAAGTTATTATTATATTGGATTGTTAGAGATAAGTTTTCTTATAGATTATTTCTTAGGAGTCAAGTCGGGTCGTCCCTATAAACAGGATAGCACGTATCTATTATGAATCAAGCAAAGATGAATAAACAAGTCCCTCATCCATAAAGTCCAGTTGTGGTCATTCTCTTGATCGGCTATTCTAAATCTATTCCTCCCCCAATCGGTGCCCTTCTTCATCTAGCGTTGTTTTACTTCAAGTCGTCACCGTTCGACATCCCTCTAACGGATGATTAGTCCCAGAGTTGTATTGTACTATGTATATACCATTGGTATTCATTTAATAGAATTGAGATGTTCAATTTCTATCATGGTATCGAGCCAAATAGCTAGCACTAACCTTAGTCATCTCCACCGCCGCTGACTTGCAAGCCGCCATCCATCGTTGTCCCCATCGCGCCGCCGGCCTTCCCCATCGCGCCGTTAGACCATAGACCTTACGAACAAAGCCCTAGCGGAGGGCACTCTCCCCTCATGAGATTCCCAGGTAGAGTGTCTTCCCGGTCCTAGCCTCCAGGTCCACCATCGATGCCTCCAACTTCTCCTTCATCTCCGGAGCCCACCGGTATCCCACTGGCGCCAGTGACTGCATCTCTGATGTGGACGTTGACGGCATCTCTCTGACGCTCCGAGTGAGGAATTGGGGATTTCTGTTGGGACGCGGGTTGTGCAATGCCCCTGTTTATGCCAAGTGATTCGAGGATCAGTTGTGCTGAGGGAGCCAGCCAAGGCGTGATTCGCCGGTAAGGATCGATCAGTAAGGATCGGTTGCGCTAAGGGACTTTGTGATCTACCGTGCGCCTCTGATTATTCGTAGGTGTAATGGCTTCCACCTCTGGTATTTCTGTTTCTCCTAGTTCTCTTGGTATGGGAGGTGCTCTTCTGGCCTCAGATATCAAGCTGGATGGCCAAAATTATCGTGAGTGGTCGTCGTCCATTCGCATACTTCTTCGATTTATCACGACGGAGCCCCCTACGGCGAAGACTAATGCGAAGGAGGCTGCTGCATGGCGAAGTGTTGATGATCGTGTCATGGGTATCTTATGTTTACAGTGCTAAGGCAGCTGCATGGTGAAGTGCTGATGATCGTGTCATGGGTATCTTATGTTACAGTGCTGAAATTTCCATCAGGATGGATTTCATTATCTTCCAAGTTCTCGCAAGATGTGGGAGTACCTTTAGCATCGCTATGAGCAGACCATTGCGGCTCGTTGCTTCTCTTCTACAGGCTCTTCATGATTTACATCAGCAAGATATGTCTATTGAGGAGTACTACAGTTCTTTCACTCGCATTTGATGACAGCTGACCTCCATGGTTCCTACTTGTGCTGGATTTACTGGATGTGTAGGCAAGGTGAGTCATGATGCGCAGAATTTAATGTTCACTTTTGTTATGCGCCTTCGCCTAGAGTAGTCTATTCGAGCTCAACTACTAGGACGCATTCTTCTTCCAACCATGAAGGAGGCCCTTGCTACGTTGATTGCTTAGACTCGACTTCGCTCTCTATCCTTTGGATTGACACCTTAGCAGTATGTTCTTGGATTAGCACCACCTCAGTCTATTCTTGTGACCCCTTGTCAAGAGGTTTATCAACCTGTTCCACTTCCTGATGCTACATCCAACCAGGTTATATGACCTCACTGCAAGAAGCCTGGTCATCCTATTCAGAGGTGCTACCGACTTCATCCAGAGCTGTGACCTGCATCTCATTGTCGTCGTCGTGGTGCGGTTACTGCCACCACTCTTACACCTGTTGGGAATTCTGCTCTTGCCACTTAGTTGGGTCAGCTTTAGTCTTTAGTTGGGTCAGCTTTAATCCCAGCTTTAGGCTCTTCAGACTCAAGTTCAGCAACGGTCTTCATTTGATGTACCTCCTAGTGGGTCTACTAGTCTTGTTGTAGCCTCTTCTTCCGTGTCAGGTACTAGTCTTCCATGGGTTTTGGACTCTGGAGCTTCTTTTCATATGACATCGGATAAGTTTCACCTTGCATCATGTCGACCTGTTTTGGATGGTTCCTATGTACAGACAACTAATGGCACCTCATGTTTAGTCACTCATCAGGGCACTCTCTACTTCTCATTTTATTATTCCCGATGTGTCATTCGTACCTCAACTTTCTATTAATCTTATGTCTCTTAGTCAGCTTGTTAGTTTTCCTCAGTGGCATCATCGGCTCGGTCACTTGTGTGGCTCTCGTCTTTCTACTTTAGCTCGTTAGGGTGTCCTAGGTCGTGTCATTATCGACACTAGTTATGATTGTACAAGCTTGGTAAATAGCTGCAACTCCCATATCCTACTAGTACATCTCAGGGTCTGTTCTTTTTGACTGCGGCTGATGACTTTTTGGCTGTTTGCGACAGAGATTGCGGCAAGAGAGATACTCGCTTGTGATTTTTGATGGTACAGATATTAGTTTTTTAATGTGTACTGTAATTAACTTGTAGACCCCATCTTAAAAAAATATTCTGTTTAAAAGTTAGTTACTGTAGCAAAAACCAAAAGCTGCTTTTAAAAGCCGCAAAGAACAGGCCCTCAGTCTAGTCGTTCTTTTGCCTTATTTCATTCTGATATTTTGGGTCCTGCTTCCTTTACTTCCAAAGGTGGTCATATCTATTATGTATTTTTTTATTGATGATTATTATCAATATACTTAGGTCTATTTTATGAATTATCGTTCTCAACTCTTATCCATTTATCAGTCTTCGTATGGTTCACACCCAGTTTTTAGCTCCTATTCAAATTATTCGTTCTGATTCAGGAGGGAGTACTTGTCACATGCTTTTCATCAATTTCTCTCCACTAAGGGAACTCTTCCTCAGCTTTCATGTCCTGGCGCTCATGCTCAGAACGATATTGCTAAACATAAACATTGTCATCTTATTGAGACTGTCCGTACTCTTTTACTTGCATCTCCTGTTCCACGACATTTTAGGATGAGATTGTTTCTACAGCTGTCTATCTTATTAATATGCAGCCATCTTCTCGTCTTTAGGCAAGTTTCCTGGAGAGATCTTGTTTTCTACTCCCTTACGGTATGACCATCTTCGGGTTTTCAGTTGTACCTACTATGTTCTTCTTCCGCCTTGTAAGCGCACCAAGTTAACAACTCAGTCTGTTGAGTATATTTTTCTTGGATATAGTCTTGAGCATAAGAACTATTGTTGTTATGATCCCTCTATTCATTGTATGCGCATTTCCCATGATGTTTCTTTTGTTGAGGATCGTCCCTACTTTTATTCTTCTACCACTCGGTCCTCTTCTCCCGTTGAGTCTCTTTCTTTTCTTTACCTTCCACCTATTGTTTCGTCTGATACACTTTTCTCTTTCTTTTCTTTACCTTCCACCTATTATTTCGTCTGATACACCTCTTTCTATGGAGTTCTCTTCTCTGTCCTCAGTCATATCATTATTTCCTCTTCACTATACTCATTGGTCTAGGGTTCCTCCTGATACTTAGTCTTCTACTATTCCCTCACCTAATGGCATGGCTAGTCCTGATAATCCTCCACCCGCACCATCATCTCAATATGAGCTTTGTGATCGTACTACTAGTGCTGCTCCTGACAGATATGATTTTTTTTCTACTATTGTTGTGCCCAAGCCTCACACTTAGTGGCAGTTAGCTATAGCTGAGGAGTTGGCTGCTTTAGATTGTATTTGTACGTGGGATCTTGTTCCTTTACCTGCTCATGGTGTTTCTATTACTTGCAAGTGGGTTTTTAAAGTGAAGACCAAGTCTGACGGTTCTATTGAGAGGTACAAGGCTCGACTAGTTGCTCGTGGTTTTCAGCAGGCACCTGGTTGTGATTACGATGAGACATTTGCTCATGTTGCTCATATGATAATAGTTCACACCTTCAGCTTCGCCCTATTGATGGCACTTTGCTTGAAGACCATTCTCGTTATCATCATATTGTAGGGAGTCTTATCTGTCTTGCAGTCACACGTCCTGATATTGCTTATTCTATTCAATGTGCTCAGCCAGTTTATTTCTGCTCCCATGTCTGTTCACTATGCTCACCTGCTATGTGTGTTGCACTATCTACGGGGGTTGTTGATCGTTGTCTCTTTTATTCTCAGTCGAGCCCATTTTAGCTTCATGCTTACTTTGATTGGACTTGGGCGAGTGATCTTGCTGATCGACGATCTGTCTATGGTTATTGCATATTTCTTGGGTTCTCTTATTGCTTGGAAGTCTAAAAAACAAACTTTAGTGTCATGATCTACTGCCGAGGCTGATCTTCAAGCACTGGCCACTACTACTTCAGATATTGTTTGGCTTCGTTGGCTTTTAGCTGATATTAGTGTGTCATGCGATACTCTTGCATCTCTTCTGTGTGACAACATTAGTGCTATACAGATTGTTACTGATCTAGTGAAGCATGAGCTTACTAAACACATTAGTATGGATGCGTCCTTCATACGTTCCCATTGTCAACAGAAGACTATTGCTTTCTAGTATGTGCCCTCTGAGATTCAAGTTGCTGATTTCTTCACTAAGACTCAAAACTCGAGAGCAGCATCGCTTCTATCTCTCTAAACTCCAGATTTTGGATCCTCTTGACCCATGTTGAGTTTGAAGGGGATCTTATGTATATATGTATATATAGCCTATTAGTCCTAGAGTTGTATTGTACTATGTACACACACACCATTGGTATTCATTTAATAGAATTGAGATGCTCAATTTCTATCAAGTAGTTCATTTTGTCCAAAAAAAAACCATAAAACTCAAAAAAAAAGGTAAATAACACATCCTCAACGCCATAATAAAGGGCAGGATTAGCCACATGCCACAATTTATTATGGTAAAACCATCTTTAAAACACTTCTGACAAGACATTTAGTTACGTGTGACCCCAAAAGGAAATCAAAGAAAAAAGACATCTTTACTCACTGTGATATATTTGGATCCCATCATGCAGTCCTGAGCTGCTCTCTGATTTAATTTTCAGGCTTCCTGCTTATCCAAGTACCAGGTAAACTAAGGATCACGAGATTCACCAGAGTTTGCTGGTCCCCTGAGAGGCAAAAGATCTGCTCAAGTTCATGGCGTATACTAAGTACTACTAACCTGATCTCTTGCAAGGCCTTGAATGTGTCTCGTTTGGAGCATTTTCAGAGCATCTCGTGTGTACATACATGCGCAAACGCACACGATGGCCTTGTTTACGGTTTAGTGTATCGTACTGTTCAGCTCTGTTTTCCTGTTCATGTACATTTTCATGAACAGACATATACTACTCAAATACATAGAAAAGAACATGTAGTGTAAATGTGTAATATTTACTTTTAGCCTATATATCATGCAAAGCATATCATTTCCAATCAGAATTTTTTTCATATCGGAGACTACACACAAAACCTAACCAGGCTTAAAAAATTTTATGGCCTGATCAATATATCAGATAGCATGTGAGTGGCACATATACTGTACATGTTAGAAGGACAATGTAGAAGATGGGACAATTTACTAGCAACACCATAACATGGGATGTCTCTACAGCGTGCTAAAAAGGAAGCCTGTAGGGAAGTGCATATGCAGGGGATTAACCAAGTGACTGAAGAATGTTGCGAGCAATGATTGTCCTAGTGTGCTCCTCTTTTGATATGCCTCCCTTGAGGTGGTCTCAGCAGATTCTGATACAAAGATTTAGATCTCCATGGATAAAGCGGGAGGGAGGGAAGAAAGAGGAAAAGCAAGTGGGAATCATTAGAAGGTGCCAACTTTCTGAACCCAGTGGGTCCACTATGGATAAAAAAGTTGCCCAATGACCACTAAAGATGAGGAGTTTTCTAAAAGCTGTGACTCCATACTGTAACTCTTATGCATCAAAAGAATGTTGTCTTAAGCATGGTATAGATAAAGATGGAGGCTGTCTTTACTGACTTTACAGTGAAAAGATGCAATGCATTACTAATGAGAAGGTAGAAAATTCCTTGAACAATGCAGGATTTTTCTTGCAGCTTGTGACAAAACAAGAACTGAATACGCTCAAACTGAGCAACAGATAATTCAAAAAATTAAGATGCAGTTTTGGATCTCATGTGCAACTTATGTGTCATGTGAAGCTGAGGAGGCTCCTAAACTTCAAAAAGAAATTGCAATTGTAACATGTTATAGTTGATACGGGAATACTGATTTGCTTAGGTTATCAAAATATGTGGTGAAAGAATAGAAACAGAAAAGCATACGTATACTCATGCACAACTTTGGTTATAGGAATTAGGAATTTCATAGACCTGCAAATGTTGGTGCAATGCAGTCTGGAAAGAAGCATAAATCGAAAGAGAACTGGTCGATTCCTCTAGTACGTTCCTTTGGTCCAAGGGATTTCCATACCTGCAGAAAAGCGAAAGTCACTTTTGAAGTTTAAAGGAAACATGGACATGCATCGGATTGTCACCATCAGAAAAATCAGAATTTGTAAGGGCTTTACTTGGAAAGATGGCACTTCTTTTCACACAATCCACAAAAGGTAAAAGGATCCTAAGAAGAATGTGATACAATAAATTGCTTTGCAAAATCATCAACTTTAGTATTTGAAATGGTATCTAAATATGCATTTTCTGTTACAAACAGTAATTAAATACACTATCCTTTGTAAATGACTAAATAATTGAAGATCATTGAGTCAGTGTAAAACATTACAATATAAAGCGGCAAATGTACCAACTAAAAGATGATCCGAACCTTAGCATTGAATTCAAAAGTGCCGTGTAAGAACTATCGTGTCTATGTTTTGGTGCCAACAGGTCATAGCTAAACTACTGAAGCCCTGAAACAACTACATTGTGCCCTTGACCATTTTAAACTAACCTGATTGCACGAAACATGTCGAGGATGGATCCAAATGAGTGATGCACAACTAATTTTATTGATGTCACTGTTATTGGAGCAGCAAAGGAAACATGATGACAGGGCACAGCTTCAATTGGACAGCCAGCATTGTCAGGCCTCTCAAGTTTGCCTGTCCTGAATGCCTCAGCTTCCAATCATTGTGGTTACAGATTCTTTGCTTGTCAGCTATCTTGAATATGATCTGATGTTACAGATATAAATGCAGAATAGTTTCGACAATCTGATCATTACTTTCGTAATTCTAGACTTGAAGCATAAATGATCAAGCTATCGATCCCAAAGAGTTCTCAGGATGGTTGAACAGCCACAGCTCATGTATGTTTGATCACATTTAGTCATATTCATGTGTCACTCATCAGCCATTACCAAACATTAATCTGCTTCCTAACACAATCCACCTATTACCACACAAAGTATTAATCTATCACCACAGGTGTTCAGTACGTTCTGTTCCCAAAAAGTTTACCGATTGCAGCAAATCCACCCTGTTAAAAACATGTTTTCATTCATTCATCTCTAAGCAGTATTGTTGCCTCTTAGACATCTACAAGTTCCCTAACTGTTAGTTGTCAGAGGATATGGCTGATGGTCATACTGGTCTCACAGCATGGAAATGAAAGATACTATCAGTTCACACATTTACCCCCAGCAAATAGGTACATAACTGTTTACAGTGTGAAACATGTTTACATCACTCCAGTGTTCAAGATCAGTAAGTTCAGGGGAAGAATTGAACTCCATGATGCCAAATTACCACAGGATTTACCGATTGTTGAAAACATCATTGAAAACAAACAACAGCAATGTTTACTTAGAACTGACATATGAAAAAGAAAACTAATAGCTCTAATGTTCAGGAAAGCAACAATTGCATTTTATTATAAGGGGATATTGTGCACACACATGCACAATAACATTATGACAAAAAGAAAAGATCTGAGATGTGAATTAATGAAGTTCTTCATAGACAACATCCTAAGACCTTTTCCAATTCTCTGGCAGCTGGCATGAATCAAGGTCTACAGATTGTCTTCTGCTTTAGTGCTCTCCGTTCTGCTACCTTCGTCCACATAATCATATTGGAAGCCAACTTAGATTCAGATGATCCGATAATGTAGCATATCTCTAGTGATTTGTCTTCTTCTGCTTCCTTTGCATCTTTGCCTCCTATCATCTGAGTTTGAGTAACTATAAGCCATGTTCATATTGACTTCTAAAAATTGTTTTTCTATATTACTTAACTTTTAAATGGGACATCTTTTTAAGGCGGGATCTACTAGTCGATTGTAGTACACACTGTAATTACTTCATTTGTATCGGCCAAAATCGCACACAAGTTTCTCTCTCTCCGTACAGTTCTCTACAAGCTATTACTATTCATAAGATAAAACCAAAAACCATCAACAAAAACTAATATGAACGGACCCTATAACTTGAGAAGCTTTAGATTAATATTCAGAGCCAGTCACTGATGATTCACTGTCGAAATCAAAATCTGAAGTTTCACTTATATCATTTGATGAATCACTATCTAAGTGGTGCTTTCTCTTACTCTCAGAGTTCCAGACAGCGCCACACGCTAGGCGGGCAGCAAGGTGGCGTGGGGTGCCTAGGTGCCGACTAGTCGGGCTAGGCAGCTGCCTAGGTGGGCTAGATGGGAAGGCAAACCGGGTAGAAAAGGGCAAAGAAGCATTTGGCTAACCCAGTATGAAAGCCTTCTATGTACTCACAAGTCATAAGATTATCTGTATCTTGGCTTCCTTCCTCTTTTTCCAGCAGCTTGGTCCTACTTTCTGTCCATAGGCATTAACATTGCTTCTCTTCTGCTTCACACTTGGCTTCAGCCCTGCTAAGTCCCATAGCAGTTGATAGTGCTGCTGCCAATGTTCTTTCACGTGCAGATTGAACCTTACCGCTGTTGCAAGACATATTGATTTACAGAACAAGATCCTCTAGTTTATGAAGCCAGCTATCATGTTATCCTGCAAGATGAACAACCCATATTGGTTAGCCAAGCGTTTACTTCAGCGAACAAAAACTGAAATGAGATAGTAGCCACAGTACCATTCAGAGTCAACATTCACGCATTGCTTGGCCCAAAATGCGGTCTCCTATCACTAGGAGCCTCTGCATTAGACCTCCTAACGCAATTGCAAACAACCCTAATGCTTAAAATGAAGTAAATCCAACGCAGTCAACCCAAAAATTTAGGCATTTAATTAATGAGGCTTGTCATACACGAAACTGGATTGCCTTAGAAGAAGTTGGCTCTCCAGCAACTACATAAAGAAAATTCATACAATTTGTGATCGTTACATAGCATGAAATCCTCCAAGGCAAACCTCAAGCACAAGGTGGTGGCAAATCATAACATTCCTTGGCCATGCGAACACATTGTAACCAATGTAGAACCTCCACATTAGGGTCCTTCTCCAGAACCACACCTCTAGCAGCAATCTGCACTGCACCACGGTACATGAAAATCCTCCCTCGGACCCTCAACAGAGTGCCCAGACTCACCACCTCTGACATTTTCAACGCCATCTCTGCAGTTGGATCGGAATCTACTGTCCCAGACACATGGGACACAGCCAGTGCCATCATCAACAAGGAAGCAGAGGAATTTCTCCCTACGATCGTGTGAACCCACAACTCCCACAAGCTCGGCGTGAGCAACTGTACGGCCACAGTGGACAAAGGAAGGTAGTGAAGTATGTCGGACAGTTAGGGAGAGAAGGTTGGCAGCCAGAAGCTTGACGTGCACAAGATGAAGAGAGTCCATGCTGACTTTGCAGACAACCTATGAATTTTAGAGATGAGATGTAACTCAAGCTTCACAAATGTTGTGATACAGAATGAAACGGAAAGAAAAGAAAGGCAGCTTTCCTCAAGTAACCGAACAAACATAATGAAATCTAGAGGTAATAGCAAGCAGACCACGCAGGAGTTCTCGATGAATCCTAATCCCACAGAACCATCCACATTGAACACCAAAGCTAGATTATCAACAACTAACCAGGATTTCCAGTTTCTCAGTAATGTCTAAGTAGGTTACTAACTCATCCAGTGAATCAATCCGCACTCACAGCTGTTACTACGGTTGGTAGCCCCATTTCGTCGAACACCTAACGATCAGCACTCTAGTATGGGACCATGGGTTAATCCTTACCCTGCTCCTCATCTGGCCATGCCGTGATTTCATCAAACACTACTTGACTCGCTCACAGCCCGCGGTTATCCACCCCTGAAGGACACTCAACACGCACCCCCGACAGTACCATCGACAACAAGAGCCAAACAGTGCAATTCATACAGCAATCTAACGAAAAGGGACGGCGTAATCCTTTGAGATGAACCCAAAATTGGATAAGAAAGGAAGAGAGCCCTTACCCTCCTTGCCTGTTGGATGGAGAGGGGTCGCTATCGTGGTGACCTAGGGCTTAGCAGGCAGGGGGAGGGGGGTTAGAGGCGCCGCACGTCGGGTCACGGGAGGCAGCGCACCGCCGCGGCCCAACGTAGCCGGAGCACGGGGGGATAAGGGTGGCGCGGCGGAGAGAGCCGGGTTGAAGACGCGCGTGTCGCCGGGCACGGGTGATCGGGAGTCGGGACTCGGGAGGGCGCGGCCGCAAGGGCGGGCGAGCCGGGCTAGGAGCGGTGTGTGCCACTGTTTTGTGGGACCATGCTGTCATTGAGATGGGACGTGGGCCGGAGAAACCGATAGTTTGGTTTGTTTGAGCTTAAACTATAGCTGTTCAAATGGGCCGTGTTATTATAGATCGAGGTCTGGTCTAAGTATGATACAACTTATTTAGATGATAGGTTGTGCCGGTATGGTCCGGTGGACCGGGTCGTGCTTGGGTCGAGTGGCCGGCACGCCGGGCCGGTATGGCACGGCCTGTTTAGGTCGTGGGCCTTGCTAGCACAGCACAGCACGGTAGGGTCCGTTTATTATAATTTTATATAATTTTTTGTAAATTTTTACAATTTTTCCTTAATTTTTTTTTATTTTTTTCTATAATTTTTTAAATTTTTTCTCCTTTTTCGGGTTAAACGGGCCAATCGTGCTGACACAGCCCGTTTAGCCATAATCATGCATGTGCCGGCATGGCACGATCATAGGCCATGCTTGGACCCGGTCCTTGGCCCGTGGGCACGGCAAGACCTATTTATTATCCGTGCCTAAACGGACAATCTCTGTAGAGTGTAAAACTATTCAAATAATTGTATCCCCAGTTGTGGACAATGCTTAGTAATTTTACACAAGAGATGCAATTTTCATAAAAATTTGGTTGGGATTACTTTGGGAAGTGAATGATTAGTTCACTTGTAGTTTATCAATTCCTTTCATTATTTACTTATTATCATTTTTCTGAATGTTCACTTTCAATTTATTTACTGTATTTACTTTAAATTATTATTTTTTATAAAATAACCATTCAACTATCATTGGGTAAGTTTTACATATTATATTGCATCTTTATTACAAATGATTTACTGAGTATCCAAAGTATTCAAGCTTTATACCTATTGTCGCTAAGTTGAAGAAAATGAATCATATCAATTGGAGATACCTGAAGAAGGATACTTCGATGACTTCGCCGAATAGGACTTTGCTTCCCAGTCGATTACCTATAGGCATATCAAATGGCTACTACGCTTATTTCTATTTTTCACTACTAGTTTTTTTAAGCCCTTGGGCTATTATTTGTAAGATTGGCCATAAGGTTGTAACACTAATAATTATTAATATTTAAGCCTTTTGCTTTGTAAATCGTGAATATGGTCGATATTTTATCTATATTTACACTACGTACACTAGCATGATCCTAAACTAATGCAGTATACACAGAGAGTCTGAATTTACAGATTTGGGTCTTGACATGTACCGACTTCAGCTATACTGACTAAAATCCTATGTGACTGTCTCTTTTTTCGTAATCTCTCTCTCAGGAACAATCAGAATTCAAAAGCTATAAGTTAAAATCCTTAAGCCATAACCCGAAAGGACCCACCATTGCACACTTTCACTCTCTTTAAGAAAATATGTTTTGGTTAAAATGTTAAGTCATAGTAATTTCTAATATTGGTAGTTTTTCAAATATTACTTTTAGCAAATAAAAGAACCTGAGTCTTCCTTATTAAACCTTACATGTATAAATATCGCATCTTGTGTGTTGGCTTGCGGAGCACTATTGTTTATGATCACCCCTCGCTCACATAATCCCTTAGAACCCGTGGATCTAGGACACTATGCATACTACGATGTTTTAGGAGTTGATGATGAAAAAGATAGAGAAGATTAGATTAATTTCTAGTAGTCTGGATCTCATCCCAATTTAGCTGACTAAGTTGGTGCTTGCGTGTACCAATACTATCTAAATCCTTGGTTAATATTGATCACACACAATTTACCCTGGTCGTTTGGCTGTGATACGATGTGCCATCCATTTTCGTATTTATGTAATGTGTCCATTTATTCTAGTCGGCCCTATCATAAATTTAATCTGATATAGTCTATTTAAACTCTGATGAATGCAATATTAATGTATGATAATGTATTCTATAAATACTATCTACTAATCTAGAAAATAATATAGTAATTTTATGAAGAATTCTGAATTAACTAATTATAGGTTTGGCATCACCAAACCGTGAGAGCCACACCAATGCTCATTGATCAATCGTGCCATTCCCTGTGGA
The DNA here is from genome assembly GCA_036346265.1 of Melocanna baccifera. NCBI lineage: Eukaryota > Viridiplantae > Streptophyta > Magnoliopsida > Poales > Poaceae > Melocanna > Melocanna baccifera. The sequence continues at coordinate 17,079,564 of CM070693.1, forward strand.
TCGTCCATCATTCTCCTCCACCTACTCAGCTGAAAACGTCACCCACCCAAGCAACATCTCAACTACATGCATTATACTACTTGTGTGTCAAGCTCACCAAAACCTTCCTTCTTGTTATGGATGTAACTCGCCTATAAATATAATAATCTAGTTATGGTACGGGGAAGTTTACGCATAAAACCATCGAAGCATGATAAGATGCGCACAAGCAAGCAATAATTAATCGCACGAGTCTTTCTACTATTTTTTTTGACGGAAATACACCCAAAGGGTGTTAACCCTACTTTATATAATGAGGCAAATAATATACAACAGCTTTGACATTGCAACAAGGATAAAAGAGACAAAAAATTATATTCAAGTCCTTTGCATACACCATAAACCACTAAACCATATTGGCGGAGTCAAAGTGTATGGCGATAAGGCGGCAAGGGGGAGCTTCGGTAGCTAAATAGAGAAAGAAAAAGACCTAAAGCTTATTGCTATACAGGGGTGGGTCTCTCTTCCTAACCTCGCCGGCAGCAAGTCAGAGAAGAAGGGGAGAGGCCAAACTAGATCCGAGGAGCCTTTTTTCTATTGGGGAAGAAAGAGTTGCGAAGAACGAGAGGTGTATGAATTCCATTAGGCCATCCCCAGTCTTTCTACTTGTTGGACTGCTCCAAGTCCCAACTCTCAAGCTCAACCAATTACAGCCCCGTTCATTTCGGTTTGAACTTCTAGTTTATTTTTTTACTATCCCTAAATTCTGTCTTTTCTAACTTTTTGGGGTTTTTTTGTATTTTCTTTTTTTTATTCATTTGCATTGTCTGTAATAGGCTAACTTGTTTTTTTTCTATTTTTATTTTTTTTTAAAAAATTAATTATACTAAATAAGCCACCATCAGCTATATATAATTTTAATCAGTTACAATATAATTTCAGTTATAAACCAACTTATTTCAACCGAACCGAACGGCCCTACACCCTTTAGCGCAGAGTGCACTACTATAAAATACTTAATGGTCAAGAGTACATTCACCCATACATACGACTAGCAGTCGCACTTGCATGCATGCCATGGTGCCGAGCCTCCAGTACTCTCAAGTCTCAACCTCACAATGCCTTGCTTTGACCAAGCTTAAAGATTTTCAACCAACGGACTAAAAAGTATAAGCTCACAACTCATATCAAATTTCTGGATAGATTATTTATAGATATTTTCGCACTACTAAAGGCCTGTTTGTTTCAGCTGTAAATTCTGAGAAGCAGCTAGTGAGTATCTAGCTAGTCAGAATCTGGAGAAGCTGGATAATCCCAGCTTCTGGCTACTAGTTCATTTTTTGGATTCTGTAGCTTCTGGCTACTTAGAATCTGGATGAAAATCTGGACTGCTTGGGGGAGCTGCAGATTCTAGGAGTAGCTGCAGCTGCTAGAAGCTAAAACAAACAGGCCCTAAAACTAGCTAGTGTAAGCATTTGCTTTGTGCAGGTCCCTAATTAAACCAATCGAATGGGAAAAGAATGAGAACCCAAAGAAAGCAAAAAAGCAATTAACCTTGTGTATTGGGACATATACATCATGGTGTAACGCTTCTGAGCGTTCGTTTTAACGATGGTTTCTGGTTTTTGACTGAAATTTTACTGTAGCTGATTTTTTTACTGTAGCTAATTAAGCCTTTTGGGCATAATTAAATTTAAAAAATGTAAAAATAGAAAAAATATGTTAGCTCATCATGGACAATGCAAAGGAACACGAGAAAAAAAGAAGAATGCAAAAAAGCCTAAAAAATAAAAAAAAATTAGAAAAAGATAAATTATTGAATAGTGAAAAAAAAGTTAAAGCTAGAAGTTAAAACTAAAAAAAAATTGAAATGAGCGGGGTGGCATGCAGCCTTCTAGCTGATATGAAGAAGGATCATATTGTTCTTCTGACATTGGGATTCTGACAGCCGTGCAGTTAGCATGATAGCATCCCTAGCTAGCTGGGGAAAGCTGACAGCATGTGATCGAATTCAACGAACGTGATCGATCCCCTTGTGTTGATCGGACGGCTCGCTTTGAAGTTTACATGCTAAGACTACTACTAGCACTGATTAAGAAATGACTGAGCCCGTGATACGTTGGCTGGTTTTTTTGCTTGTGTTTATGGTTTTGGTTTTTATAACTAGTCCGTTCCTTTCGGTTTTTTTTGCTTCTATTTTTAGCTTCTACTTTTTTTTCACTATTTAGTATTTCGTCTTTTTTTGAATTTTTAAAGATATTTTAGGCTTTTTTGTATTTTCTTTTTTTCCTCGTATTCCTTTGTATTGTCCCTAATGGGTTAACATATTTTTTTCTATTTTTATATTTTTTTAAAATTAATTATGCCCAAAAAGCCAAATCAGCTACAGTAAAAAAAAACCAGCTACAGTGAAATTTCAGCCAAAAGCTATCGTTAAAACAAGCGCCAGTGTGTCTTTTTAAAATAGAATCTACAGATTAATTATAACAGATACTATACCAACTTGAGCTAGATTGGCTAAAATTATATACGACTGTCTATCTTTTCGTATTCTATCACGAATAGCCAGAATTCATAAACTATAAGCTAAAAACATAAGTCATAGGAAAAAAACCCAACATTAGCTATTACTCTATCATTTCATAAATGTAAGTTAACTAGGTTCTATGTGGTCAAGCTTTTTAAGCTTCAATTATTAATATATGTTAAAGTACATAGATTGATTACATAAAAACAATATTATTAGATTTATCTTGCAAAATACGTTTATAATATATATTTTCATTATTGCTAATATATTATGGTAATAAATTATCATTAAAATCTTGATGTTGAGACTATAAAAAATAAAAAGCAATCTACAATTATGAAAGGAGGGAGAGTAGCAAACAGTGTAGAAATACTAGCTAGGCAGCACGGTAAAATTAGCGCAACACGAATATAAAGACGTGTGCAGAGTGCAGACGCCCTCGCACAACACAACCGCAGCGCTCGGACACGTCCACCCCGATCTTTTCCCACGGCGCGCGCTCCACCTCCGTGCACCGCCATGCAGCTCGCCGCGCTGTGCACCGACCCCTTCGTGCTCGCCTGCACCTTCCTCTGCCTCCTCCTCCACCTGGTTCTCCGCTCCCTCCACTCCACCTCCGCCCCCGGCCGCCGCCTCCCGCCGGGCCCGCTCGGCGTGCCCCTCCTCGGCGCGCTGCCGTTCATCGGCCCGGCCCCGCACGCCGGCCTCGCTGCGCTGGCGCGCAAGTACGGCCCCGTTATGTACCTCAGGATGGGCACCTGCGGCGCCGTGGTGGCGTCGTCGCCGTCGGCCGCGCGGACGTTCCTCAAGGCGCTGGACGCGCGGTTCGCCAACCGCCCCGCGGTGGGCAGCGCCGTGGACATCACGTACGGGTTCCAGAACATGGTGTTCGCCAACTACGGACCCAAGTGGAAGCTGATGCGGAAGCTGGCGAGCGTGCACCTGCTCGGGGCGCGCGCGCTCGCGGACTGGGCGCGCGTGCGCCGCGACGAGGCCGGGCGCGCCCTGCGCGGCATGGCGGAGGCTGCCGAGGCCGGGCGCCCCGTCGTCGTGCCGGAGGTGCTCGTGTGCGCGCTCGCCAACATTGTCGGGCAGATCACCGTGAGCAAGCGGGTGTTCGACGTGCAGGGGGACGAGTCCAACAGGTGGGGTATAGCGCGTTTTTTCCAGCAGGGAGCTAGTGAGTTCACTGTCGGTGGATTTTACTTGTGCAACCTCTGCTATCCATTTGTCAATGGAGCGCTTGCGAATGTAGAACCTGGTTAACTTACATTTTACCGGTGGATTTTACTTGTGTAAGATTACCTTTTTTGTTTCAAAATCATGAACATCTTCCACTAAAAAAAATAAGATTACTTTTTAGTGTTCTAGCCTATCCTCTATGCAGCCAGATAAATTTTTAGGGAGGAACGGGTTGCATTAATGATGTTTTTGTTGTGCTAGTGGTACTCGGTTTTGTTTTTCTGAACCGATTTTTTTTCAGAGATTAGTGGTAGTACTGGTAGTTGTTTTCATGCTAATGCGTGAATCAGCACGCCTAGGACTGAAAAGTGCTCCGGTCTAGTCACTTGGTGAAGAGTCGCCCGCTAAAATACTTTGTTTTTTCTTGCCAGGACGCTAAAATACTCGCAGCTAAGTGAAAGAAAATACAGATTTCAAAAAAGAAAAAAATGAAAGAAAATCAAGTTCAGTGCTCGAAAAATTGCGTAAATATCAGGGCCATTTTTACCTGAATTTGGTGGCTCCTGTATGCTTGGACTGAAGGAACTAATTGCACCTTTTTTTGTGATGTACAGCTACAAGAACATGATCGTGTCGCTGATGACGGGCACCGGGCTGTTCAACATCGGCGACTTCGTGCCGGCGCTGTCGTGGCTGGACCTGCAGGGCGTGCAGGCGAAGCTGCGGCGGATCCACACCCAGTTCGACGGCCTCATCACCAAGCTGCTGGCGGAGCACGCCGCCACGGCCGGTGACCGCGCGCGCGAGGGCCGCCGGGACTTCGTCGACAGGCTCCGCGCCAGCAACGACGACGACGAGGACGGCCAGACCATCACCGAGGTCAACATCAAGGGCCTCATCTTCGTACGTTCCATCCCAACTAATCTCTATTTCCTTCCTTAATTCCTTTCAAACTAATTAATCACCGCGAATGATCGATCGATCAATTTTGCCATTCTGTCTTGCAAAGAAACTTGATCACTGTTCTTGAGTCGACATCTCAACATACAAAATGTCGACTCAAGAAACCGGATATCCTTATGTGTGCCATATACATTGAGAAATGCAGTGCTCGAAGTTGGTCTAGTTTTATGGGCAGCAAAATGGAGTGCCGAAACCTAGCTTTTGACGCTGATCTCAAGCTCATTCCCAAATAAACAACTACATTATAATTCACAAATTTGCCTTGTTTAAACAAAGAGAGAAAGTAATCCACAAATCTGACTGTTTCGATCCTGAACCACATCTGATTAGTGACTTCAGCACTACTCATGCCATGAAGCATGTACTAAAATAAAAGAAAGGTTAGTGATCATGTTGTGTTCTTAGGGGACATTCTTATTAGTTTTTGCTGATAGCTTTTTGGCTAAAACTGAATCGTCGCTGATCTCCAGTCACCTTCTCGCTGATCTCCATTACTCGGTTGGTGCAGAGTAGCTAGCTTTGTTTCGGTTTGGTTTGCTTTCTCTTAAACGATGAACGCAACTATGCTTATGTTGTACCACCAAACACGTGAAAACGAGACATCATTATCAGCACAAACAGTGTAGAGTACACTACCAAACTGAACAAATTGCCAAGCAAAATGGACTATCGAGGATCGATACCAGAGTCAACACACAATTAGTGTTATATATTGAAAGAACTTGTATGGGATCATATATCGTCAAATCTGAAATTGCATCTCTGTAGTCCGTCTATCTGAGACGGATGAATTCATACATTTTTGTTCCCTTAATTTGTGACAGAAGCAAAAGTCTCATCATACTCAGTACCATAAGTTGAAAATTTTCCATTTCCATTACGGCCATCCTCACCATGAAATTTAATCCCTAACCGTTTGATCGAGACAATGCACTTCCATTAGACGGTCTAGGGGACTAGCTAGGACTAAGTACTACTAACCCATGTAGGAACACACACTTCTCAATTACCATATGTGATGTAAGGATGCAGTAAAACACATTTTTTTAGGGAGTGTCTATAGCATATTCTACTGTTTGTTGAGCTAAAATCAGTTAATTTTTTTATCATATATGCAATATTTTTTCCTTTGCAACATTTTTCACCCGTATATGCAGTATTTTAACATTTATGCAATATTTTTCCACCGAAAAATACTGTATACATATTAAAATATTGTATACATGAGATAAAAATATTGCAAATATGAAGAAAAAATATTGTATATATGGCAAAAAAAATTTAGCTGATTTTAGCTCAAAAAACAGTCAGATTTTTTAGCACTTCCGTTTTTTTAACTGAAACGCGTGCATGCAGGACATGTTCACGGCCGGCACGGACACGTCGGCGATCATTGTGGAGTGGGCGATCGCAGAGATGATCAAGAACCCGTCCATCATGGCGCGCGCGCAGGAGGAGATGGACCGCGTGGTCGGCCGCGACCGCCGCCTCGAGGAGTCAGACATCCCCAACCTCCCCTACCTCCAGGCCGTCTGCAAGGAGGCCATGCGCCTCCACCCCTCCACGCCGCTTAGCATCCCCCACTTCTCCTTCGAGGAGTGCGAGGTCGACGGCTACTACGTCCCCGGCAACACACGGCTGCTCATCAACATCTGGGCCATCGGCCGGGACCAGTCGGCGTGGGAGGATCCCCTGGAGTTCCGGCCGGAGCGGTTCCTGTCCGGGCCGGCGGCGAAGGTCGACCCGCTGGGGAACTACTTCGAGCTGATCCCGTTCGGTGCCGGACGGAGGATCTGCGCCGGGAAGTTGGCCGGCATGGTGTTCGTGCAGTACTTCTTGGGCATGCTGGTGCACGCATTCGAGTGGCAGCTGCCGGACGACGAGGAGAAGCTGGACATGACCGAGACCTTCGGGGTGGTGCTGCCCAAGGCTGTGCCGCTCCGGGCCGTCGTCACGCCGCGGCTCGTGCCGGCCGCCTACGCGTGAGCGCTGCATGCGTGTGGAGCTCGAGGTCTATGTGGTGTTTAAGGTAGAACGGGTGGTTTGATGTTGCATCCCTACGTACATATTTTGTCATGTTCGCATTTAATTACCTGGTTTCTGAACATATGAACTGAATTGCTCATCTGCATTTCAAAAGGCAAACAAAAAAAATCGTGTTTGCGATTTGCCTGTCTTTCTTTAAATTTTAACTCGTTTTGTAGGACTTTCAGTGGAGCAAACAGGGTGATAATGTCGTAGTATGTGCTAGAGATTTAAAGCATGTAGACAGCATATTTTACTTTTTTTTAGTGAGGAATAAATTTGGGCTAAACACACTTTTGAATTTTGGAGAGTCAAGTCAAGGCTTGACCTAAGCTCATATAGTCATATCTAAGTGCAAATAATACGCTAATTTCTCCAACTCAAAAACAAGAAACTTCAGCCTACGAGCCCAACAATGTATGTTAGCTCATCCTTCTTTTGAGTTCATTTGAGCCCATCTATAGCGCAACATTCTATAATGTAAGTCTGCTTTCTTAAAGGTAACATATCTAGCGTGAAAGCATAATTAGGTGCTAAGGTGTGGAAGCCCAGATCGAAGTGGCCGGGAGACCCATCTCACTTAAATGATTTTGCAATTAACCCCTGCACGGCTTGATCTTTTCGCAAAAACACCCTCCAACTCCAATCCCACCCATGGCTCCCTCCCTCTCCGGCCTTGTGTCGCTTGAGATGGAGACACGCCGCTGCTCCCTATTCCTCTCAGTTCTCTCCCATCTCCGCCCAAATCGTCGCTGCGATTCGCCAAGGTGACTCCCTCCGCCGCAAGTCGCACGGGCAACCCCTTCCGCCTCACCTTGAGAAGTCCCCACGGGCCCATCTCGCCGCCTTGCGACTCTAGGGTTGGGGCGCCACGGCCTCACCCCTACCTCGCTGTCGACCCCACCAACCACCACGATGATGTCACCTGGAGCAAATCGACACGGGCGACCCTAAGGTTGGGGCGCCATCGCATCTACCCACCTCGACGCCGACCGCATTTGCCCACCTCGCCGCCACCCCTTTGAGTGCACGCTTCATTCTTCCCATTTGATTAAGTTGTGTGTTGAATTATGGATTGCCAGGGTTATGCAACAATTTCAGTTTGTATGTTCGATTTGTGTAATGTATGCAGTTTCAAAGTTGTTCATGTGAGTTGATTCAAAAATTGATCTTGTACTGAATATTGCACCTTGAAATAAAATTATCTTCATGTTTTTTAGATTATGTGAGAATGTTGTGAATAGTATCAAACTATCAGTAATGGTTTGTGATGGGCATACGCTCTAGTTGTTTGCTACAAGCAATATTTTTTTCCAGAGCTTGCCAATTTCAGTGTGTGCTTTAGTTGTGATTTGTTCAGATGAAATTGGAGTTCTGAACTAGAATTCTCACAATTGAAAATTATTTGCAGTTTGTTTAGGAACAGAAACACTTCTATAGTGTGCGGAGGTGGTGTGTGTTGAGTGTGTGAGTCTGACTTATACTTAAATTTGTACTTAAAAGAGAAAAAGATTTGGAACACTTTTAGTACGTTACATAAATTTTTAGGAACTAGAGCTCATGACTAAGAAGATTTAATACTATACAACAGGTGGTTTTCTACAAAAGGATCAACAAGGTCTTTTTCACCGACTCCATCCCTAGGAACCCTTCCAGCAAGATCCTAAGGAAGGACTTGAGAGCCAGGCTCGATGTAGGGGCGTGGTGGAGGGAGGCATCGTCGCAGAGAGGGGTGGAGGTGTCATTGCGGTAGTGGGCGGGGAGAAGGGCGATGGTGGTTAGGAAGATCTAACCTAGAATGGAGAGAGGAGAGGAACTTGACATCTGTTCAAGCAAGTTAAGAGTGAGAGGGGCGCTAGGTTGGAGGATGTGGAGGGGCTTTGTTGAAAAAAGATGAGACCGCCAAGGGTTATTCGCAAAATTGTTTAAGTGAGTTAGTGTCTCCCACCCAGCTAGATCTAGATCTAACCACAAAAATAAATTGGCTTTCACATCTTAACACCTAATTGTGCTTTCACACCAGATATATTGCCTTCCTTAAAAACGTCTCATATGTTAAAAACTTAACTACCTTTGTTTATTTAACTGCATGTGTTAAACTATGATGTCACACCATCCTACTCTTTTGTATTTAAATGCAGTTAGCTCGTAATGCTATTGTGTCGTGCAACCAAACTTAATTATTACTCTCTCTGTGTTGTTATATTTATCCACAGTGCACCATACGTACAGTCCAAGAAAACACTAAATCTAAAAAATATTTAATGATAAATAACTATATATATCCCTATTAAATGATATACCACAACCATTTAACCTCTTTCAAAGCATTTAAGTAGGAGTAGAAGAGAAAAATTGTAATAATTACATTCTAGATTCTCTCCATGGACAAATATATTGAAACTAATACTCCCAAGACCACGGACAAATATAGCGAGAATAGAGAGGGTGAGATTATTTATCATTTAAAAATATTTAACATTTTTTCAAAATAATTTTTCCCTAAAAATAAGGTTGTTGCTTAATATATTATGTAATAAAATTGGTGATAAACGTTTTGCACCTATTAAGAAAAAACTATGCTATGAGTTCTAAAAAACATTCGATCCTTGGTTTGTAGATCCTAATTATGATTAGTAACCCACAACCATTGCATCAATTCTATGAAAATGCTAGAAATTCTCACCAAAAACATCTGCACTTTTGGTTCCTGATTACGATTAATAACTCATAATTTTTGAATGTTATTAAGGATATATTTAAACTTGTAAGATAAGAAAATATTTTGAAGTATAAAAACAGGATATATTCAAGCACAAAAGATAAGAAAATATTCTAGAGTATGAAAATAGGATATATTCAAAATCAAAAGATAAGAACATATCTATTATATACTAAAAGTCGATGATAGATATATTTGAGTTGCTAAGAAAAAAGATAAATATGTTAACAATTATCACAAAAAAGAAAAGCTTTCGGTACTTAATTTGATAGACCCTTATTATAGTTAATAAACTAGAACCATGGATAGATATGCACTATAACCAAAAGACCTTTCTACATATGGCGACCTCTTGTAATTGGATCACATGTCACGATTCAAAAACTTCATATTCTGTTGCCTTAATACATCTCTCTCTATCTCAAACAAACCAGAATCGTGACATTCCTTATCTGTTCCCTAATCTTTCGAAACCTTCTAAACCTATTAATTTTATACGACTATCTCTCTCTCTCTTTCTCTCTCTCTCTCTTCTAAATTAATCTATGAAACAAACCTCTTCTAAATTAACGTGACATGCACAATCTTTTCACCATTAATTTAATACTATACTATCTCTTTCTTAGAAACAAACTTTCCCTTGTAATTTTTTCATATGATTTACATTAGAATATCTTATAATTAGTACACAAGTATATCCAAGATGATAAAGTAGTATTTCAAATTTATTTAGGTGGTATATTAGAGGTGGATGTAATTACACTTGGGTGTAAAAAATATTTATATATATATGAATCCTCTTTTCTACACCCGGGTGTAATTACACCTTATATCGTATCTCACAATGTATGGAGTATCTCGTGTAACGGAGAGTATGTACGTATAGTATACGAGTATTTAAGATCATCTAGATGGTATGAACAATTTTTCAGAGGTGGTATGCATATTTTTTTTAGACATACTCTATTTTATATACGTATATGAAGGTATTTATAAAATACGCTAAAAATTATGGACTCCCTTGTAATTTTTTTCATGTGGTTCACATTGGAGTATCTTATATTTAGTATATGAGTATACCTAAAGTGATATCAATTCCTTTGATTATTTACTTATTATCATTTTTCTGAATGTTCGCTTTCAATCTATTTACTGTATTTACTTTAAATTATTTTTTTTTGTAAAATAACAATTCAGATATCATTTGGTAAGTTTTGCATATTATATTACATCTTTATTACAAATGACTTACTGAGTATCCAGAGTACTCACAGCTTTATACCTATTATCGCTAAGTTGAAGAAGAGAAATCATATCAATTGGAGATACTTGAAGGAGGATACTTTGATGACTTTATAGAATAGGACTTCGCTTCCCAGTCGATTACCTGTGGGCATGTCAAATGTCTACTTCGCTTATTTATATTTTCTACTACTTGTTTTCTTAAGCCATTCGGGCTATTATTTGTAAGCTTGGTCATAAGGTTGTAACACTGATAATTATTAATATTTAAGTCTTTTTCTTTGTAAATTGTGAATATTATCGATATTTCATCTATGTTTACACTATATACGCTAGCGTGATCCTGGACTAATGCAGTATACGCAGAGAGTCCGAATTTGCATATTTGGGTATTGACATGTACCGATTTCAGCTATACTGACTAAAATCCTATGTGATTGTCTCTCTTTTTATAATCTCTCTCTCGAAAATAACCAAAATTCAAAAGCCATAAGTTAAAATCCATAAGCCACAGCCCGAAAGGACCCACCATTGCACACTTTACTCTCTTTAAGAAAATATGTTTTGGTTAAAATGTTAAGTCATAGTAATTTCCAATATTGGTAGTTTTTCAAATATTATCTTTAGCAAATAAAAGAACCCGAGTCTTCCTTATTAAACCTTACATGTATAAATATTGCATCTTGTGTGTTGGCTTGCGGAACACTATTGTTTATGATCACCCTCGCTCACAAAATCCCTCTGAACCCATGGATTTAGGACACTATGCATACTACGATGTTTTAGGAGCTGATGATGAAAAAGATGGAGGAGATTAGATTAATTTCTAGTAGTCTAGATCTCATCCCAGTTTAGCTGACTAAGTTGGTGTTTGCATGTACAAATACTATCTAAATCCTTGGTTAATATTGATTACACACAATTTACCCTGGTTGTTTGGCTCTAATAAGATGTGCCATCTATTTTTGTATTTATGTAATGTATCCATTTATTCTGGTCGGCCCTATCATAAACTTAACCTGATACGTCCTATTTAAACTCTAATGAATGCAATATTAATGTATGATATGGTTTATGTCATATATGAAGTGATTCAGTTATGTATTCTGTGAATATTATCTACTAATCTAGAAAATAACATAATAATTTTATGAAGAATTCTGAATTAACTAATTATAGGTTTGGCATCACCAAACCGTGAGAGCGACACCAATGCTCATTAATCGATCGTGCCATTCCCTGTGGATCGTCCATTATTCTCCTCCACCTACTCAGCTGAAAACGTCACCCACCCAAGCAACATCTCAACTACTTGCATTATACTACTTGTGTGTCAAGCTCACCAAACCTTCCTTCTTGTTATGGATGTAACTCACCTATAAATATAATAATCTAGTTATAGTATGGAGAAGTTTACGCATAAAACCATCGAAGCATGATAAGATGCGCACAAACAAGCAATAATTAATCGCACAAGTCTTTCTACTTTTTTGACGGAAATACACCCAAAGGGTGTTAACTCTACTTTATATAATGAGGCAAATAATATACAGCAGCTTTGACATTGCTACAAGGATAAAAGAGACAAAAAAATTATATTCAAGCCCTTCTGCATACACCATAAACCACTCAACCACATTGGCGGAGTCGAAGTGGATAAAGCGTCAGAGATGAAGTTTACATGCTAAGACTGCTAGTAGCCCTGATTAAGAAATGACTGAGCCCGTGATACGTTGGCTGGTTTTTTTTGCTTCGTGTTTATGGTTTTGGTTTTTATAATTATTTTTAAATAGTACGTCTTTTTAAAGTAGGATCTATAAATTAATTATAGCAGATAATGTACCAACTTCAGTTATATATATCGGCTAAAATTATATACGACTGTCTCTCTTTTCGTACTCTATCACGAATAGCTAGAATTCAAAAACTATAAGTTAAAAATATAAGTCACAGAAAAAAACCCAACATTAGCTATTACTCTATCTTTTCATAAATGTAAGTTAACTTAGTTCTATGTGGTCAAGCTTTTTAAGCTTCAATTATTAATATATGTTAAAGTAGATGGATTGATTACATAAAAATAATGTTATTAGATTTATCTTGCAAAATACGTTTATAATATATGTTTTTATTATTGCTAATATGTTATGATAATAAATTATAGTTAAAATCTGCTTTTGAGACCATAAAAATAAAAAACAATCTATAATTATGAAAAGGAGGGACAGTAGCAAACAGTGTAGAAATACTAGCTAGGCAGCACGGTGAAATAAGCGCAGCACGAATATAAAGGCGCGCTCGCACAACACAACCGCAGCGCTCCGACACGTCCACCCCGATCTTTTCCCACGGCGCGCGCTCCACCTCCGTGCACCGCCATGCAGCTCGCCGCGCTGTGCACCGACCCCTTCGTGCTCTCCTGCACCTTCCTCTGCCTCCTCCTCCACCTGGCGCTCCGCTCCCTCCACTCCACCTCCGCCCCCGGCCGCCGCCTCCCGCCGGGTCCGCTCGGCGTACCCCTCCTCGGCGCGCTGCCGTTCGTCGGCCCGGCCCCGCACGCCGGCCTCGCTGCGCTGGCGCGCAAGTACGGCCCCGTTATGTACCTCAGGATGGGCACCTGCGGCGCCGTGGTGGCGTCGTCTTCGTCGGCCGCGCGGACGTTCCTCAAGGCGCTGGACGCGCGGTTCGCCAACCGCCCCGCGGTGGCCAGCGCCGTGGACATCACGTACGGGTTCCAGAACATGGTGTTCGCCAACTACGGGCCCAAGTGGAAGCTGATGCGGAAGCTGGCGAGCGTGCACCTGCTCGGGGCGCGCGCGCTCGCGGACTGGGCGCGCGTGCGCCGCGACGAGGCCGGGCGCGCCCTGCGCGGCATGGCGGAGGCTGCCGAGGCCGGGCGCCCCGTCGTCGTGCCGGAGGTGCTCGTGTGCGCGCTCGCCAACATTGTCGGGCAGATCACCGTGAGCAAGCGGGTGTTCGACGTGCAGGGGGACGAGTCCAACAGGTGAGGTATAGCGCGTTTTTTCCAGCAGGGAGCTAGTGAGTTCACTGTCGGTGGATTTTGCTTGTGCAACCTCTGCTATCCATTTGTCAATGGAGCGCTTGCGAATGTAGCTTCGGTAAGATAAATAAGATTGCCTTTTTTGTTTCAAAATCATGAACATCTTCCACTAAAAAAATAAGATTAGTATTTTCTTTCAATTTTAGTACCTTTAAATTTCGGTTAATTTTGGACTGTAGTTTGGACCTTGTTGCATTTTTTTAGGGAGGAACTGGTTGCATTAATGATGTTTTGTTGTGCTAGTATTACTCGGTTTTGTTTTTCTGAACTGATTTTTTTCAGAGATTAGTGGTAGTACTGCTATTTGTTTTCATGCTAATGCGTGAATCAGCACACCTAGGACTGAAAAGTGCTCCGGTCGGGTCCTAGTCACTTAGTGAAGAGTCGCCCGCTAAAATACCTTTTTTTTTCTTGCCAGGACGCTAAAATACTCGCAGCCAAGTGAAGGAAAATACAGATTTCAAAAAAGAAAAATGAAAGAAAATCAAGTGTAGTGCTCGAAAAATTGCATAAATATCAGGGCCATTTTTACCTGAATTTGGTGGCTCCTGTATGCTTGGAATGAAGGAACTAATTGCACTTTTTTTTTTGTGATGTACAGCTACAAGGACATGATCGTGGCGCTGATGACGGGCACCGGGCTGTTCAACATCGGCGACTTCGTGCCGGCGCTGTCGTGGCTGGACCTGCAGGGCGTGCAGGCGAAGCTGCGGCGGATCCACACCCAGTTCGACGGCCTCATCACCAAGCTGCTGGCGGAGCACGCCGCCACGGCCGGTGACCGCGCGCGCGAGGGCCGCCGGGACTTCGTCGACAGGCTCCGCGCCAGCAACGACGAGGACGAGGACGGCCAGACCATCACCGAGGTCAACATCAAGGGCCTCATCTTCGTACGTTCCATCCCAACTAAACTCTATTTCCTTCTTTAATTCCTTTCTAACTAATTAATCACCGCGAATGATCGATCGATCAATTTTGCCATTCTGTCTTGCAAAGAAACTTGATCACTGTTCTTGAGTCGACATCTCAACATACAAAAACCACACAGAGAGATTTGCAACTTCAGCTTCCTGTAGTTCTGAAAACCACACTTAAACATCAGTCGTGACATTTTAGCTTAATTAATCTCCCGTACTTACCTACCATCTACCTAGATTCTAGAACTGTGAGAGTGAGAGAGATGCTTGAACCGCAAGCCTAGCTATTTTTTGCTAACACGCAATAGTTTAGCTCGATCTCTAAGACTTCAGAATTAATTTTAGTGTCAACATGAGGTAACACATCGGTCATTCACGGTACCAGGAGGGTTTTTTTGTTAAGACTTATGGCTGTGTTTTTTTTTAATTTTAATATGTTCGTAAGAGGCGGTATGCATAGAAAAATAGTTGTATGTGATTTTGATCTGTATAACTAAATTTGGTACAGTTTATACTATAATTTATGTATAGACTTTATTTTAAAAATACACCATTTAACGGTAAATTACTGTAAAAATAAAAGCGAAATCAGAAAAGAATCGAGGTATCATTGGTGCTAGATGCGATGCTTCAACTTCCACCTAAATTAATGGATTAGTACAATAAAAACGCCGCCTAACAAAGGGTAACATCCACACGACACTCCAACCATATATAGGAATAGGAGCCCACCAGCTTCAGTTCAATCTTGTCATGGGCAAGAGGTTCGAATCTCAACACCAGCTAGTCCATTCGAATTCTCATATTGAAGTTTGCTAGACAGATGTAGCCCTAGTCCATTCGTCGTCTTTAGAGAGGTGCTCTAGCCAACTATTCCTTCTGCTCGCAATCATAAAGATATCCTTAGCTAGCACACAATACACAAATACATATTAGACTTTTAGATATAGGGAGTGTTCAGAATGACGTTGGTGTATAATTTTTTTATTATAGCTGAGTTATCTTATTTAATATAATTAAATTTTAAAAAAAAATTAAAAATAGAAAAAAAATATGCTAACCCATCATGAACAATACAAAAAATATAAAAAAACAAAAAACCTAAAATAAAATAAAATAATTAGAAAAAAAATAAAAAGTTAATCGTTAATGCCGAACACGGTGTTTTCAAACGCTGAGCAAGGCCATAGGCAACTTGTGGTGGACGACCGCCATATATTGCTCGCTGGTGCAATATATGATGCATGATGCATGCACTGCTTTTAATTTCTTTTGTCCACGCGTGGTACAACGTTTGGTACTAGATGACTAATGCAACAATCTCCTTGGGACATCAATTTGACTTTTGCTGGTCAGATTGATATGAACACCTCCGTTGATTAGAAACCGGATTTATATGTGACATATACATTGAGAAATGCAGTGCTCGAAGTTGGTCTAGTTTTATGGGCAGCAAAATGGAGTGCTGAAACCTAGCTTTTGACGCTGATCTCAAGCTCATTCCCAAATAACCAACTACATTACAATTCACACATTTGCCTTGTTTAAACAAAGAAAGAAAGTAATCCACAAATCTGACTGTTTCGATCCTGAACCACATCTGATTAGTGACTTCAGCACTACTCATGCCATGAAGCATGTACTAAAATAAAAGAAAGGTTAGTGATCATGTTGTGTTCTTAGGGGGGCGTTTGTATTAGTTTTTTGCTGGTGGCTCTTTGGCTAAAATTGAATAGTAGTGACTGAAAGAAATGGTTTTTAAAAAGAGAGAACGAGTGGTGCAAAAAGTGAGGGAGAGATACGTGCGAGTGACGGTAGCGAGAGGAGTAAAGAAACAGCTTTAAAAAGTAATATATTAATATTAGCTTTTTTAAGCAGAAGTCACAAATAGAAACATAAATAACAATGAACAGTGCCTTAGTTCTTACCTACTGCATGCCACATAGGGCTGTAAATGAGCCGAGCTCGAGCGAGCTTGACCTGGCTCGGCTCGAGCTCGGTAGAAACTCGAGCCGAGCTCGAGCGAGCTCAAGATTGCCGTCGAGCTTCAAGCTGGGCTCGAGCTCAGCTCGACGTCAATCTCGAGCTCGGCTCGTGTAGGTTCGGTGACAAGGGCGTACCTGCTGGCGGGCCGGCGAGGAGGGGCGCCGACGGTGGGGGAGAGGAGGGGTGCCGGATCCGGGTCGAGGAGGGGTGTCGAGCGGTGGTGGCATCGGGCGGCGGGGCGCGGAGGTGGCCTCAGCCGGGGGGAAGAGGCCGAGCGGCGGCGGCTTCGGGTGGCGGGCGCGGAGGCGGCCTAGCCGGTGGGGAGATCCGGATCCGGCGGATCCCGGGAGGAGAGGCGGCGGGGTGGGGCGAGGAGGCGGCGCGGGGGCGCGAGGAGGCGCGCGCGGGGGCACGAGGAGAGGTGGTGGGAGAGGAAGGGGCGGGGAGAAGGGGAGGGCGGGGCGGCGGGGAGAGGAGTGGCGGGAGGGACAGGGGTGGAGGCGGCGGGGCGAGGAGGGGGACGGGGTGGGGCGGCGGGGAGGGAGGCGACGGGTGGGCGGTGGGGCGAGGGGACAGGGGGGGCGGCAGAGGAGAGAGGCGGCGGGGGGGGAGGGACGGCGGCGGAGGCGGGATTAGGGATTTGGGCGGGGGGGGGGGGGTAGGGGGGATTTCGGAATTGGGCGGGCGGCGCGTGGGGTGTGGGCGACTGGGTCGCGTGGGGGATTTGGGAATTGGGCAGGGGGTGGGCCGCGCGGGCAGAGGCGGGAGGGGTGTAGGCGGGGGGGGGGGGGAATCCAGGCTCGCGAGCTATTTGAGTTCGGCTCGTTGAAGCTCGTGAGTCTAGGATGAAGCTCGAATTTGGCTCGTTTGGAGCTCAAGTCAAGCTCGAATCGAGCCTAAAGCGAGCCGAACTTGAGCAGCTCACGAGTCTCGAGATTTTTTTACAGCCCTAATGCCACATACATGATACATGACCTCACTTGAACTGCCTTGCAACGCACTGCTGTTTTCCGACTATAAATGTTCCCTTTTCCAGGAACTAAAAATATTAAACAGCAATTACTCTTTTCACGACCAAACTCGACAGCAATTAATCATCGTTTCTTTGTTAAACAAATTGCGCTATCCGGAAGGGTGGATTAGTCTAGTCCTTGTGTTGGCGAGATGGTGACCTACTCCTACTCGCTGATCTCCATTACTCGGTTGGTGCAGAGCAGCTAGCTTTGCTTTGCTTTCTCTTGAAACGATGAACATAACTATGCTTACGTTGTACCACCAAACACGTGAAAACAATACATCATTCTCAGCACAAACAGTGTAGAGTACACTACCAAACTGAACAAATTGCCAAGCAAAATGGACTATCGAGGATCGATACCAGAGTCGTGATGATAGTTGTGTTTTCGTGCTGTATCTAGATGACCAGATGTGCCGGCAGAGTCAACACACGGTTTCTCTCAACTATGGTACCGAATTGTCGTATCACAATTAGTGTGATATATTAAAAAAACTTGTATTGAACCATATATCGTCAAATCTGAAATTGCATCTCTGTAGTCCGTCTATCTGGGACGGATGAATTCATACATTTTTGTTCCCTTAATTTGTGGCTGAAGCAAAAGTCTCACCATACTCAATGCCATAAGTTGAAAATTTTCCATTTCCAATAGAAATATTACGTATATATTAAAATGTTGTATATATGGGAGAAAAATATTGTAAATATAAAGAAAAATTTTGTATATATGACAAAAAATTTAGCTAATTTTAACTCAAAAAACAGTCAAATATTTTTTAGCACTTCTATTTTTCTTACTGAAACGCATGCTTGTAGGACATGTTCTCGGCCGGCACGGACACGTCGGCGATCATCGTGGAGTGGGCGATAGCGGAGATGATCAAGAACCCATCCATCATGGCGCGCGTGCAGGAGGAGATGGACCGCGTGGTCGGCCGCGACCGCCGCCTCGAGGAGTCAGACATCCCCAACCTCCCCTACCTCCAGGCCGTCTGCAAGGAGGCCATGCGCCTCCACCCCTCCACGCCGCTTAGCCTCCCCCACTTCTCCTTCGAGGAGTGCGAGGTCGACGGCTACTACGTCCCCGGCAACACGCGGCTGCTCATCAACATCTGGGCCATCGGCCGGGACCAGTCGGCTTGGGAGGATCCCCTGGAGTTCCGGCCGGAGCGGTTCCTGTCCGGGCCGGCGGCGAAGGTCGACCCGCTAGGGAACTACTTCGAGCTGATCCCGTTCGGCGCCGGACGGAGGATCTGCGCCGGGAAGTTGGCCGGCATGGTGTTCGTGCAGTACTTCTTGGGCACGCTGGTGCACGCGTTCGAGTGGCGGCTGCCGGACGACGAGGAGAAGCTGGACATGACCGAGACCTTCGGGCTGGTGCTGCCCAAGGCCGTGCCGCTCCGGGCCGTCGTCACGCCGCGGCTCGTGCCGGCCGCTTACGCGTGAGCGCTACATGCGTGTGGAGCTCGGGGTCTATGTGGTGTTTAAGGTAGAACGAGTGGTTTGATGTTGCATCCCTACGTACATGTTTTGTCATGTTCGCACTTAATTACTTGGTTTTTGAACATATGAACTGAATTGCTCATCTGCATTTCAAAAGGCAAACAAAAAAAAATGGTGCTTGTGATTTGCCTGTCTTTCTTTAAATTTTAACTCGTTTTGCAGGACTTTCGGTGGAGCAAATAGGATGACACTACTATAAAAAGAGTCATCATAGACGGTTTAGAACTGTCATCATAGACGATTTTTTTGAACTATCTAAATTTATAGGTCAATGATAATCAGAGGTTATCACAGACGATTTATTGTGAGCTGTCTGCAGAGATGGCAATGGGTACCTGGAACCCGATACTCGGTGGATTTTTACTCTATTAGGGCATGGATCTGGATCAATTTCCTAACCATGGGTCTCTTAATGGGCAAAAAGCCCAACCCATCTGTAGAATCGTCGATGATAATCAGAGAGGGTGAATGATTGCAGTGTGCAGCGAAACCTTTTCTCTTCAAAATCTATAACCTGAAAAATAAAAATAAAAACAAACACAAAAACAAAATAAAACAAAAACAGCAAACAGACGAGAGCTAAAAAATACTATCTGTATATGTGTTAATGCACGTAGGACCTAATCAATAGCCAATGCAAATTATAAGGTTTCAATGTGTTTCTTACCATGACTAGATAACGTGGCATTGGTTTTATATGCAACTGTGCTGAGAGAATTAATATGCTATGCATGAAGCCATAGGGTGTCTTGTCATGTCACATTAAAGATTATCTCCAACTACTGGTCCATATGCAAACACAAAGAAAAACTTAGGGCATCTCCAATGATCCTAACTAGCAACTAACTAGGAGACTTCCACATCATCAACCAAATAGCTAGCATATAAAGGACTGTCTATAAGGATAGCTATTTGATACTTACATGCACACACAGTCATTTATAGAGACTGCCTCGTTTTCTGTTATAGCCTAGTGCTTAAGGAAGAGCCGGCTCGATTTTTTTTGCATACTCTCTTTCCTCCACATAGGATTTATGCTGATGTGTACATGCAAATAGCCAGCTGACTCAGATCATTGGAGATGCCCTTACAGATCAATCGATTGCACTGGTTTCTAGGGACAGCCAGCAACTGTAGAGGGTGCAGGAGGAGTTACTGCCCAGGGACACGTGGGAAGGACTGGCAGACCATAAGCACAACACAGATGCTTGCACAACGAGACAGCAAACACACGGTGCCCCTTTTTTACTTCCAAACAAAAACACGGCCGTGCCACTACTTCTTCTTTTCGCCGAGAATCAACGCGCCCAACAAAACAGTCGTCGGCCACCTTCTTTCTTTTCTCCAGAAAATTACGGCCGAAACAAACAGCCGCCACAGTGTTTTTATTTCTTTCCAAAGGCACACCAAATACAAAAGCAGCCGCCGCACGCCCCAATTTCTCTCGACCAGCATGCTTGTATATATAGCGTCTAGACCGACTCCTACTCCAAAACAGCCATGCATACAGATACTAACTTCAAGTCCTTAACCCTAATACAACTCATCCTAGATCTTTTTGTCTCAATCAGGCTTTTTGACCGACTATTTTTCAAGGGGCTCAAAACCCTTTATAACATGGGTTTTTTAATTCTTTTTACGCTTCTGAATTTTCAGCCTTCCACGTGTCGAAGCCTCCAGGACCGCACCTCTTGTATTTTCTCCACGCATTATCCACCTTTGATCTTTACGTGCCCAAGCATGAGTTCGACCATCTCGTGACTCTCTCGGTCGCCTGACCTCGGATCTCCCTATTCTAGTCCCGGTCCTCCTGGTTCGCGACCATGATCGCCTCCATGCTTCAACCTGCATATGCAAAGACCAAAGAATATTTTTCCGACACAAATTTGTCCGAACTTGACCAACGTCAATCCATACACGCGCAACATACCATAAGTAATATCGTAACCAACGTTGTCAATTATTCATCATCTAAAATAACCTAGACATGACCACATGGTCTAACACCATCGGGTCTGTCGGGTTCGGGTACGTTTCTATAGTATCTGAACTCGTAAACCCATGGATAATATAAACCCGGTCATACCAGCAAACCAGCCCATACCTCGGCCCACAATTACCCTAAAACTTCTCCAAACGGCCTAGCCCAACTAGTACGTATAAAAGACGATGGCCCTCAAGCCCTAACCCTAGCTCACTCACTCCTCCCCACCCCGATTCAACAGCTGCCGCAGCGGCGGCGCATCTAGCACTCGCTCTCCACACTCGCCCTCCCGTCCCGCTCCTACTCCCACCACTCTCGCCGCATTTGTCGTTGTTTGTTTCATGCATATTAGTAATATAAATTGAACTTATTGTTGACTTGCTAAGTACTGCACTGTCTGTAATCCGCACAGCTATTGTCGGGTACGGGCGACCCGTGGGTACCCATTACCCGAGTGGGCATGGGTCTGGGCAAAAATCTGCACCCGTCAACGGGCATGTGTTTTTTAGTGGGCGCGTCCAACTTTCACGGGTACAGGTTTGAGATGGCATAACCCAGCGGGTTTGTGCCCGTTGCCATCTCTGGTCGTCTGTGATAAATACAACCCAGATAGTTTGTAATTAAAACCATTTGTGAATAATACTATCACAAACGACTTGAACCAAAAACCATCTGTGATACTCACATATCACAGACGGTTCTAATTACTAACTGTCTATAATGGGCGAGTATCACAGACAGTTGGTATATAGAACTATTTATGATACTTTTTCATCACAGACGATTGGTAGATAGAACCATCTGTGATGTATGAGTATCACAGATGATTTTTGATTTTAGCCGTCTATGATATTCTTTCACAGACTACATGTTCAAGCTTTTCAAGCTTCAATCATTAATATAGGTTAAAATATATAAATTGATTATATAAAAATAATGTTATTAGATTTATCTTGCAAAATATTTTTTATAGTATATGTTTTTTTATTATTATTGCTAATATATTATGGTAATAAATTATCATTAAAATCTTGATTTTGAGACTATAAAAAATAAAAAGCAATCTACAATTATGAAAGGAGGGAGAGTAGCAAACAGTGTAGAAATACTTGCTAGGCAGCACGGTAAAATTAGCACAACACGAATATAAAGGCGTCGTGCAGAGTGCAGACGCCCTCGCACAACACAACCGCAGCGCTCGGACACGTCCACCCCGATCTTTTCCCACGGCGCGCGCTCCACCTCCGTGCACCGCCATGCAGCTCGCCGCGCTGTGCACCGACCCCTTCGTGCTCGCCTGCACCTTCCTCTGCCTCCTCCTCCACCTGGCGCTCCGCTCCCTCCACTCCACCTCCGCCCCCGGCCGCCGCCTCCCGCCGGGCCCGCTCGGCGTGCCCCTCCTCGGCGCGCTGCCGTTCGTCGGCCCGGCCCCGCACGCCGGCCTCGCTGCGCTGGCGCGCAAGTACGGCCCCGTTATGTACCTCAGGATGGGCACCTGCGGCGCCGTGGTGGCGTCGTCGCCGTCGGCCGCGCGGACGTTCCTCAAGGCGCTGGACGCGCGGTTCGCCAACCGCCCCGCGGTGGCCAGCGCCGTGGACATCACGTACGGGTTCCAGGACATGGTGTTCGCCAACTACGGGCCCAAGTGGAAGCTGATGCGGAAGCTGGCGAGCGTGCACCTGCTCGGGGCGCGCGCGCTCGCGGACTGGGCGCGCGTGCGCCGCGACGAGGCCGGGCGCGCCCTGCGCGGCATGGCGGAGGCTGCCGAGGCCGGGCGCCCCGTCGTCGTGCCGGAGGTGCTCGTGTGCGCGCTCACCAACATTGTCGGGCAGATCACCGTGAGCAAGCGGGTGTTCGACGTGCAGGGGGACGAGTCCAACAGGTGAGGTATAGCGCGTTTTTTTCCCCTTTTTTGTTTCAAAATCATGAACATCTTCCACTAAAAAAAAAATAAGATTACCTTTTAGTGTTCTAGCCTATCCTCCATGCAGCCAGATAATTTTTCTTCCCTATCATCGAACTCCAAGCCTCAGTGTTTTGGGGTGTAGTCTCTTTGTTGGTCAACTGCACAAATGACATCCGCTACAGAGCTTCAAGGAGTTGGATCCTATAACAGAACATGTTGGCTTCCTACCGGTAAAATTAGGAACACAAAGTTTCAAAAAAAAAATCAAGAATTGATCTAAATATGTTTTGAATTAAAATTTAAATTCGACAAATAAAATTATTATTTTCTTTCAATTTTAGTACCTTTAAATTAGTTGTTTTCATGCTAATAAAATTAGGACTGAAAAGTGCTCCGGTCGAGTCCTAGTCACTTGGTGAAGAGTCGCCCGCTAAAATACTTTGTTTTTTCTTGCCAGGACGCTAAAATACTCGTAGCTAAGTGAAAGAAAATACAGATTTCAAAAAAGAAAAAATTGAAAGAAAATCAAGTGCACTGCTCGAAAAATTGCGTAAATATCAGGGCCATTTTTACCTGAATTTGGTGGCTCCTGTATGCTTGGACTGAAGGAACTAATTGCACCTTTTTTTGTGATGTACAGCTACAAGAACATGATCGTGTCGCTGATGACGGGCACCGGGCTGTTCAACATCGGCGACTTCGTGCCGGCGCTGTCGTGGCTGGACCTGCAGGGCGTGCAGGCGAAGCAGCGGCGGATCCACACCCAGTTCGACGGCCTCATCACCAAGCTGCTGGCGGAGCACGCCGCCACGGCCGGTGACCGCTCGCGCGAGGGCCGCCGGGACTTCGTCGACAGGCTCCGCGCCAGCAACGACGACGACGAGGACGGCCAGACCATCACCGAGGTCAACATCAAGGGCCTCATCTTCGTACGTTCCATCCCAACTAATCTCTATTTCTTTCCTTAATTCCTTTCTAACTAATTAATCACCGCGAATGATCGATCGATCAATTTTGCCATTCTGTCTTGCAATGAAACTTGATCACTGATCTTGAGTCGACATCTCAACATACAAAAACAACTGCACATATTAGGGGCACCGCTTTAATTATTATTATTTTTGAACGCAAGGCAGGAGGCATTGCCAATTTATTAAGAAGAAAAAAGAGTCTATAATTAGAGTAGTTACAAGGCACTGGAGATCACACCAGATTGCTGGTAGAAATCCCCGGCCGACTAAAAAGCAATTCTAAGCTAATGCTCTACGAATACTTCATCAGGAAAAAGGAAAAGAAAAAGAAGGGAAAAGAATCTGAACCATGCGATCTACGAATCCTTCAGATTTGCAACTTCAGCTTCTTGTAGTTCTGAAAACCACACTTACCTACCATCTACCTAGATTCTAGAACTGTGAGAGTGAGAGAGATGCTTGAACCGCAAGCCTAGCTATTTTTTGCCAACACGCAATAGTTTAGCTCGATCTCTAAGACTTCAGAATTAATTTGTAGTGTCAACATGAGGTAACACATCGGTCATTCATGGTACCAGGTGAGTTCTTTTGAGCTGAGACTTATGGCTATATTTTTTAAATTTTAATCTATTCATAAGAGACGGTACGTACAGGGAAGTAGTTGCATGTGATTTTGATCAGTATAGCTGAACTTTGCTAGTATCATTGGAATCTCACCACCAGCTAAATCCATCGAATTCTCATATTGAAGTTTGCTAGCCAGATGTAGCCCTAGTCCATTCGTCGTCTTCAGAGAGGTGCTCTAGCCAACTATTCCTTCTGCTCGCAATCACAAATTAAGGAGGCGATCGAGCAAAGGAAAAATGGTGTCTCACGAATCTTGAAAAAATACTTAATCAAGTTTGCTAGCCAGATACTTAATTGATCGGTAGAACTTCTGCCTTCGTTGAAAAAAAATAGCTAGCTAGCACACAGGATGACCGAAGCAACCAAACCACTACCGGTTGATAAGGTTGAGAGGAACAGGGGATGCATGATGCATGCGCTGGTTTTATAATTTCTTTTGTCCACGCGTGGTACAACGTTTGGTACTAGATGACTAATGCAACAATCTCCTTGGGACGTCAGTTTGACTTCTCCGTTGATTAGAAACCGGATATCCTCATGTGTGCCATATACATTGAGAAATGCAGTGCTCGAAGTTGGTCTAGTTTTATGGGCAGAAAAATGGAGTGCCGAAACCTAGCTTTTGACGCTGATCTCAAGCTCATTCCCAAATAACCAACTACATTACAATTCACAAATTTGCCTTGTTTAAACAAAGAGAGAAAGTAATCCACCAATCTGACTGTTTCGATCCTGAACCACATCTGATTAGTGACTTCAGCACTACTCATGCCACGAAGCATGTACTAAAATAAAAGAAAGGTTAGTGATCATGTTGTGTTCTTAGGGGATGTTGTATTAGTTTTTGCTGATGCTTTTTGGCTAAAACTAAATCGTAGTGACTGAAAGAAATAATTTTTAGAAAGAGAGAATGAACAGTGGAAAAAGTAATAGAGAGATGCGTCCCAGTAACAGCAGCGAAAGGAGTGAAGAAACAGTTTTGAGAAGTCAGGTGTCCGTATTAACTTTTCTAAGCAGAAGTCAGAAATAGAAACAGAAACAATTACGAACAGTGCTTTAATTATGACCTACTGCATGCCACATACATGATACATGACCTCACTTGAACTGCCTCGCAACGCACTGGTGTTTTCCAACTATAAATGTACCCTTTTCCAAGAATGAAAAATATTAATAACAATTACTCTTTTCACGACCAAACTCGACAGCAATTAATCATCGTTTGTTTGTTAAACAAATTGCGCTAGTTTAGTCCTTGGGTTGACGAGAAGGTGACCTTCTCGCTGATCTCCAGTACTCGGTTGGTGCAGAGTAGCTAGCTTTGTTTTGTTTTGCTTTGCTTTCTCTTAAACGATGAACGCAACTATGCTTATGTTGTACCACCAAACACGTGAAAACAATACATCATTCTCAGCACAAACAGTGTAGAGTACACTACCAAACTGAACAAATTGCCAAGCAAAATGGACTATCGAGGATCGATACCAGAGTCAACACACGGTTTCTCTCAACTATGGTACCGAATTGTCGCATCACAATTAGTGTTATATATTGAAAGAACTTGTATGGGACTTTATATCGTTAAATCTGAAATTGCATCTCTGTAGTCCGTCTATCTGAGACGGATGAATTCATACATTTTTGTTCCCTTAATTTGCGGCAGAAGCTAAAGTCTTGTCATGCTCAGTACCATAAGTTGAAAATTTTCCATTTCCATTACGGTCATCCTCACCATGAAATTTAATCCCTAACCGTTTGATCGAGACAATGCACTTCCATTAGACGGTCTAGGGGACTAGCTAGGACTAAGTACTACTAACCCATGTAGGAACACACACTTCTCAATTACCATATGTGATGTAAGGATGCAGTAAAACACATTTTTTTAGGGAGTGTCTATATAACATATTCTACTATTTTTTGAGCTAAAATCAGTTATATTTTTTTTATCATGTATGCAATATTTTTTCCTCATGTTTGCAATATTTTTCATCTGTATATGCAGTATTTTAACATTTATGCAATATTTTTCCACCGAAAAATGCTACATACATGTTAAAATGTTGTATACATGAGAGAAAAAATATTGCAAATATGAAAAAAAAACATTGTATATATGGCAAAAAAAAAATAGCTTATTTTAGTTCAAAAAACATATATTTTTTTAGCACTTCCGTTTTTTTACTGAAACGCGTGCATGCAGGACATGTTCACGGCCGGCACGGACACGTCGGCGATCATCGTGGAGTGGGCGATCGCAGAGATGATCAAGAACCCGTCCATCATGGGGCGCGCGCAGGAGGAGATGGACCGCGTGGTCGGCCGCGACCGCCGCCTCGAGGAGTCAGACATCCCCAACCTCCCCTACCTCCAGGCCGTCTGCAAGGAGGCCATGCGCCTCCACCCCTCCACGCCGCTCAGCCTCCCCCACTTCTCCTTCGAGGAGTGCGAGGTCGACGGCTACTACGTCCCCGGCAACACGCGGCTGCTCATCAACATCTGGGCCATCGGCCGGGACCAGTCGGCGTGGGAGAATCCCCTGGAGTTCCGGCCGGAGCGGTTCCTGTCCGGGCCGGCGGCGAAGGTCGACCCGCTGGGGAACTACTTCGAGCTGATCCCGTTCGGCGCCGGACGGAGGATCTGCGCCGGGAAGTTGGCCGGCATGGTGTTCGTGCAGTATTTCTTGGGCATGCTGGTGCACGCGTTCGAGTGGCGACTGCCGGACGACGAGGAGAAGCTGGACATGACCGAGACCTTCGGGGTGGTGCTGCCCAAGGCTGTGCCGCTCCGGGCCGTCGTCACGCCGCGGCTCGTGCCGGCCGCCTACGCGTGAGCGCTGCATGCGTGTGGAGCTCGGGGTCTATGTGGTGTTTAAGGTAGAACGGGTGGTTTGATGTTGCATCCCTACGTACATATTTTGTCATGTTCGCATTTAATTACCTGGTTTCTGAACATATGAACTGAATTGCTCATCTGCATTTCAAAAGGCAAACAAAAAAAATCGTGCTTGCGATTTGCCTGTCTTTCTTTAAATTTTAACTCGTTTTGCAGGACTTTCAGTGGAGCAAACAGGGTGATAATGTGGCAATATGTGCTAGAGATTTAAAGCATGTAGACAGCATATTTTACTTTTTTTTAGTGAGGAATAAATTTGGGCTAAACACATTTTTGAATTTTGGAGAGTCAAGTCAAGACTTGACCTAAGCTCATATGGTCATATCTAAGTGCAAATAATACGCTAATTTCTCCAACCCAAAAACAAGAAACTTCAGCCTACGACCCAACAATGTATGTTAGCTCATCCTTCTTTTGAGTTCATTTGAGCCCATCTATAGCGCAACATTCTACAATGTAAGCCTGCTTTCTTAAAGGCAACATATCTAGTGTGAAAGCATAATTAGGTGCTAAGGTGTGAAAGCCAGCTATGGCCATCAGATCCGGCTGGAGCGGCCCAGATCGAAGTGACTGGGAGACCCATCTCACTTAAATGATTTTGCAATTAACCTCTGCTTGGCTTGATCTTTTCGCAAAAACACCCTCCAACTCCAATCCCATCCATCGCTCCCTCTCTGGCCTTGTATTGGTTGAGATGGAGACACGCCGCTGCTCCCTATTCCTCTCAGTTCTCTCCCATCTCCGCCCAAATCGTCGCCGCAATTCGCCAAGGTGACTCCCTCCGCCGCAAGTTGCACGAGCGACCCCTTCCGCCTCACTTCGAGAAGTCCCCACGGGCCCATCTCGCCGCCTTGCGACCCTAGGGTTGGGGCGCCACGGCCTCACCCCTACCTCGCCGCCAACCCCATCAACCACCACGACGGCGTCACCTGGAGCAAATCGAGACGGGCGGCCGTAGGGTTGGGGCACCACCGCATCTGCCTACCTCGACGCCGACTGCATCCACCACGATGATGCCGTCGCCACTGCCCTTTCGAGTGCACGCCCCATTCTTCCTGTTTGATTAAGTTGTGTGTCGAATTATGGATTGCCAGGGTTATGCAACAATTTCAGTTTGTATGTTCGATTTGTGTAATGTAAGTAGTTTCAGAGTTGTTCATGTGAGTTGATTCAGAAATTGATCTTGTACTGAATATTGCACCTTGAAATAAAATTATCTTCATGTTTTTTTTTATTATGTGAGAATATTGTGAATAGTATCAGACTATCAGTAATGGTTTGTGATGCGTATACACTCCAATTGTATGCTACAAGCAATATTTTTTATAGAGCTTGCCAATTTCAGTATGAGCTTCAGTTGTGATTTGTTCAGATGAAATTGGAGTTTTGAAAATTATTTGCAGTTTGTTTAGGAATAGGAACACTTCTACTATGTGTGGAGGTGGTGTGTGTTGAGTGAGTCGGACTTATACTTAAAAGAGAAAAAGAGCTGGAACACTTCTACTATGTTACATAAATATTTAGGAACTCCATGACTGAGAAGATTTGATACTATGCAACAGGTAGTTTTCTACAAGAGGATCAACAAGGTCCTTTTCACCGACTGCATCCCCAGGAACCCTTCCGGCAAGATCCTAAGGAAGGACTTGAGAGCTAGGCTCGGCGTAGGGGCGTGATGGAGGGAGGCGTCGTCACCGAGAGGGGCGGAGGTGTCATCACGGTAGTGGGTGGGGAGAAGGGTGGCGGCGGCTTGGAAGATCTAACCCTAGAACAGAGGGAGGAGAGGAACTCGACATCTGTTCAAGTGAGTTGAGAGTGAGAGGGGTGCCGGATTGGAGGATGCAGAGGGGCTTTGTTGCGAAAAGATGAGACCGCTAAGGGTTATTCGCAAAATTGTTTAAGTGAGTTAGTGTCTCCCACCCTGCTTGATCTAGATCTAACCGCAAAAATAAATTGGCTTTCACATCTAAACACCTAATTGTGCTTTCACATCAGATATATTGCCTTCCTTAAAAACGTCTGATATGTTAAAAACTAAACTACCTTTGTTTATTTAATTGCATGTGGTAAACTATGATGTCACACATCCTACTCTTTTGTATTTACATGCAGTTAGCTCGTAATGCTAAATTGTGTTGTGCAACCAAAGTTAATTATTACTCCCTCTGTGTTGTTATATTTGTCCACAGCGCACCATACGTATAGTCCAAGAAAACACTAAATCTAAAAAATATTTAATGAGAAATAATCATATATATCCCTATTAAATGATATACCATAACCATTTAATCTCTTCCAAAGCATTTAAGTAGGAGCAGAGGGGGAAAATTGTAATAATTACACTCTTAGATTCTCTCAATGGACAAATATATTGAAACTAATACACTCAAGACCATGGACAAATATAGTGAGAATAGAGAGGGTGAGATTATTTATCATTTAAAAATATTTAACATTTTTTCAAAATGTTTTTTTCTTCTAAAAATAAGGTTGTCGCTTAATATATTATGTAATAAAATTGGTGATAAACGTTTTGCACTAATTAAGAAAAAACTATGCTATGAGTTCTAAAAAAGCATTCGATCCTTGGTTTGATGGATCCTAATTATGATTAATAACCCACAACCATTGCATCAATTCTATGAAAATGCTAGAAATTCTCACAAAAACATCTGCACTTTTGGGTCCTGATTACGATTAGTAACTCATAATTTTTTGAATGTTATTAAGGATATATTTAAACTTGAAAGATTAGAAAATATTTTGAAGTATAAAAACAAGATATATTAAAGAACAAAAGATAAGAAAATATTCTAGAGTATGACAATAGGATATATTCGTACTCAAAAGACAAGAAAATATCTATTATATACTAAAAGTCGATGATAGATGTTTTTGAGTTGCTAAGAAAAAGATAAATATGTTGATAATTATCACAAAAAAGAAAAGTGTTGTGGTTTCACTTCAAACAGTAGCACTAGAATCTTGGGAATTTCTATGAATGAGAGAGGAAGAGAGAGAGAGCCCCCTTAGGATCGCCCCAGGGGGCCTTTTTATAGGGTTATTGTTGTGGCTACGGACCAAACAGAGAGAGAGTATGGTGGTGGAGAGTTAGGTAAACAAATGACCTCTGCTCCCCCAGAGGCTTCGTCAAGTCCATACATATATCCCGACGGAGTATTTTTACAATAGTACCCTTACACTCGAATTCTTCCCGAGACCATCTTCGTCGTACACGGGTTCATAACTCGCTAACAGGCTAGCTGAGCTTAGGTGGGGGCCACCCCCACAACAGGAGCCTTTCATGGTGAAGGGCTTCACAGGCCGACGCCATGCCGCCGAGCCCTTTGGCCCCCTCCGTCCTTGCGGCCTGTGAGTTGTGTGATATTGGGCGAGGGTGACTTTGGAGCCGAGCTGCTGCGCGGGGGTGAAGACCTTGCCGAAGGCGGCTGATCGCTCGCGTCGCGAAGACTTCGCCGGCGGCTGAGCGACTCCGCGGCGAAGATCTCGCCGATGTGGGTCAGATACGTAGGGGCGGCAAGCTGAAACGGTGCACGCACGCGCAAGCGACCGCGCCGGTTCGACTTCCATCGGTTGCGCGGCCCGAGGAGTCTACTCCGACGCGTCCGCATCCTGGTGAGTGCGCCGGGTGCTCATTTTTCCCGTGACGCATCATCGGCCGCCGGTTGGCCGTGCCGTGACCGGCGCATGTTTTGACCGAATGATTGGCCGTGCTGACAGTATCTGGGACCTGGCAGCCAAAGAAAAACGGTGGAAGTATGAGGGCCAAGGTGCGGAAATAGTACCCTGTGCCAAAGGTAAGGGAGTGTGGGATGCGGTGGGCGGCTAGGCTGCCCAAAGGCATTGAAGTGGGGGCATCTGCGGGCGCACGGTGCCGGCGCACGGGTGCGTGGCGAGGTGTCTTTTCGTAGGGGATGAAGCCGAGGTCGGGCTCGAAGCTGGCTTGCGGAGGTGGGGACCTCGTCGAAGGCGCGGAGGCAGGAACTGCATCAAAGGCGAAGCTGTAGCTACCTCGCCGGCTGACCCGTTGCACTAGTGCTTTGTGTGACCTAGCATCCATAGAAAGGCACGGGACACGTCAGAGTACAAAAACGGTTGTGGTAAGAGCGAAGGGGTTTAATGTGCGGCAGACGCCGGGTTGTTCCGAGCCAGCGGAGTGGAAGGGACGTCTTCGGGCATGGCGCGCACATACGGACCGCTCGCCGCAGTTGTCTTTGTGGCGAGGCGGACCGGGCTGGTCCCGCAGAGGTGAAGGCCGGGAAGTCGCGAGCCTTCCTCCAGCGGGCTACAGCCGCGTGCGGGGCTGTCTTCGCGAGCCGAAAAACTTTGTTTGGCGCGGGACGGTCCCGCGGGCGATCCGGAGTTGCTATGCCGCGCGTTGGAAAGGCTGGGGCGGTTTGCGACCGTCGTACGCATGGTCCCGAGGTGGCGGTACACGCGGCGCTGCCTGGTTGGTGCGCCGTGGGATGTCAGGAGCCTTGCGACCGCACGCCCACGTCTGTTCCCAAGGGAGGCGAGACACGCGGTGAGTCATCCTGCGGTTAGTTACAGTTCCCGACCGTGGGCGGGACGAACCGACGGCTCCCGCCGGTTGCCCACCCGATGGCGGGACGCGAAGGGGCTGTATAAAAGGTGCTTTATTGGCACACGGGTGTGCATCCCGTTCGCATGTGCCCAGTTGGTTGTTCCGTGTTGCTGCGCAAAATCCACTCGCCGCTGCTCCGGCCATTCCGTCGTGCAGAAAGAAAGATGGCAAGCCACGGAGATTCCGCCGTCGGCTGAGTGGCAGCGCTTCGTCGGGCCAGCGTGGCTCGACGCCGCCTCAGGCGGAATATTCGGTGGTGGCTCGTGAGTCAGTGCAGACCCGGAAGGTGTACAACGCCCGGCAGAGCTCGCAGGGGTGGTGCTCTGCGGTGCTGGGGCGAAGCCATGCCACCAAGGAGACAATCGAAGCTCTCCTGCAGGAGAAGAATATAGATGACCGTTATGTAGCCCGTCTGCCCACTTGCGGCGAAGTGGAGCCTCATCCCAAGGAGTCAGAGGTGATTGTCTTCGCCGTATTCTTCGAGGCGGGACTTCGGATGCCGTCGACGCTCTTGTTTGTTGAGGTCCTGAAGGCTTATGGATTGGAGTTGGCGCAGTTGACCCCGAATGCAATAGTCCGTTTGGCGGTGTTTGCTTGGGCAATCCGCGTGGAAGGCGGTCATCCCCGCACGAGCTTATTTGCCCTTCTTCATGATGCGCGCTGCCAGCCAAAGAGAGTTAGAGAAGGGGCACTGTCCAATTTTGGCAGCGTTCACTTCGTGGTGCGGTTGGGCTACATGCATCTGGTCCCCGCTCTGGCGACGAAGGAGAAGTGGGAGGGGTGGATGCAGCAGTGGTTCTACTGCCGCGTGACGCCGACCAGCAATATGCGGTACCGGGGTCAACCGATAGCCTTCGACTGCTGCCCGGGGCTGAAGCCGGTGAGCGAGGATCGGTGGCAGGAGCGGAGACTTGGCGGCGTGACCCTTCGGTTCAACATGCGCGATCTTGCCGAAGAATTTACCATGTACGGGGTGTCTTCGCTCTCCGGCCTGTGGAAATATGAACGGCGTGATACGCGGAGGGATGGCGTCCACCCCTCGGTGTCGTCGCTGCAGCAGCCCACCGGGTATGCAGTGCTCTCATTGCGGGACGCTGAGAGCGCCGTCGATGCCCTCCTGGGGTCGTACACGTGGAAAGAGCACACTCTGCGCGAGGCCGCAACCAGGCCTGCGAGGTTAGGGCGGATAAACCGGGTGTGCGAGGTCCTTGGCCTCGCTGTGCCCGAGCGCCCAGTGCCGGTGCGGAGTTCACCCCGTCGCCGTGATGGTGCCCGCGGGGCAGGGGCATCTTCCCGGCGGCAAAGGTCCCGGTCCCAAGCTGCTATTTCTGACCCGTCGGCCGGCTTAGCGGCAGAGGCCGCTGACCCGGACGACGTGTCAGGGGGTGGGTCCAAGCATGGCAGCGCGGAGGGTCACGCTGCGGCTAGCGAGGACCTAGGTGGTGAGGCGGGCCTTAGCGGTGACGTCGTTGGAGACGACACCTTGTCGCCGATGCCAGTCGGCGAGAACCTGCCTCGCGCCGCCGTCGCCCGTGATGGCTGCCACAAGCCTTCCGCCGGCGCCTGGCCTGGCGACGATTGGAGCAGCGGAGCACTCATCGTCGTCACTGGCTGCAGCCGCCACGAGCATGCTGCCCGCGCCGGAAGGTGCAGGTACTGGAGCGGTCGGGGGTGCATCCTCTGGCTCTCCAGCGGCGAAACACCGCCGGGTGCAATTGCCTTCGCGGCCGGGGCAATTCCATGTGGCGGGCGCGGTCAGCGGTGGCCTAGATCCGACCGCGAGGCCACCCCGATCGAGGAGGGGTTATTACTTCGAGCAGGATCGAGCCGACACCTCCCACGCCATAGTGGGGTGGCGGAGTTAGGCGTAACTCCTTTTCTCCCCGTGACTTCGCGAAGCTCTCTCCGATTTGTTCGCTTATGCCGTTGTCGACGTCAGGAGAGGGGAAGTCGCCCGGGCGCGGGCAAGGCTCGAGCAGCGGTGGTGTCTGCGAGGTCAGTGGTGGCGCTGCGCGAAACGCATCGTGGACACCTGATGCTGCCGCGAGGCCCGCACGGCTCACCGTGTCTGACTTCGTGCCACAACCGGAGGCGCTCCGTGCCCTCAACGGAGCCGCGGAATGTGGTGACGGCAGGCTGGATCGGCGAGCGCTGTCATCATGCGGGGCGGACCTGCTTGCGCTTGCACTGGGTGCCGCGGGGATGAAGGTAAGCTCCTAAGCCCGCCATTGACATCACCTACCGCGTGCATGCTAAGCAGCCATGTCCTTCTGTCGTTAGGCGGTCGCCATCGGTCGGGCTCTGGATGAGGCGCGCCTCCGCGAACGGAGGGCGCTGGAGGAGCAGCTTCATGCTGCCGACGAGGCTCATGCCACGAAGGACGACCGCATCTGTGTGTTAGAGGCAGAAGTTCGCGCGGCGGGGGCGTCACAACGCGCTGCCGAAGAGGCCCAACGTGTCACGGCAGAGGATCGTGCTGGCTTGCTCAGGCGAATCAGCGTGTTGGAGGAGGAGAGGGCCCAGCTTACCATGGCCCTGGAGGAGAAGAGCCAGGCTCTGAGCGACGTGTCCGCGGCAGCATGGAGGGCCATGGGGTCTTTGGAGGGGGCCCTGCGGGGCCTTTCCGTCGTCGTGCCGGACCTCACCCACGACGCCGCGGATGTGAGGCAGTCGTTGGCGCGGATTGAGGAGGGCTTGGGCTTGGCGCTTGATGGTGCGAAAGCCTACGGCGATCACTGCGGCTACGTCAGCGCGTGCCTTGCCTTTGCCACGCTCCACGCCCGGGGGTGCGAGCACGTGGAGGGGCTGGTGGCTCCCGGCTTGAGCGCTCCTACCGGGGCCGGGGTATGGTCCGGCGTAGTCTGCACCACCCTGTCCGCCGTGCAGAGCTTCTACGAGGGGATCTGGCGCCACTTCGGAGAGGAAGCGGCCAAGGCGTTGTTGCGGCGGACGCTACACCGGGAAGGCAACTTCCTCGAGTGGTTGGAAGAGGCTCGTCAGCGCGCCGAAGACGGCGCCGACTCCTAGTGTCATCCGGGAGCTGGTGGTGTGATGTAACTTTTGCTTTTGCTGTTGTTTTCTTTTGCTTGCTAATGGAAAAGAGGGCCATTATGTCGAGTCCTGCACAACTGCATGCTGGCCATTATGTCGAGTCCTGCACAACTGCATGCTGCTTGTACGGTTGATGTTGTTGTAGAGGCAACGGTGCCCTGTGGGCGAAGAGTGGTGGCGAGGGGGCCGGCGCCTGGTTGGAGTAGACGCGATCGCGCTCCGTCCCCTACCCTTCGAAGTGGTGGCAGCGGAGCTGGCGCCTGGTTGGAGTAGACGCGATCGCGCTCCGTCCCCTACCCTTCGAAGTGGTGGCAGCGGAGCTGGCGCCTAGTTGGAGTAGACGCGATCGCGCTCCGTCCCCTACCCTTCGAAGTGGTTGCAGCGGAGTTGGCGCCTAGTTGGAGTAGACGCGATCGTGCTCCGTCCCGTACCCTCCGCGGGACATCCGCGTCTAGCTTATACTACGGAGCGTGCGTGGGACTATCAACCACGGCTTAGTTAGGCTCCGGTGGGTACGCCAACGCGTGCGCGGGACATCCGCGTCTTGTTTAGACTCAGTAGAGTGCGCAGGGAAAACATCCACGTCTAGTTTATACTCCGGAGCGTGCGTAGAACTATCAACCACGGCTTAGTTAGGCTCCGAAGGGTACGCCAACGCGTGCGCGGGACATCCGCGTCTTGTTTAGACTCAGTAGAGTGCGCAGGGAAAACATCCGCATCTTATTTATACTCCGCAGAGTACGCGCGGGGGCGTCCCCCCGCTGCGTCTTATTTATACTCCGTAGAGTGCGTGCGGAGGCGGACCTCATCGCGACGTCTTCTTTATACTCCGTAGAGTGTGTGCGGAGGCGGACCTCATCGCTACATCTTATTTATACTCCGTAAAGTGCGTGCGGAGGCGGACCTCATCGCTACGTCTTATTTATACTCCGTAGAGTGCGTGCGGAGGCGGACCTCATCGCTACGTCTTATTTATACTCCGTAGAGTGCGTGCGGAGGCGGACCTCCGCGGAGTGCGTGTGCGGAAGTGAGTCCATGTGGTGCGTGTGCGGGGGTGAGTCTCTTATGCGTGCGTGTGCGGAGGTGAGTCTCCATGTGGTGCGCGTGCGGAGGTGAGTCTCTTATGCGTGCGTGTGCGGAGGTGAGTCTCCATGTGGTGCGCATGTGGAGGTGAGTCTCCG
Source organism: Melocanna baccifera (assembly GCA_036346265.1). Classification (NCBI taxonomy): domain Eukaryota; kingdom Viridiplantae; phylum Streptophyta; class Magnoliopsida; order Poales; family Poaceae; genus Melocanna; species Melocanna baccifera. Next base: position 17,115,913 of record CM070693.1, read on the forward strand.
TGTTGTGCGTGGGAACATCAACCATGTCTTTATACTCCGGGGAGTACGCGTGGTGGCAACACCAGCGCGTGCGCGGAATCCCGCGTCTTGTTTATACTCAGTAGAGTGCGCAGGAAAAACATCTGCGTCTTATTTATACTCCGTGGAGTGCGTGCGGGGGCAACCCTCCGCACACTGTCGGTGGGGGGGCATGAATAGCCTCGCAAACGGCAAACTTTATTAAATTCTCGTTTGCTTGGGTGAGCGAGTACAAGCAATCTGGGACTAACCGCTAGACTGGTTGCCGCGAGACGGCCCTTATTGGCTTAGACATAATACTTCCGCAACCTGTCCGCATTCCATGTGTGGCGGAGCTTCTGCCCTTCCAGCGTGGCGAGGTGATAAGCTCCTCGCTGCAGTGCTGTTGCAACAATGTACGGGCCTTCCCACTTGGACTCCAGCTTGCCGACCGTGTGTCGCGCAAGCGCCTCCTAGGACAAGGTCCCTACCGAATGCTCGCGATATACGGAACGGTTACGCTACGGGCCATTTGGCGGGCGTACTTGGCGACGTGTTGGGTGGCCTTGACGCGCTCTCCATCAAGATGGTCCAGGGACAACTGGCGCTCTTCATCTGGTGCCTGGGCGAGGACCCTTCGTGAGCCGGTCTTGATCTCTTCGGGCGTCATTGCCTCATCATCGAAGAGGAGTTTGAACGGCGTGAACCCCGTCGGACGTGTCACTGTTGTGCAAAGCGACCAGAGGACGTTGTGGAGCTCGCCGGGCCACTTGCCTTTTGGTAGCCTAACAAGGCGTTTTTTGATTCCGGCGGAGATGGCGCCGTTTGCCCGCTCAACCGCTCCGTTGGACTATGGGTGTCCGACCGAGGCGAACCGAAGCATAATGCCCATATCGTCGCAGAACTTTCTAAATGGAGCAGAGTCGAACTGCAAGCCATTGTTGGCAGTGATCTCCTTGGGCACTCCGAAGCGGCATATGATGTTCTGCCAAAGGAAGCGCTGCATGGCTGTCGAGGTGATCTTGGCTAGCGCCACAGCCTCTGGCCACCTGGAAAAATATTCCAAAGCAACCACGATGAAGCGCAAATCTCCTGTGGCTTGGGGTAGAGGTCCGACCACGTCGATACCCTACCGCGCTAATGGCCATACAGAGGGGATGGGGTTGAGGCCGGTGGGGGTCTATGAATTACCCGCCCCATCTATTGGCAGCCTTGACACCAGCGCACCAGTTCTTGGGTGTCAGCGACGGCGGTTGGCCAGTAGAAGCCCTGCCGGAATGCCTTGCCGACGAGCGACCTTGGCGCCAGATGTGAGCCGCAAAGGCCCGTGTGGATTTCCGCTAGGAGGTGCTGTCCTTCTTCGCGTGAGAGGCACCGTAGGAGCGGTGCACAGACTCCTTATTTGTAGAGCACTCCGTCGAGGAGGTGGAAGGATCTGCGCGCATCAGAGGCGACGAAGGTCGGTAGTCGTCGAGCTCGGCGATGCCTCAGAAGAAGGTATGAATTGGCTCTCGCCAATCGCCCTGATGGGTGATCTGGTGGACTAGGGTAGGGTCGCGATTGTCCTACGCGATGGCTGCCGCGTGCAGGACCTTGTAGAATGCGCCTTCAGGGGTGGGGAGTTGTTGGCTGGCGGCCTTTGCAAGAATGTCCGCTTGCTCGTTTTCTACGCGGGGGATGGCCTTGACCGTGACACCCAGGAAATGCCGCTCCTTGGCTCGCACGGCTGCCAAGTACTTGGCCAGGTCGTGGTTCTTGGCCTGGTAAGACTTGTCGACTTGCCCCGCCACCAGCCTGGAGTCTGTGCGGACGAGGACTCGCCGCGCCCCCAGAGCTTTGAGCTTTGCTAGGCCGAAGAGTAGCGCCTCGTACTCCGCGATGTTGTTGGTGGCAGGAAATGCGAGGCGCGCTGAGTATAACAAGCGGCGTCGCTCCGGGGTAGGGACCACCGCCCCCACTCCCGCGCCGGAGACGCAGTACGCGCCGTCGGTGTCGAGCGTCCATACCAGGTCCTCTGGCTGCTCGGCGTGCTGGACCGCTGGGGTCCACTCCGCGAGGAAGTCCGTAAGGATTTAGGACTTGATTATCGTGCGCGAAGCATATGTCAGGGAAAAAGGGGCGAGTTCGGCTGCCCACTTGCCGATGCGTCCCGTGGCCTCTTTATTGTGCAACATCTCCGCCAGAGGGAACGAGGACGGCACAGTGATTGGGTGGGCGAGGAAGTAATGTCGGAGCTTTCTCGAGGCCATGAGTAAGGCATAAGCCAACTTCTCAAGCTCCGTGTACCGCGTCTTGGCGCCTTGGAGGGCTTTAGAGACAAAGTAGACTGGGCGTTGGCGAACGCCCTCCTCGAGAACGAGAACGGCGCTGACGGCTGTCGCGGAGGTGGCAAGGTAAAGTAAAAGGGGAGCCTTTGGTGCCAGGGCTACCAGTGTGGGTAGGCTTGCAAGGTGCTTCTTAAGGTCATCGAAGGCGCTGGCGCAGTCGGTGTCCCACCGAAACCCGTCACAACCGCGCAGGGTTTTGAAGAAGGGCAGGCCGCGCTCCGCTGCCCTGAATAAAAAGCGGCTCAGTGCGGCCATGCGGCCGGCGAGCCTTTGGACCTCTCGTGTTGTTTTAGGCGGTTCCATGGCAAGGATTGCGTCGACTTTGTCGGGGTTGGCTTGGATACCGCGCCCGGACACCAAGAAGCCCAAAAGCTTGCCCGCCCGTACATCGAAAACGCACTTGTCCGGGTTGAGCTTGATGCCTGCCTTCCGGAGATTGTCGAAGGTCTCTTGGAGATCGTGGCCGTGAGTCGCCAACTGCTTGGTTTTGACTACCACGTCATCCACGTACGCCTCGACATTCCTCCCTAGCTGGGAGGCCAGCGCCAACGCAATTAGGCGGGTGAAAGTTGCGTCGACATTCTTTAGGCCGAAGGGCATTCTGACAAAACAGTATGTTCCTATCGGAGTGATAAAGCTGATTTTGTCTTCATCATCCTTGGCCATGTAGATTTGATGATAACCGGAGTAGGCGTCCAAGAAGCTCATGAGTTCGCAGCCGGCCGTAGCGTCGACTAGTTGGTCGACGCGCGGGAGGGGGTAGTCATCCTTCGGGCACGTCTTGTTGAGGGTGGTGAAATCGATGCACATGCGTCAGGTACCGCTGGCTTTCTTCACTAGCACCGGATTGGCGAGCCAATCCGGGTGCTAAACTTCGCGAATGACGCTGGCGTGCAGGAGCTTCATCACTTCCACCTTGGCCGCCTGCTGCCGGTCCGCGGACATGCGTCGAAGCCTTTGCTTGACCGGCTTGGCGTCCCGACGGACCGCGAGGTTGTGCTCGATGAGGGAGCGGTCGACACCCGTGAGGTCCTCCGGGGACCAGGCGAAGACGTCTGCGTTATTCCAGAGAACTTGGAGGAGCTCTCGCTCCATCTCCAGGGGGAAACCGTCGCCTATGGAGACGACTCAGCCGTCAGCTTGGAGGGGGACCCTCTTGACTTCGCCCTCCGGTCGAGGCTTAGGGGTCCACCCCGGGGCAGATGGTGTGTCCGCCTTAGGCTTGGCTGCGAGGGTGTGCACAGGAAGCCATGATGTGGGACCGCCCCGAAGGATATGAGGGCAGGGCGGCCCAGAATGGCATTGTACGGGCTTGGGGTGTTCGCGACGTCAAAGACGACACCCTCGGTCCTGACATTATCGCCTTAATAGAAGGAGACTTGGAGGTGTACTTAGCCTAATGTACTTAGGGGTTGGCCGCCGAGGCCACATAATGGGGTACTGGATGGTTGCAATCGACGGTGAGGGATTCCCATGCGGCCGAGGGCCTCCGCGAAAAGTACATTCGCCGAGCTGCCTCCGTCGATGAGGACACGCCAGACGTCGCACCCTGCAATGTCGACCCGGACGAGCAGGGGGTCGTGGTGAGGAAACTCGACGCCTTGGGCATCGGCGGACGCGAAGGTGACTTCGCCCTGAGCTACTCCCAGCTGTGGCTGCTGTGAGACTCCCGACGACGAACCCCCGGAGATGACGTTGACGGCCTGAATCTGCGGGGGCGCTTGCTGCGAGTGCTGTGGACGGGCCCCTGGCGCGACGACCATC